>OY731403.1:12838088-13438088 GCA_963425845.1 Sphenostylis stenocarpa | reverse complement strand
TCGACACCTAGCCTCCATTTCCATTTTGCTAGCAGAGCTTCGTTCATCCTCTAAATGTCCTTCACCCCTACCCCTCCATCCTCCTTTCTTTTACATATTTTTTGCCATTTAACCCACACTATTTTTTCCCCTTCTTTACCCCACCCCCAAACAAACTCCCTTTGGATCTTTGTTACCTCTTTAACCACTCTTACTGGCATTTTGAACATCGATAGGTAAAATAATGAGACCGCTGAAAGAACCGGTTTTACCAGACATATCCTACCTGCGAAGGAGAGCATTCTACCTCTCAACCGAGAGTTTTTTCTTTACTTTGCTTAGAACTTCATCCCAAAACTCATACTTTCTATGATTTCCTCCAACTTTCAGCCCTACGTATCTGAATGGTGGTTTCATTGTCTTACAACCTAACTCTCTTGCATATCTTTCCAGTCATACAGACTCAACCTCTATACCTCCTACAAACTAAGTATTAGAAATATTAAATGAAAAATCTTGTTCATTAATCTCTAATTTGTGTAATATCATATTTTGATAGTAGAGATGGATAAATCTTGAAATACCTAAAATATTAATTTGATTCATGTTAACATGCAATACGCGTAGGTTTTTACCAGGCATTAACATCACTAGTGTTTATAAATGAGTTGTGTAATACTCGATGATACCAGTAATGACACTTCTATGTTTGTGCGAAGGATGATATTAACCAATAAAATACCATGAAATTATATAAGAAAATATATAATCACATTCCATCTAAAACCATCCTGGTCTAAATAAGTGCAGTCTTAGCTCAAGCATCAATTTGGCCTTAGCCACATCTTCTACTCCAAAGCATCAACTTCTGACCTTGCATACTCTTCATGGATAATAGTCATATGTTAAAAAACATTCAAATAAATGAATAAACAGTAACAGATTTGTAGTAAAGATGAAAATGAGAAACCTCCTTCAATCTCATAATTAGCTACCATTGTGGTTGATGAAGGGTCACTAGTATAAAACCAGGTTTTGTTTTTACATATCTTATTTTAATCTTTTTATGTCAAACACATATCTAACGTTAATATAGAAGTAAATTTATGTTGGACATAATTACCAATCGAATCAAGAATATATTCGACGTAAATTTATGTTAAACCATGATATAATCGACAAATCTAATGAAAATTTTGTCTTTTTTTTAATATTTGATTTGTTTTGTCTTATAGTCAATCTAAATTCTAGATTTTCAATAAACACTAATTCAAAAATACAAAAATACAATAATACAATACAATATAATATAAAATTAAATTAGTACACAGACTAAATTAACAAAATCTAAACTAGCTAGTATAAAAACTAAACTACACAAATGTTAAATTACATGATATAATATAAACAATAACCTACAAACTAAGTACTAGAAATATTAAATGAAAAATCTTATTCATTGGTCTCTAATTTGTGTAATATAATATTTTGATAGTGGAGATGAATAAATCTTAAAATACTTAAAATATCAATTTGATTCATGTTAACATACAATATGCATAGAGGTAAATGAACTTAACAAATATTAAAAATAACTTTCTGTCCAAGAATCACTTATACGTATACAAACTATGAATTTCATCAAATACATGATATAGTTATTACAAAACATAATGTTATTTTTAAAATTTAAATATAGGAATATAACATTTTTCTTTTTTTAACACTACTTTTGTCTATTACATGTTAGAATCATATTTTACAAAAAATGTTGGGACAAATACCCTTTTAAGTATTTGTCCTCTCTTCTTTGTTTTCTTTTTTCCTTCATTTTCATATGATGTACGTTCAAATCCGACATTGGAGTCAAAACTTATCCTTCTTCAAACATTTTTTATTTTCTTTTTATCATCATAAACCCCTAAACCTTATACACGGTAATGTCCTCTCTTCACATCATACTATATTATTTTCTTTCTTATTTACTCATTACTATTATATAATTAATATACAAACTACAAACAATAAAAAATGTAGGATTCAAACAATTAAACCATAAAAACATAAAAATACATTGTATCAATCGTAAATTTTGTTCAAAGACATAAAGGATAATCACAAACTACATCGAGTACAATTTTAATAACAATATAGTTTAGACATTTATGCAATAATATAATTAAGATAAAAAAATTACGAATTGAATTTCAATATAAAAGAAGAGACACATAAAACACTAACCTCAAATATAAAAAAATGCTTTAAAAATCACATTCAATTAAAGAGAAACGTTAATTACTACAAATAAGATACAATGTAAATCTTTTCACACTCGTTATGATCAAAATGTATCTTGAGAACATCATCACTCAAAAATCCCCTACATGTAGAGAAATACAGAAGTCATACAACAATTAAAATGCGATTTTTATATGGAATCTCATCAGAATAAATGTGAAAGTTAGTTTTATGTCGATTAACCTAAAAAATAACTTTTACATTTATCTCTAAAAAGTTCAATGTAAAAATACTGTCCCTCGTTTATAAAAATGACATCGCAATTTTTATGCCTTAAAAAATTATTTTGCAACAGTGATTAAATCTTTAATGCATTTGTTGAAGTTCCAGATAGTTTTTTTTTTTTTTTTTTGTCTTTTAGTACGCAGTATTGTTGTTAACAAGATATTTGTACAGTATTTTGATACCACTGAAGGAACCTAGAAGGAAAGTATATAATATAACAATAAAAACTTGTTTGAATATGGAATAAAACTAAAGAAAAAAATCATATTTTTTATTATTATAACATAATATATATATAGTTTATTATCTATAAAACTATTAATAAATTCAATTCGTTGTTATTATAAACACAGTAACTAAAACTTAATAAAGTAGATAACATGATGTTTTCTTCAGTTTATTTCATCTCATGATTTATTCGGTTTTTTATTTTTAAAACCAATAAACTACTTTTATATTATACGTTAAGAAAAAATTCTTCTAACCAATAAATGTTGACATCGTTAACATATAAATGACTTTATTTAACATTTATTTTTATTTTTTGTTATGAATAATATATTAATTTTAGTGTGGGAGAATATTTATATTACTGGGAATTATTTTAAAAGTTTGAATTCTGATATAGTATTTCATAATATACAAAATGTAATTAATGAAAGATTATTGAAAATAATAAATAATATTTAATTCTTATAAGCTTTACTGATTAAAATTTCATTTGTGATATAAGTGTTTTTTTGGTGGATATTAAATATGTGCCTTTAATATAAATATCAATAACTAATAAAATGCATTGAATGAATTTAAAATATTGAATATTTTAGTTAAGCAGTTTAAATAGTTTCAACATTATTTATATTTTCTTAATATATGTTATATCTTTCTTATATGAATGTAATTAATGTTTTATACTTTTTTTATAAAAAATGATATAATTAAATTATAACATTTAATAATTTCTAATTTTAAATAATAAACCAACAAATGCCTTTTAAAATATAAAGAAAAGCAAATGTAAATAAATATTTTCATTATTCTTCAATACGATACACACGCATATCCTGATATAAATTAATTAAGTTTTAGAAAAAATAAAAATCGCCTCTTTTAATTTTATTTTTAAAAATGGACATGTATTATTTAAAAATGTAACAAAAAATGCAGATTAATTATTTGACTACTATTTCTTTAACGATGGACATGCATTACTTTGTGTAATTAGTGCAACAGTGTACTGCACTTAGAAGAGTTTATTACAGTTTATTTAGATTTAGTTATTATATAAAATGTGTCTGTAAATATTTTAAAAGTTATATAAATAGTGTATGATATATGTTTATAGGTTATTTATTATTTGTATTAATAAACCCTTCAAAATAGCTTACAAATTATATAAAATAATTTTATTTACATTCTCAATTATAAAAATGGAATTATATAAAATAACTGTTCCTACATAATTTGTGTGTGTGGAGATAAATAGCATTTTTTATTAATATTTTCTGTATATTATAATTTTATTAATTGATGATATAGTTGGGAAAATTATAAGAACTACCCAATGTATCTTATTAAAACCAACTGAAAAATAATTGAGAATATAAAATAAGAGTTGCTTATTATAGATCTTATTTATGAGTGACTTAGTTATAGTTATTTATATAATCAAATTTCTTTTAATTTTAAACCATTTTATCCAATTTTAAACCACTTGGATATATAACCTATAATAAAATATGTATTCTTGTTAGTAACTCTCCTTCAAAATACTACATAAATTCTTTAAAACAACTACAACAGAATTGTTTATGGCCCAGGTGCTTATAAACAAGTGCTTATAAGAAATTACTCTTGGAGCAATCGGACGTGATAATTTTGAAAAGTTAAATATCACATCTTGTAGAAAGCAATATTTTTATTGTTTTTTTTAATTTTTTTCAGTTGGTTCCTGCATTCTTCTCCAACAGAATTCAACAAATCAGAAAGGAATGTAAAATTATTTTTTTATTGTCATTGTTGTTTAATATTTTATATTTTAATTAATGTTAATCGTATTTCCAATATTAGTTTTATTTTTAATTTTTTTAATTTAAATATATTATTTATTTTATTTTAATAATTAATTATATATTATAATTATTAGTGACGTTGTATAACGAGTTCTATTAGAGTCAAAAGTCATAGTTGAATGATGAGTTATTTATAAGAACTTATAATTAGAATAAATTTATAAAAATTTAAAAAAAATTACTTAACTATGATGTGATATTATGAGTCCCACTTAAAAATTCAATATGAATTTTTATAAGAACCAATCATTAGAGATATTCTTAGTCAAATTTACATAAAATCTACACAATAATAAAAAGTATGATTAATATACTTTAAAAAAAATATATTAAATTTATAATTCTACTGATATGATATATATTTAGATTTTGATGGAAGAGAAAATAAAAAAAAGTTTTTTATTTATTTTTGTCATTAAAATATATATTTTTTTTTCTAGTTTTTCAAAAAAAAAATACCATTGTCTAGCTTGCGTATTCTCTTTTTCTCTCATTTATCATAAATAAGGAACTGAAAAATACTAAATTTTTAATAATTTAAAAAGCAAAAATAAAATTGCTTGTGTATTTTCATTTATGTGTAATAATAAACGTTTTCTTTTCCTTGTTAATATATATTTTGGTATAATAAATTTTTATTTTGGTTTTCTTATTGTGAAGACTGGAAGATGTTCCATGATATCATGTCACTTTCTACACTGAAGACTTTATTTTAATTTCATTTTATAACAACATCTATTTAATTTGTTGACTAAAATACTAGAATTTTGTACATTTTCAGTATAGCTTGTATAACCCCACACACTCATATATCATCACTTCAACCTAGTAACAGCTAGGTGCTATAGAAAAAAACAAATTACAGAGATTAGAAAAATAAGAAAATGTATTAATGAAAAAGGTTTATTATTCTTAAAACTCAGAATAACGGTGGCTTTCCTATCCTTGCATTTGCAGCAAGCACATGACAACTCATCTGCATGCAAAAAGGGAGAAAAACTGGGAAAATATCAAACTAAAATACAAAACTCATTGAAACTGAATTTCAGACTTCGAGAATTGAAACGCGGGTTTGGCTTAGGATTTAGAGAAATATGGAATTGGTGGGTTCAGTTTTGACATTAACGTTAAATGGTAGGAAAGTATCCACAGTCTACCGCGTTATATAAGTTATGATAATATAATTTATATTAATTTGAATTTGAATTTGTATTATCTATTTAAAATTTTTCATTTATCTCGATTTTATTTTTAAAAATGTCTCATTGAATTGAAAAAAGAAATATATATATAAATTATCTCCTAAACAATATAAGATTTTATTATCTCCTAAACAATATAAAATTTCATCAGCATAGCAGAACATGAGTTTTTTAGATAAAAATTAAAACTCTATTCTTAACATTACGATAAACGTCAATGTTTAGGGTAATTTCAGGTATTTTCCCATACGTTAATGCTATACACGGACGAATATTGATAAATATTTAGTGTAACTTTTATAATGAATTAAAAGTCATATCAGAAAATATTAATAAAAGTTTAATTGTAACAAAATCAAATGACTTTAAATTAATAAATATGAATAAATTGATTACATACAATTGAAGAGTTTGTTTAAACAAAACTTATTAAAAAATTATATGGAAAACTATTACAAAAGTTTTTATAATGAAATAAACCTGTGTTGAAGGATATATTAAATTTAAATAATTAATGTGTCACTACTAAACTGTGTTGCTGAATTTTTCTTTTCAAATATTAACGCATTTACTCTTAATTTTAAGATATAAATGGAAAGAATAATTGTGAAATAAGTTATCAAGATTGACCTTAATTTGAGAAAAAAATATCTTTTATTATTATATCATAATATATAGATAGTTTATTAATCTAAAAATTATTAATAAATTTAATTCATTGTAATTTTAAACAGAGGAACTAAAACTTATTTTAAAAGTAGATAAAACAATGTTTTCTTCCGTTTATTTCAACTCACGCTGAAAAAAAATAAACTTCTTAACCAAATAAATGTTGACATCGTTAACATATAACTGACTTTATTTAACATTTTTTTTTATGAATAATATATTGATTTTAGTGTGGATGAACTTTTATATTTAGTTGTGAATGACTTAATATGGATACATACATTATTTCAAGGGTTTGAATTCTGATATAGTATTTCATAATATACAAAATGTAATTAATGAAAGATTATTTTTACACTTGAAAATAATAAATAATATTTATTTCTTATATGTTTTACTAATTAAAATTTCATTTGTGATATAACTGTTTTTTTGGTGGATATTAAATATGTGCTTTTAATATAAATATCAATAATTAATAAAATGCATTAAATGAATTTAAAATATTGAATATTTTAGTTAAGCAGTTTAAATAGTTTCAACATTATTTATATTTTCTTAATATATGTTATATCTTTCTTAATTATGAATGTAATTAATATTTTATATTTTTTTCATAAAAAATCATATAATTAAATTATAACATTTAATAATTTATAATTTTAAATAATAAACCAACAAATGACTTTCAAATTGATAAATAAAAACTATGTAAATAAATTTTGTCATTATAATAAAAGTTAATTAAGTTTTGGAAAATAATATATAATACGATGAATCAATTTACAAATTTCATATAATGTGTTAAAAATAAAGCAGAAAAAAAAATTGTATTTGAAAAAGTACGAGGGTGAATTTAGAAAAAATAAAAACTGCCTCTTTTAATTTTATTTTTGAAAATGGATATGTATTATTTAAAAATGTAACAAAAAAAATGCAGATTAATTATTTGACTACAGTTTCTTTAAACATGGACATGCATTACTTATAAAAGTAATGCATGTTCACATCTTTATTTAAATTTATTAAAATTTAATATGTTTATTTTATTTATTAGATAATTATTTTAATTATACAAATTGATTTACTCGATTATATAAACTTATTGATTATTTGTAAATTATTTATACATCCTCTACCATTTTATGTGTAATCAAAGTAATTATTCAGAAATATGATGAATAAATTGATAAAATATGCATTATTTAAATAGTTTTATATATGTGATAATTAAATTAAAATAAAGCATTTATGATTTTAATAAAGCATTTAATATGTTTCTGTTACTTATGATTTATTGATAGTGACAGTGTGGATCCATAGGAGTAAAACTGTTAGTTACAATAATAAATAACTTTGAAAAACTCATAAAACCCTGATTAATTTATTTTGAAAACCTCTCAAAACCCTGTTAGTCATAATTTTTTTCAACTACTACAATTTATTATTGCTTCCGTTTATTTTTAATAGTTAATTTTTCTAGAAAAAAATGTATTTCTATATATATATTATTTATAAAGTTTAAAATTATATTAATTTTTTTTATCAATTTTACCTTTATATCTTTTAAATTATATTTATTGTAGAGAGAATATAAAAAAATTATTATAATCATTTTTGAATGAAATAAAAATATTAAAATGATAAAGTATTATTGGAAAAAAAGTTAAGAAATTTATTTAAAATAATAAAAGTGATTTTTTTCTTTATCTATATTGTCATACCTTAAAAGATATATATTAAGAAAAGAAGTATTATTATTGTCATACCTTAAAAGATAAAATTTGAGTTTTTTAATCCATTGCCTATAAAAAAACGCAAACCAACCTAACTTGGTGTCATAATTGTTTATTTATTTTACATGTTTGGTTTGGACAAGCTAAAATGAACCAAACCAAATTCGATCACACTCCTATTAAACATTAATTCATATGAAATGTTTTTTTAACAAAAATATAAGATTTTTCATACCTTTATTAATTGAATTTTGAAGCAAGATAATCACTAAAACACTTAGAATGAGATGAAACAAAAATTATTGTGACAATCTCTCAATTCTAACAAGCTTTAGCTGTATTAAATCCATTTTTTCCCCTAAAACTTTACTCTGAAAAGAAATAAGGGCAAACCATGATACATAGGTTTGATTATTGCTACGTTAGTCGTAGATAAAAATCATTTTTTTCCCCTTCATATAGAATAAAAATATACTTAATCAAACAAAAAATAAAGTATGCATGTGTAACTATTTCATCTTTTCATTATGCAAAATGCCACGTAAACATGATCCAACAAATGATGGAAGAAGTAAAACTTCCATTACTACTATCATCTTTCATCTGGAAAGGAAAAATCACTAGAACTTCAAATTGGAACCACGTATGAGAGCATGGTTTATGTTTTTCACTGTTGAGGTCATGAGAGAGTTAACAACAGTCTTCGATTCTGCTATCATGGTTGTTGGACTATTCATCAGTATTTGGAAAGCCACAGTCAACAGAGAACCATATGTTCTTGTATCAACATTTGCACTACTCGATGCACAAGCATTTGCAATACACCGTCCATCCTTTGAGATGACAATGCCGGATGGAAACATTGACATCGTTGGTGACTCTTCACCATTTATACTCATCTTCATGTCAGATATATTAACTGGGGAATATACAACATATGATCCCAAAGGATCAATACAACTTTCTTGAATAATCGCCATTTTATTTGCAGTTCGTTGGACGGGCTGCTTCACACGAATGATCAAATCAGGTCATATCAAAACAAGTAACAACAAAATTGAGGATTTGATTATTCTTAAAAGGTGGATCAAAGCAGACATTCGTTTACCTGAATAATTGATACATAGTTGCTAGGATGAGTTCCAACAGAGACACGAGCAATCTCTTGCACGGGACTCTCATAACACATAACATCCCACTGTAAAAAGATAATAAATGAATGGATGACTCTACAATGCAAAATTTATAACAAGTAGATGAATTGTATGCTGATAAAATAGAAGAGTGGGTTGCTTAGTTTGCGAACCTTTGCACGGCTTATTGGATCTCTGAAGAAGTCAAAAACGTTTTCTGAAGGGAGTGGAAGCCAAAAAGAGGTTGTTGCAATGAATATAATCATGACATTTGATTGGCTTGAGTTTCTGTATTTCCGAGCAGCAATCCTAATCCCAGTACTCTCCTCAGCCAAATGTTCGAGGAAGTCTGTCTTATTTGTCATGTTTAAAATTTCATGGAAGTTTTTCACCATTTCATGAGAAAACTTCATCATTCTTTTCCTTCCTCCAAGAGTAGTGATCACTGAAAATTGATGACATATATAATCTTAGATATACAAGTTATGGATTAAAAGATGATATAAGCAACGAAGAGAGGAAGGCTTCTATTGTTAGATGATAAATATTTACTAATTAATGGTCACGTGTTAAAACAAATTAATGAATAAATACTAATTAATAGGTTTGAAATAAAGATGAAAATCAGTAACCTCCATTGATGTCATAATTAGGTGTGCATTCTGCTCGAACACTGATAAATCTTTCGCACGTTCTTTGAAGTTCCAAAAGCCATCTTTCTGCTCCATATGCAATGTTGTTGTTAACGAGATCTTTGTATAGTTCATGCGTTTTTATCTTCTCATCCACTTCCACATGTTCGACCCAAGAAATCTAGAAGGAAGTATAATATTACAGTACAAGTTTCTTTTAATTATCATTAGTGGCTTCAAAGGAGTAAAGTGACTCACAAATTATATATGTACTCACCCAACACAAGTCATTAGAAACTTCATGAATCATGCATCCAGAAGGAAACCTCCAATATTTAGGATCATTATTATCCCCCCTCGTGCAGTCAACGGAAACATCTACTATCACCCATGAATGTGCTTCAACTTGTTGACAGTAGCGAAGGAAGCACAATTCCCGGGATGGAACTAATGGTGAAAGAACATGCATCTCTTCACTCATCTACAAAAGCAAAACAAAAAACGAGGTATTGCCTTGTTATATAAATTGAAATATCGTAACAAAGAAACTTGTTACGTAGAGCAAGGTTTTGCATGAAAATATACCAACAACAAAACTCCACTTCGATTTTCAAATGAACCATTTTCAAGTACTTCGATTGTTCGCGCTTTTGTAACAATTGTTGAGAAAATATTTGCCCATTTTTCCTATATAGATAAAAAAAAACATCAATATGATTAATCCTACAGATGGAGAGAGAGATTTTAATAAACTATATGCGAGTGAAATATTAAAGTTATAATAGTACTAACCGAATTCAAAAACATGTCAACTAATTCCATTGCCTTAATTCTGACAACTCGTGAATCTTTTGATGATTCCACACGAGCTTGGGAATTCTTGAAGTGATTAATCCTTGGAAAGAATGTTTCGTAGCTTTCAAGATGAAGAACATATCTCTGACTATTTGAAGATTTGACCCATATGGGCTCATTGGTGCACAAAAGCTTAAGTAATTCTTCCTTAGCAGCCACTGCAATATGTGACATCATTGCCTTTTCCATTTGTGTTATTTTTCTCCCAGGGTTGGGCATGGTATGTTCATTCTCAAATGAACGACTTATTGAGCCACCTAGATTCACACGAGCACCTCTTAAAGTTCCTAGTTTTAGAAAACTTTCTGGCAATGGACAACGTGATGAAGATCCCCTCTTAAGAGAGGACTCCATGTTTAGTTCTAAGATTGGTTTATCCATGTACTTTGCAAGAACACTAGACACCTTCTCATGCTGAAAACAATTAATAAATATATATGAATCATATTATAGCTCTTTATCAAGAAGAGAAAAAAAACACATTATTCTCCAAAATGAATATAACTAACCTCCTCTTTAAGACGAGCATTTTCAAGACGAAGTTGTTCCAGAGAACGTTGACGCCTTTCATCGACATTAGATGGACCCCCACAAGATGAACACATCATATTTTTCAATGCCTCCTTCAATATGAGGTTATCTTTACGTATTCTTTCATTCTCAGTGCGAATGATACTGTTATTTGTTCTCTCAGTTTGAGTCTTGAATCAAATGCATGGAAAATTGTTATATCACTTCTGGAATTTTTTAATAAAGTATATGAAAGGAAAAATAGATAAATATAGATAGATTTGGATTACCTTTATTTGAGTTCTCTTATTCTGAAACCAAAATTTTACTTGCTTCGGTTCAAGCCCAAGTTCTTCGGCTATTTGACATCTTGTGCTTTTACTTGGATGTGGACACTTGCGGAACATTCTTTGATTCAAACATAAAGATCACAGTTAATACAGAGAGTATTGCAATATGAGTTGAATGACAAATACCCCTAAAAAAGAATCCTTTTTCATACATTTTGAAATTGCATAATTTAAAATAAATTTTTATTGTAAACCAATCTTATATATATTTGGTTGGTTTAGTTCAAGTTTCATACTCAAATTTGCTCAAAACAAACCAAACCAATCAACTTGTGCTATACAATTGATTTGAATATCTAAATATCCAAAAATCAACACTAACTAATTTCATTACATCCTCATAGATCTAGGTACATGTACAATAGTTCCTAATATCCTAAAAAAAAAAAGTACCAATTAAGAATAAGGTATTTTAAAATTATCAGTATCTCTCTCAAGTGTCTCATATTAAAAAACTTAATATCACATTAATGGAAAATTTTCTTTTCTTTCAAATTTATTTGAATGTTGTTTTCTCTTATATATATATATATATATATATATATATATATATATATATATATATATAATTTAAGATAGAAATTAAAAGGTAATAGATAAATATACTGATAATTTGAATTCAACTTGAAAAACATCTTTAGCAAGTTAAAATGTTCTCAGCATACAAAAGTATTGAAATGTATAACCTTCTTTATAAGCCGTGGATCTTTTCGAAAAGATGGCAGCAAATAAAATAATGTTCAAATTAACTAAAATTTATGAGAAAATTTAAAAATAATTATAAAATTTAATATATATATATATATATATATATATATATATATATATATATATAACGGGGGGATTATTTATTGGTAATTGAAAGAATTTTCTTTTAAAACAAAATTATTAGGATTTAATTTTATATATTAAAGGCTAGGAACAATTTTGTTGACAACATTGAATATTCAAAAAATGAAAATCCGTATTTAATAAATGCATTATCGTTCAATTTTAAAAGGGACATCCAAGTTTTTGACAACATATCATGTAAAAAAAAACATTTTGACCAAATTTAATATTTCTTGCAAGAACACTAATAACTTAAAAATTAATAATTTTTTTAAATGAATTAACTCGCTATTACTCATCATTAACTCGTTAAACTAATAGATATATCCAATCCACAATTTGATAAGTTAGTTAGTCGGGATCTAATCCATTTTACGACTCCTATTTTTCTCACATGCGAACAAACATTACTAAATCTAATGATTAGGTTTCAAAATTTTAAATTCATTCCATGCCCATCTCATATTTTACGAGATAAAAAACATAAAGAGACAAATTGACGTGAACCCACCTAGTTGTGTACCTAATACACAACAAAAATGTGGAGACTATTACTCCCAAACTAAAATTAATAATTATATATGAAAAAGAAAATAAAACATCAGCCATTATCTTATATCCAAATATCGCTTGAAAAGAAGTTGATCTACAAAATTTCATCCTTTAAAACTATTAAACAAAGCAAACCCGTGCCAGGAAGAAGATCAACCCAAAAAAACAGTGATGTTCATGCTGAACGCTCTAAATCAAAACTGAATAAATTTTATGATATAGATTGCTCTATATATATACAGCAACAGATCTCCGAAGTATCAATTGTAGATTTCGTGGTATCAGCTGTAGATTGAGACAGGGTTAACCCTTTTTTATATATCCTTCACTCATAGTTCAAAACCTAGCAAAGCAAAAAAAAAAAAAAAAAGCTTGTTCACTAGTAAAAGTCATCTTACTCTTCAAGCTTAGATGTTCTATCAGCGTTGTGACCATGGTAGGCCTTTTTTCCTTTGTTTGAGTTCTGATTGTGACTCTGATTGCGGTTGGGATTGTGTTGATCATCTCCAGATCCACCTGCACCTCCCATGGCAAAATCCATTTTGTCAATTCACCTGCAAAACTTTCAGAGTTATGTTCTTCCTTATATTTCTGTGCTGTGTTATGTGAATTCTTATGCTACTTTATAGATGCCAATCTGCATGACTTTCACACTATTTGCTTCAGAATATCGCAAAAGCAATAAAATCCGCTAAAGAAAATAGTGATGATGAGATTTACCAGCTTTCCCTTAGATTGATGGTGAACGGAAATTAAAGGCTTAGCTTGTATAACCCCACACACTCACATATCATCACTCCAACCTAGTAACAGCTATATGCTATAGAAAAAAACAAATTACAGAGATTAGAAAAATAAGAAAATGTATTAATGAAAAAGGTTTATTATTCTTAAAACTCAGAATGTAACGGTTGCTTTCCTAGCCTTGCATTTGCAGCAAGCACATGACAACTCATCTGCATGCAAAAAGGGAGAGAAACTGGGAAAATATCAAACTAAAAAACAAAACTCACTGAAACTGAAATTCGAACCTCGAGAATTGAAACGCGGGTTTGGCTTAGGATTTAGAGAAATATGGAATTGGTGGGGTTTAGTTTCTGCTTGCACTTGGAATGAACAGGAACCTTTAAAGTTATTTCTCAGGACCAGTCAAATTGAAAATGTTGTAATCAATTAATATATATGTATTGCTTTTAAGGATTTCTTTTATTATTGAAAAAAAGTGATTAAATGAGCCTTTATTTATTTTGGTTTATTATTTGATAATATATATTACTCGCAGTAAATGTTTTTCGGAAACATTAATTGAATTAAATTTATGTTATTTTTATTAAAATAGTAAAAAAAGTTGAACCGAAAAGAAAGTAATAAATGTGGATGATAAAATCAATTAATCAAATTAATGGAATACTTATGCATATTACAGAGAAATTAAGGGTTAACCGAGTAAAACAGTTTTACATTCTTATTTAAAGATTGATCGTATGACTTTTATTATAATGGTTATAAGTTAAATGCTAATTAGTTAATGTATTTTAAGAGTATGTTTATTACATAGAAAAAGAAAGGTAGACAGAGAAAATAAGTCAAAAAGAAACTGAAAAAAAAGGATATTTTTTGTTGAAGCAAAAACTAGAATAAAGTGAAAAATAAAATTTGAGAATATTTGATTTAAAATAAATATTATTAACTATTATTTGTATTTATTATGAAAAAAGGTTTGAAAAATTATTAATCAATACTCAACTCTTCAATAATTAATTATGGAGATTGCGTAAAGGATTGAAAGTGTTTTATAACTAAAATAATGGTAAATACATAATATAATTGATTACATTTTGCATTGTTTTCACAATTATTTTAAGGTATTTCTTGATTATATTTTCATAACTAAAATTTATGTGGGACTCATAATTTTTCTATTTTTTCATACTTTTTTTATACAGCATAAGGAGATTTTTTAGGTAAAGAATAATAATAAAACAAACATTACATTAATATAAAAATAAGATAAATGAAATTTAAAATGGTATATATTTGAAAGGAATATTAAATTATCCATTATATATTAGCCTTTATAGTCTTAACTAGGAGTAGGAGACTTCTACATTAATCAATTCCCTCTACTAACATTTATCTGATATTTTATTTTATTTCATTTTAAAGTACTACTTTTTTTAATTCAGTTATACATCATCCATAATTTACAAAATTTTTGAAAATATTAAAATAAGTCATAAAATAATGAATCAGTGCTATTAGTCCTGATAAAATAAAATCCTTAATTCTTCAAAATAAAACCAATACAAAAATTAAAGGTTTGTAAAGTGATATTACAAAATATATTATAAATATTTTTATTTTTATAAATTTATAATAATTATTAATTATTATTTTTATTTATAGTTTGATAAAATAAAAATACTAAACACATTTAATATTTCCTTTAATAAATTAAAATGGTTTCATAATTATTTATAGTTTCTTAATATGCATATGTATACATAGTCTCCTACTTATAAATCTAATATATTTATACTATTTATAATTTCTTTTAATAAGCTTAAAAATAAGGATATAATTAAATAATTATTATTATTAATTTTCTAATTTGAAATAATAAGCTTATTATTGGTGGGAATAAGTGTCGTCGTTATTCTTCAATCCATACGCTGATGATACATGCATGTCATAGTATAAACAAGATGAGTAATTAAATTATGGAAAAAGTAACGATATATAATACGATGAATCTATTCACTAATTGCAAATAATGTGTTTACGTTTTTAAAGAAAAAAATAGCAGAAAAATACTTGTATTTGACCAAATATAAGGTAACCAACAGCGTCGTAGTTTTACTTTTCTTTCTTCTTTTTTTCATGTCGATGCAGATTAATTATTTGCCTTGTAATTGGTGCAACAGTGTAGTGCATAGTTTATTTATTTTTTGTCTGTATTTCTGTCTATTAATTGAATAGCGACTGATTGTTATTTTGTGACTGATTCGTTGGTCGTTAAATTGAATTATTCTTTCAGAATCAACGAATTTGTTTCAATTCAGGTAAATAATTTATGATAATATATTTTTTTAATTTAATTTTTAAAATAATTTTTTTTCGCTGTGATTCTCTCAATCCCTTCTTTTCGTCCATGTGTGTTAACAATTCTAAATCATCCAACCACAAATACATATATTTATATTGATTGGACATGAAATACTTTACTATGCACTCTTAATGTTGTATATAGGCAATATTTACTAACTTTCATGGAAGATTTTCGTAAGTAACTATTAAACCTGTATCCGCGAGGATCGATCGACCCCATCCCGAGTTTGACAAGAAAAAAATCGAATTGATACAAAGTGGGAACAAGTTCGATTTTTCCCACTTTAAAAATTCGGGGTAGGAACAAAAATGGGTAATGCAATTCTCATCCCGGTCCGATCCCAGTCTCACCCGATTTTATATTTAAATTTAAATTTTAAAATACTAATATTTTAAAAATATTTTTTTTTCATTACATATAAAGTAATTTTTTTTATATTTTACCATTATTACTTTTATTCTAATCACTTTTTAATTCTTTTATGTTTTTTTAATATGTTATATCAATTAGTTTATTACATTATTCTTTTTCTCTTATCTTTCATTTTTCCATATTTTTATTAATCTCTCCAATTAATTTGTTTTTTCAATCTTTTTAACTAATTTGATGAACACAAAGTTAATTTTTCTTATTCTTTATCTTTTTTTCTAAATATTTTATATAAATATTAGTAGTAATTAATATTATTTTATTTATAATTTATCTTTATTAGGTTTTATTATATCATATTTTTTTGGATTTTATTATTCTTATTTGTCATATATCAAAATTTATCTTGATAAAATAATTGTATTTTAAAGGATTAACAAAATTGATAATTTAAATTTTTATTACTTTGAATTAAATAAATAAGAACTAACTTATAAAATATTTTTTTATAAACTTAAAAAGAATTAACTTTTATATATATATATATATATATATATAATTAAATGTTTAAATATAATATTATAATAATAATATTATTATTATAAGTATTCAAATATTTGAATATAGTATTATAATAATAATAATAATAATAATATTATTATTATTATTATTATTATTATAATAATGTTATAAGTATTTTATAGTTATATAAAGAAAAAATATATTTAATTAATAATAATTATAAATTCTAAAATTCTAAATATTTATTTATGTAAAAAAATACATAAAAATAGTAAAATTAATTTATTATAAGTATATTATTTTTTAAAAATAATGTAGATCGAGGATGGGACGGAATCGAAGAAACCCGAAATTCAACGAAAACGGGAATGTAGACTTAATTTTTAACCTCGACAAGAATCGAAGATGTGGACGAGGATGGTTAAAAAAGTCGGGAATGGGAATCTTAGTGACAAAAGCCGCCCTGTTGTCATGCCCCACTAGTTTTCAAATTGCTAACCATTAAAAAAAAATTCATTGGTTATAAGACTCAAGAATTCCATAATTGCATAGCTCATGTTAGTCGAGCATAAACCATTCAATAAATCCTTTAAAACCAATCAATCATTTATTTAACAAATTGAAATACTAATAAATCTTAATAATATTAGTGAGATATTTTCATTATGGAAAATTGATGAAGTAGATATTAGAGTTTTAATTTACTCTTATTATTTAATTTTTGATTGAGAAATTGTTAGTAAAGAAAAATTGATGCCAGGATCGATAAATAAGAAAGAGGAATATCGAAGATCATATGGTTGGTTAAAAAATTGATAAGAGACAGAGAGAAGACACCTAGTAACCACAAGATAAAAACACATATAAATCGAGAATCAGAATCGAAGGAAGAATATTCGATGTCTATTGTTGAAGAGAATCGAGGAATTAGAATCTAGTGTAATGTTAAGATTAAAGGGAATCAAAAGCAATTCAAAGTACTCGATGTCTGAAATCGAGATCGAGGGAACGGTTAACGCGCACATAGAATATGGGAAGCGGTTTCTAAACCGTGGCAGAGATCGAAGATCAAGGGAGCTGTTATCTCATGCATGAGAACGTGAAATGCAGTTTTCTAAACCGTAGAACTAAGGGACGTGCATGTTGGATCGTGGTGGCAGTTTTGTTAACTGCTCTTAGGAGGTTACTTGAAAGGTGCTCTATAAATAGAGTGGTGGCAGTTTTGTTAACTCCTCTTAGGAGGTTACTTGAAAGGTGCTCTATAAATAGAGTGAAGACTTGAGGGAAAAGGGAGAATTGACAGAGACAAGTGAACAGTTTACAGGAGAACGACGCATCATGAAGCTTCTAATACTCTGGATTTCCGTTTTTATTGATTATCTTTATCGCTTTCTCTACTTTCCCTGATAATTTACTTTCATTGCAATTTACGTTTGTCAAACTTTAAGTTTTGTCCTTTCAATTCCTTGTCATTTGCTTTTATGCAAGTTAAGGTTATGCGTTTAAGATCCTCGTCATTTACATTTTTGCAATTTCGATTTCCTGTTATTTACATTTCCGCAATTTCGATTCCTTGCCATTTACATTTAATGCAAATTTGAGGTTTTTCGCATTTTACATTTCTCTGCAATTTAATATTCTGCACGGTTTTTCGATTCAACACCTTTACTGTTTTCTTTACTTCAATGTTTCCTAATAAAAAAGAAATACTAAAAAGAGTATTTTTCGATTGTCAATCTGTATGCCATAGTACGTTATTAGTGTTTTCTCGATATCGTGGTATTTGCGATTTTCATACATATTTCGATTGAAAACCGTTTGTTAGCCTAAATAAAAAGAATCTACATGGTTAAGATTTGATTAGAACTTAAGTCTCGATTTAATCGAAATCGATCAAATTTTCACTGAAACATGAAATTATGTTTCAATACACCAATAACTATTATATCATTTAGGAGTCGAAACCAAATATAATTTATATATATTCTTATCTTTTAATTAACCAAAGAGTCTTTTAAGAATAAATATACGATAGATTAGAGTATAAAGTGAATAATATCTTAAACGTAAATCCTAATTATATTATCATATTCATTAGTACACAATAAACTTTTAACTTCTATTATTTTGAGCTTTAACATTTGTCTAAATTCTACGTCAAAACAGATAACATAAAAATATGTTGAAATAACTCATCAACGTAATTTTTCATCGAACACTATGCAACCCCAACACAAATGTCATTTTTCATCTGCATTCAACATATATAGTCCTAGTGTGCACCATAGTGGAATGCGTCACCCTTTATACGCTCCATCCTCCATATCTGCCCTCATACCCTTTCTTGCATTCTCATACCTTACAACCATTCTAATTATCACCAACCACACCACTTTTGAAGATGCCTTCGGCGGACGTTGCCTCACAATCTACACCACCCTTTAGACCGAAGTCCTGCCATGTTCAGCTTGTGCCTTCTCAGATTAGTACGCCTTTCCAAGGTGACCATCGTCGTGCTTGTGTTGTGGCACTAATTGCATTTGTGGTGATCTTGTATTGACCTTACTCTGTGTATTTGATAGTTAAACGCTTATACAACTAATTTTAAAATTAAATACAATAAAGTTCAATATTAATGAATATTTAACAACAATAACTCAATATAAACATTTATACATTATCATAATTGAAATCTTCAAAATCAACAACAATTTCAATTTATTAAAAAATAAAGATATAAAGCATAACCTTAAGGACACAATATGCTCAAATGTTCTAATTTAATAAAGGAAAAACATTTAGAAACATAAATAAGTGATAATGATGGTATTGCTGCAGCTCATATGACCAAAAAACGTTCAAAGAAGTCACCATATTATGTGTTATTTATTATTCAAAAGAAAACTTTGGCGTGTAAAGAAAATGAAACCTGACAAAAATATAAAATGAATTTTATACCAAAGTATTGAATTTTTTAAGAGAGAATTTATTAGGGAGAAACAATACCAATAAGAAATGAGTTCAACCTACGTAAGAGATTAATACCACTCTGAACACAAAATATTAAGACATCACACAAATTATCGGGTCTGATATTAGTGTTGGATCTTTCGATTAATATACCATATTATTGTCGTCATTACTATTCAAAAGAAAACTTTTTGCGTCTAAAGAAAATGAAACCATGATAAAAATATAAAACAAATTTGATACCAAAATATTGGAACTTGCAATGGAGAATATACTGAGAAAAGACAATACCAATAAAAAATAAGTCTAACCTATATAAAAGATTAAGTTATAGGTCATATTTTCTTTCAACTTTCTCAATTTTATGAAACATAGACTCATTTAAATTACCAATCACAAATCATACTAGTTATAATGTAAAATCATTAAAATGGGAAATTTTTATGGGAGAACCACAGTCCGATGTAAATTTTACATCTTATCTCAAATCCTATATGATTAAATATAAAAAAATATACTTTAATTTAAAACATGCTACTGTTTTTTTTTACATTAGATAATTACTAATTTTAAAAAAACTAACTTAAAAGGTATATTTTGCGATATTATTGGGAGACGAGACCAGTATAACTCATTCCCCTAGGGAAAACAAAAGACAAAAGTAGCATTATTTTTTAATCAAGTTGCTATATGTGAGGGAATATATATGGATGATGCATGACATTCTTTAAAATACTGTGTAAATGTTTTCATTACTCCTAAACCTATAAGCTTAGTTGTGATACATGCACGTTCTTATAAATAAAATTTAATTAATTAAGTTTTTTGGAAAATAATCCAAATTGTATACTAAGCAAATCCATTCCTAGATTCTCTATATCATTCATGTCAACTTTTATTTGATTTCGATTTTAAAAACTTTTTTTTCATATTTTTATTTCTTGATTAACATTTTGATTTTGAATCTCCACTTTCCAAAATATAATTGACTATTAATTTAAAACGGACTGTTATGAAAATAAATTTAAAAAAAAATTATAAAATTAATTTAATATAAAATTCATTTATGAAATAATTGAATAGTATTTTAGTATACCAAAATTTTAAATGGACGTACGACTAATTAAATGTATTGATGTTTTATAAAAAAAATAACATGACATTTATTTAACAAAATAAATTAACATTTTATTTATTTACAAAATTAAATAATATGAAAAAAGTTTTTCAAATAGTTCAATTTAAAATGAAAATAATCAAAATGAAATAAAACATGAATTAAATATTAAATGTTCATTTATAAATAATTTAATTATTTTATTGACATCTATTTCAAATATTATTAATGTTCAAATCACTTCCTTTCCAAGTCAATATTTCAATTGCAGTGAAAAAGAAGAATCAATATCACCCTCTTAATTGTTGATACGTACTAAGTAATTATTTAAATAATCCAAAACATGTTTTTATATATATAGCTTGTAATGGGTTGTGCGCAGAACATGTCATTATTAGGAGTAATTGTTCCCATAACTTGTAAATTTGTAATTAAATATATACATGTAATTATAAAATTTTCCTATAATTTAAAATATAGTATAAAGAAAGAATCTATAACCTAAATCTTGACCCACAAATTTATGTTATGAATATTAACTTGTTATTGTATCCAAGGGTAGTATGAAAAAAAGTATTGCTCAATTTATAAATAGCAGATACACTTTCATTTAAATTATCTATAAATAATTATTTAAATATATTTTTTATCCTAATTTTAAGTACAGCTTTCTCTTTTTTTCATTTCGAAGGGAGAAGGGAAGAATTTTTATGTTTTTAAAAAGGAGGGTATTTAAAAACATATAGTATTTATAAATTGAAATGACCTTCTTTGACTCCAGGCCCAACGAAGCCATAGTCCTATTGGGCCTGTAACATAATAATGACATAACCCAAGATATGTAAGAAAGCCCAAAGGAGCCTCTGTCTTCAGAGTGCCATTGACGTTTCCTTATTGCAAGAACTAACGAAGCACGTTGCTGAAGTAGAACCTCTGGATCTCTCTCTTTCTCTCTGCGATGGAGTTTCGCGTTTCCGTTATTTGGAGCCTCTTCCTCATTGTCTCCTTCTTCTCTCCTCAAATCAGGGTTCGTTTATCTTTCTCAGTAATCTCTTAAATCTCGCGACCCCGTACGCACTCGATGGCGGTTTCGATCTAACGATTTCCCCTTTCTTTGATTCGGTTGTTTGGGTAATCGCAGGGGGAGCCTTCTGGTTCAGTCGTCTTCATTGATAGCTCCAGTAATCAATTCCTTCGCGCCAGATCATCAAACGACGAGGTTCAGATTCTTCTTTTGTCTCATTTCTGCATTTTATGACATCTTCCCATTCAACACGCTGACTGGTGCGAACATCAGTCCTTTATTTGAATACGATTCTATCGAACTTCGATTTTGAGTTGATATCGAAAGTTTAGGTGCGAACAATTTTTAAAAAATAAATTAAAATCCGTTTTGAAAAATTACGAATAAATCATGCAATATGAGCCTTCGGTCTTGTCGTTAGCGCTGGAAATGTCGGGGAAGTGACACTTGACGAATGAATAGGAACTATCATTAGATGTGAGAACTGAATTGCTGCATCTTCTCTTGTTTATATTGCATGGATCGAGTCCTGTCTAAATTTTTCCAGATGATATGTTAGAAGGACAACTTTTTAATTAGTTTGCTACGAGTATATGATGATTTTATTTTGACATATGTTCATTTTGGGAGAGATTTTTGTTGGATTTAAAGTTAAATATTCCCTTTATTTTTTTATCTTTTCCATGTTCCCCTATAGTTTCACTATTGATATTACTGCATTCTGTTCAATACTTATATCAATAATAATGATCTCACCGGGTGGTACAATTCCACTTTGCAGCAACCTTCACTGTTGCTTCAGGATGTTGGGGCTGCTGTGTCAGTCTTGCTTGGCCTTTCTCCTCCTTCCACCCTTTCAGCCGCCAGCTCATCCAAGGTCCTTGAAATCATTAGTGATGTTCTGTTTTCACCACATTATTCATGTTACATCATACCTATATTATAGATTTGATTGACTATAATATTATGTCTTTTGCAGTTGAATGAGGTTCTGAGTCCCAACCCATTCAAGAGGCCTCGTGCGGTGTTTTTGCTGGAAGTGAAAGGAATCAATGGTCTCTGGCCATGGATTAAGTATAATGATCAATTTCTATATTATGTTCTCTATTTCACAAAAAGATAATAGTAATGTATCATGCATACAGGCCTTGGGAAAGTTGTCCAGGATAGTCCAATGTTCAGCAATTCATTTCGGAGTATAAATTCTGATAAAGTTGACATTCAACTTTCAGGTGAGCTTTGAAAAGTTCATTTTGGGAGAGAGTATATTGAAAATGTTGGTAAGCATTTCATAATTTTTTTAAGGGGCATTCCATTTTCATTTTGCTCTGATTTATGCAGACGAAAGGGATATTTCTGTGGTTTCTTTGGATGATCAGCTGGAAGACTGGACTGACAAAGAAATCAGTGATTTTGTTAGTTTTGATTTATATTATACATGTCTATGAACTATTTCCTTATTATTTTAGTATCATGTTATATGTGAAAGTGACTTTGTCATTGTTTTCTTAGTCATCTTTGATAGATGGATCATATGCTCCTGATGCCGTTGTGCCATTAAATGGAGTGCTTTCCATTCCATTGTCAAATGGTGCCTCAGTGAATCTCCATATGTCGAAGGTATGGTGAAGATTTTAAGTACCCTTTTCTACTGATATGTGAAGGTGTTAAGACTGACTGGGAGGTATACGCATGTGTGTGTTTGCAGGAAGCTGAAAGGATGTTCGTGCTAGGTCTTATGTCTCTTGTGCAGAATGTCAGGACAGCAATTCAATTGCATGATGATATATCACAGAGTACAAATAGTCCTGCTGAGCTGATAACAGGATGCTTCAATGGAATTAAGGTATGCTGTTCTTCTTCACCCATTTTCTTGTTCCTTACAATTTTTCTTCTGAATTTTTGGAAGAACTGCCATGCAACTTCCACTATTTCGATGTAAACCGAGTTAGGGGCAGTTATGACAGTAGTGTAGAAAACAACTGCTACAGAAAACAGTTCTGTATTAGAAACTCTTGGATTATGTGTAGAAAATAACTGGTAGTAGTTAGTTCTATATTACAAAATGCAGGATGGCAGTTATGTGTAAAAATTAACTGCAGGCAATTATGTATTAGGAGTATATATTCAATAGAAGGTTGTGTAATTAGGCAGTCTAAAGTTACATTAGTGTCATAAATTCAGAGTTTCCATCATATTTACGTGCAAGATTATTTGCTATATAATGGTTTATCAGTCTTTCATCATTTTCCACAATATGGACAATAACAATAGAACAAGTTAGCAAGAGTGTCTACATGGCTGCATTCTTGCCCATATTCAACCAACCCTGAAACACAAATCTTCATTGAAACAAGAGGTGATGATATTTGAAGCACAAACATAGTGGTTTCGTCCCCTTTCATGAACATTTACAATGTCAATATTGCAATTTCAATCTAAGGGCTTGTTTGTTTCAAAAACTAAAAAACTTGTTTGATAATATATTGTTAAAATAGTTATCTAAGTTAGATTTTCTTTTTTAGTTTTTGTTGAGATATGTTGTTTATGTATCTTTTAGTATTCTTTTTCAATGTTCCTTATACTAGGGTTAAGGGTTTGGGCAGAGGCCCATATCCTCTCTATTGTACTCCTTTTTTTCTATAAATAAAATGTACCAGTGTCTTTGGTCACTGTATTAAACCCTAAATAAGTTTTCTCAAGTTGATATCAGAGCCACCTGAATCAAGAATCTATGGGTTCTGACCTTTCACAAATTGAGAAATGCATGCAGTTGAAACAGGCATTGAAGAGGATTGATTTTGACGGTTAAACTTTCCAGATTTGAACTTCAAAAGTTCCTGATACTCTTTATTAAAAATCTTCATATCTAGCTTTTTCGATTTAGATGCATGGACAATCTTATTAGGAAAGCCATGCAAGTAATAACAATTTTCCTGCGTGTGTCCCATGCTATTACAATAGGTGCATTGAGGACGAATTTTCGAATTACCACGTCCACCTCGATTATTGCATCCTCCCCCTCGACCCTAAGGGGCAACAATAGCAGAAGTTTCAACAGTCTCCACCTAATTCTCATCAACCATGAGATTAGAAACCCGAATCAACCTAGTGACAAGATTATCCACATGATCGCCCGCAAGGATTTCATCACACGTGATCAAAGTCAGAATGAAGACTTCTCAAAATTAGAACCATATATATCTTATTGAGTTTGATGTTTATCTCTTCTAAGGTATTTGCAACAAGAAACCTTTTTAATTCTTGCACAGCAGCCCTAGCTTTTGCGATGTGAGTCATCATGTCGTGATTGGTATGCTTAAGTGACGTCACTCTTTGAGTTGCATCAAAGAGACATTGATTATCATTAGCAAAAATGTCTTGAGCCTTTTTTCCAAAAAGAAGAATTGGTTTTGAATGACCTGAGAAGCTCAAGAACATCCGGCTCCACAGACGGCCATAAGATTGCACAAAGTTGGAAGTCTATTTTTTCTCACTGAAACCTTTCTGCAGCAGAAATAGAGTCTACATCCTTCTCCAAATGGTTGTGATGCCCTTGACCGAGAAACCACAACGCAACTAAAGTAGAACAGGATAAGTAATTTTTCCAGTTGAGTCTAGCACTAGTTATGTGGGAGTAGCAGAGAAGGTGAAGATAGAGGATGAGACCATCTGAACCAGAAAAGATGAATAAAGACAACGAATAGGGTTACCCATGAGACTTTTCACACATAGTTCTCAAACCAGAAAACTAAGGGCACCACTGGACTCGGAGGACGCCGTTGAGTCGGACGGAGACGGTCGGCCTTGATTCGGCCATTGGAGGGCGGCTAACGACAACCAGATCGAAAATCAGTGTGGGATCTTACCCGCTCTGATACCAAATTCTTGGTTATTGTGATGTAGACTGGGCTGGTTGTCCAATTGATAGAAGATCGACTACTGGGTATTGTATCTTTATTGGAGGAAATTTGATTTCTTGAAAGAGTAAAAAATAAAGTGTTGTTGCTCGATCTGGTGCAGAAGTTGAGTATAGATCTATGACACTTACTACATGTGAACTTGTGTGGATCAAACAACTCCTTCAAGATTTAAAATTTTGTGATATTAGGCAAATAAAGTTATTGTGTGATAACCAGACAGCTCTCCATATTGTCTCCAACCCAGTCTTTCACGAAAGAACAAAACATATTGAGATTGATTGTCATTTTGTTAGAGAGAAGTTGCTGTCTAAGGACCTTGTAACTGAATTTATAAGCTCCAATGAGCAAATGACAAATATTTTAAGTAAATCGTTAAGAGGATCTAAGATTCAATTCATTTGTTCCAAGCTTGGTACATACAATTTGTATGCTCCAGCTTGAGGGGGAATGTTGAGATCTGTTGTTTATGTATCTTTTAGTATACTTTTTCAATGTTCCTTAGACTAGGGTTAAGGGTTTGAGCTGAGGCCTATATCCTCTCTATTATATCTTTTTTTTTTCTATAAATACAATGTATCAGTGTCTTTGGTTACTGCATCAAACCCTAAATAAGTTTTCTCAAGTGTTTTAAAAACGGAAAAATGAAAATTGATAAAATGTGTTTTCTGTTTTTAGCTTTTTGTTTTGATTAATGGTATATGCTTTTCCTCCCATGGCTTGCTTGCCTTTGTTGTAAATTTGTCAATATCGTCCTTCAACTTCTGCAACGACTCCTAGTTGTTGTCTGTGTCATTCTCTTCTTCTATCTAAAACAATTTTCAAGCTAGAGTTATTAAATAAGTTTTTTGTTTTTCCAACTTATGTGTGAAACTGGGTCTAAAACAATTTGTCATTAAGTTTGCAAACATATCCTATTATATAATCAATAAAATATACGCTTAGTTTCCATGTTATTCTTCAATCTCTGGCACAATTTGATACATGCATTGTTCATAATATCTGCAGTATGTATTGACTGTTGTTGCTGTATAGATGAATTTTGATTTTTTTATTGACTAATATGGGCCAGGTTTTGCAAGAGCAATATGAAGCTGAAAGTATAGCTGAGCATGGAGTTGAATTGCTATATGCAACTTTGTCAAAGATAGTTAGTTCATTGCAAGAAGCATACAAAGGTTAAATTTGTCCGGCTTAAATAATTGCTCTATGATTTTAAATTACGCCTTGCAATATTGGCAATGATTTGCTTTATTGATATAGAAAACCTAGTCAAATAACTAGCAACCTCTTATCTGATCATTCATTCTTCTGATCGTCAGATGTTAACAGTATTGATCTAAAATGTTCATTTGCTTTCTTTTAACCTCTTAACAATCGATGATTGAGCAGGTCAAATTGTTGGAATAATCTACTGTCATGTCGCTTCTACACAAGAGTTTAAAAAGAAGTTTGATGTAATCTTTACTCCTCACCATACTGCTCGATGGTTGGCCGAAACAAGTACAGTGAATGCAACATTGCCAGAAGTAGTGCTGGTTAGGAGAACCCTTGCTTGGGTAACAGGAATTATATTGCTCGTTTCAACCCTTATGGGGGTAAGTATTAGGTGGAATAAATAATAATATTATAGTATAAATTAGATAAAAAATGAAAAATTGAAAAGAACCAAGGTCATCAAGTACTAGCTGAACATTGGAAGAGTTTTTATTTTGATTACAGCAGTGTCAGGGTAGGAACCTTTCTAAGCAATCATTTGAGAACTTATTCGGGGAAATTCTGTGGGTGCAGTTATCAGAAGTGTTAGTTTCTTAGCCATGGGTCTCTCTTTGGAAAGTATGACTCATAAGTTTGATAATCAATTACTCAAATAGTTTCCTTTAGGATCCCTCATTAATGATACAATGGTGGATAAGTAATGTTGAGCTTGATGCATAATATTTATTAATTTATTTGTTTGCTGACAGATATGCTACCTCTTGAATATGCCGCTCACAAGGGACACGCTTCTGTATTCTAATGTCAAGCTTGACTAGGCATGGGTGCGAACCAAGACCAATATTTTCAACCAACAAAGGAGATCCGGGCTGCCGTTGAACCTTGTAATTGGGGGTCTTTTTCTTGATGCCTCTGATCTGTGTGCATGATTATATTATTGTTAAACCATTAGTTACTTGTGTTTAATGGTCCACCGGTGTAGCAAATTATGATGAGTCATTGGAAACTAGTCAGGATTTGGGTCTGGAGAATAGGGGATTATTATTGTATTGATGTTTAAATGTGAAGCATCGTACCCCGTGTTTAATCAGGGCGTAGATAGTCATAGATGTGTGATTATGCCAGCCATTTTCAATAATGTGTGTAACCTGTGGTTGACATTTTGATCGAAATAATTTCAATTTTATTGTAAAATAATGATTTTTCAGATACGCTGTCTACCTTTCTGTTTCTAAATAATGAATTTTTCTCCCACCACTTTTATTCTTTCTTCCCACATCTCATTCATCTAAAAAGAAAAATATAATATTGTCTTTAATAAAATAAATAAGGTATGGATTAGGATGATAAAACTGGTCGTCTGCCAAAACAACGGAACAAGATAGGATAGTCTAGCAAGTTACGGATTCCGTCTGTCTTATCAAATGAGTTAGCCTGTTAATTTTTTAATATAAAATTATATATATATATATATATATATATATATATATATATATATACATTAAATATATTTTTAATTATATAATTAATTTTAAGTTTTTATTTATTAATTAATATTTATAATTTAAATTATAATATTATAATATATTTGATATTTTAATAATATAATAAAAAATATAACATTTTTTATTATAATTTTTATTATTTTAATTTTAATATAAATATTTTTAAAAGTCAATGTTAGTTTATCCGTCTCACCTTTTATCTATTAGGCTGGTAAATCAAAATGAATTAATAAAATAAAACTTATTTAACTGATAATTTTAAGATGGACTGGGCCTAGTCTATTATATTATCACTCTTTTGAATTCATTTTTCTAATATTTTTTTAAAATATTTTAAAATAAATTTTTCGAAGAAATCAATTTTTTTGAAAATATTATAAGAAAGTGATTATAAAATATTTTTTAAATTTTTTTGAAAAAGATTTCAAAATAATTTACAAATTTCATTCTAAAAATAAAAATAAATACATCTAAATTTTGAATCAAACAAGTAAAAAATTATTTTTAAAATTAATTTTCTAAAAACTTTTTTAATTAATCTTTTGTAAAATTATATTCTGGATTTCATACTTTAGAACTTCACAAAATTATATATTTTTATATCTATTCATTCGATTTTTTTTTTAATTTTCAATATAAAATATTCTATAATATATTTTCAGATAATTTATTTTATAAAATTAAAGGTATTTCTTTTCCTATAAATATAGGGGTATAGGGTAAATGTCAATAGTAGTAAGCATAAGCACAACATTATTTTCCTATGACACGACCCTATGGATTCTTCCAAATAAATTTAATTTTCGGCTATAAAAGATTGATAAAAGTATTGTATTAATTCAATTTTATCTTGTAAAAATTATTTGAAATAATTTAATCCATTTGATAAAAATTCATCCAATCCATCAATTAATAAAAACTTTTTATATGCAAGAAGCAAATCAGTAAGCTTCATTGAAATATATTTTAAATTTAAAATTCATTTAAAAGATTAAATAGGTTAAAAGTATACTACTAGTATTGCAAAGAATATTTTTTAAACTAGCAGGGATAACTTATTGTTAATGACTTGTAAGAAATGGATGAATATCTAATTAATATACTTAACGATATATTAATGGTAAAATGAAATTAATAATTGATGCTTTTGACAGTTATTAATATGTTTGTTGTGTTAAAAAAAATTCCTATAGACAATAATATAAAAAATTTTAAATTCTTTTATCTACATTTTCTTCTTTTCCTAAATTTTAAAATATCCCTCTTGTAGAAATTACAGAATGTGCATTTTGGGAGAGAAAGCAAGTAAGCATGGGGAAGAAGTAGAACCCAACCCAACTACGCATGAAAACCCCACACCTCTTCCATCTCCGCCGCCGCTTCGGCACAAAGTACACCGCCAGGATTACGTCCACCGCCCCCACGGGCCGCTCCCTCGCGGCGGAGGTGACTCCACCGCCGCCCCTCCCCTCCGACTCGCGAGGCTACCTCCTCCCCCGCCGCGACCTCATATGCAAAGCCACCCAAATCCTCCTCTCCCCTCCGCCCTCCTCCTTCTCCGACCCCTTCTCCGATCTCTCCGACTACCTCCAATCTCTCTCCCTCTCCCTCTCCGCTCTCGAAGCCTCCGAAATCCTTAAAGCCCTAAAGAACCCCTCTCTCGCCCTCAAATTCTTCCACTTCTGCCCCTCCCTCTCCCCCGATTTCCGCCATGAGTCCTTTACCTACAATCGCCTCTTCCTCATCCTCTCCAAGTCCACCAACCCCGCGCGCTTCGACCAGGCCCGCGACCTCCTCCACCACATGCACAGCCACAGCGTACGCGGCAACATCTCCACCGTCAACATCCTCGTCGGCTTCTTCGGCTCCGGCGAGGATTTGCAACGCTGCGTTGCGCTTGTCAAGAAGTGGGACCTCAGACTCAACGCTTACACCTACAAGTGTTTGCTCCAGGCCTACTTGAGGTCCCGGGATTCTTCTACTGCTTTTCAGGTTTATCTGGATATGGTTAGGCGTGGGTATAAGTTGGACATTTTTGGCTACAACATGCTTTTGGATTCTTTGGCCAAGGATGAAAAGGTTTGAAGTTGCATTCTGTTCTCCTTTCTTCAGGTTTTTTGGATTGACTACTGTAACACCCTTGACGCTCATAGGACAAACTTCTTAGAGAATAATAAGAAAAAAGTAAAAATTAGATTGTAGTTTTTTTTATGACTTCTCTAACTTTTTAACTTTTGCATAAGTTTTTGCTAGGGAGAAGTTAATTGTTTAGCGCGCTAGCTTATTGCTCAGGATTTCAGACATCTTAGTAAATACACTGGTCATGTTATTATCCCTTTGTATAAATAGTTTTATAATCAAACGAAATATATGATTAAATTGTTTTCATATTAGTTGTAAGTTGCTCTAGTAAGAAGTTCATGAAAGCAAGTCAAAAATAACTTAAAACATGTGATGAGCTCTCTCAAACACTTGGATCCTGTTTGGATAAACATCTTTATAAACACTTATAGAAAAAGAAAAAAGAAATATAAGAAGGTAAAATGAATTGATATTTTCTTATATGCTAAAATCACTTATGCTCTTCAGCTTTAGGAGGAGTTAAATGAAAGGGTTTTTATGAAAGCGAAGTGCACAGGTTAATTTTAGCTTAGGGGAAAAACTCAAGCCATTCTACCTTCTTATTTTCTTCTTCTACTAGTGCTTTTGTTATTTATAACTTGATTAAAATAGAGCCTTACGCAGGTCTTTATATCATAAGATAAATTCAAATAAGTTGTACATAAGTGCTTCCGGACATACCATTATGTGGTCTCTTTTTGTCTGACGTTAGCATTAGTATGTTGCTCTGCAGGCTCTAAGATTATGAATAGATTGATGAACATCTAATTGACTTCCACTAGTGCTGTAATCTGTTTTTAGATGTACGTTTTACATCTGTTGATCCTGTTTGTCAGTTATCATTTGTATACATTGTTTTGGCAGGTGGATAAAGCAAATAAAGTTTTTGAGGATATGAAGCGGAGGTATTGTGAGCCAGATGTGTTCACTTACACTATTATGATCAGAATGACTGGGAAATCTGGCAAAACTGCGGAGTCACTGACATTTTTTCAGACAATGCTTGCAAAGGGTTGTACTCCTAATTTGATTGGTTATAATACTATGATCGAGGCACTTGCCAAGGGGCGAATGGTTGACAAGGCCATCGTACTTTTCTCAAAGATGGTGGAGAATGATTGTCAGCCTAATGAGTTTACATACAGTGTGATTTTGAATCTTCTGGTTGCTGAAGGGAAGCTTAATAAGCTAGACGATATTGTGGATATATCAAAGAAATACATAAACAAACAAATATATGCATACTTTGTTAGGACTTTAAGCAAATTGGGTCATGCTTCGGAAGCACATAGGTTATTTTGCAACATGTGGAATTTTCATGACAAGGGTGACAAAGATGCTTGTTTGTCCATGTTGGAAAGTTTGTGCAATGCTGGCAAAATGACAGAAGCTATAGACCTTCTGGATAAAATTCATGAAAAGGATATAACCACTGATACTATCATGTATAATACAGTATTCACAGCGCTTGGCAGGTTGAAACAAATATCATATATTCATGATCTTTATGAAAAGATGAAACTAGATGGTCCCCAACCAGATATATTTACATACAATATTTTGATCTCCAGCTTTGGTAGGGCTGGAAGAGTAGAGATTGCTGTTAAAATTTTTGAAGAACTAGAGAATAGCAATTGTAAGCCTGACGTCATTTCCTATAACTCTCTGATCAATTGCCTTGGAAAGAATGGGGATGTTGATGAAGCTCACATGAGATTTAAAGAGATGCAAGAGAAAGGGTTAAATCCTGATGTTGTGACTTACAGTACCCTTATTGAGTGCTTTGGCAAGACGGATAAAGTTGAGATGGCATGTAGGTTGTTTGATGAAATGCTTGCTAAAGAATGTACTCCTAACTTGATCACATATAATATTTTGCTTGACTGTCTTGAAAGGTGTGGAAGAACTGCTGAGGCAGTGGACCTGTATTCAAAACTTAAGCAACAAGGATTGACACCAGATTCAATTACGTATGCAGTGCTCGAGCGATTGCAAAGTGGTGGACACTCGAAGTTGCGATTTCGGCGACAGAATCCTATTACAGGCTGGGTTGTTAGCCCTTTAAGATGACAGAGGAAACAAAATAATTGTTGTTCATTCCTATATACAGAAATCATTTATGCTTACTCAGGTTTCTTCTAATGCTATTTAATCTATAATAGCGATATGGCTGAGGCAAAGCATTTTATGATGATGGCCTTCGTTGCAGCCGCTGTTGAGTCCTTTGGCTGTAGCATGCTCGAGAATTGGTAGACTGGCATATGTTTGTTGGGTAACAAATTCAAGTATTCCTTCATCGGGATTTGGGACTTGCACTTGGGAGTTCAATGTAGAGGGGTATCATTTCTTTCTGATAGGGTCTGTTTCAAGTTTACATACCAGACACATCTTCTTAGGCAGGGTTGCCCATCTTCTGACATCGCAAAAATAAAAGAAAATTTGTGAGGAAAAGACAACAGTCATTTGTCTTTGCATAGATTTGTCCTTTCTTACATGAATAGTGATAGAGAATACCTAGCTGGGTGAAACATCACTAATTTTTCCTTGGTTTTATACTGGTGATTTTTGTGCTTCTAGCCAAACACCAACTGATTATTTATTTATTATTAAAAGCTAATAGCTTGCATCCTTCAGGCATAATTTTTATTCTTTCAGACTGAGGATGTTACTGGATAATGTAAAGCACTGGAATTGAAATGAAATATTCCCCATTTTACGCGTTCTCTATTTGTTTACTGCCAGTTATTTATGAAGCATTTTCTTAAACTTGGAAAAGTCAGTTTGCTGTATTTCTGTCAATTACTGCGTTTCGAAACTCATCCAAACTTTTTAAACATGCGTCAATTATAGCATGGATGCTAAAGCCACAATGGTAGCGTAGCATTGGCACAGATGTCAAATCCAAAATACTTGACTAACACCATGTTTAGACGAGCGCATGGTGCAGTAATCAGTAAAAGTGATTGATGTTTCCCGTTAAAAGTAAAATATCTCAGCATTGCATTCAGTTCTCTTTGTTTTTAAGATTATTTTTCGGTTTTCACCCTATAACTAAACGCATACCAAGTTGTACCTTCCTATATTTCAAAAAATTCATCCAATATTTTTTTTTTTCATTTCGAAGAGGATAATCCTTTTCATTTCAGATTATTCTTTAAGCATGCAAGGAAAGTATTAGATTGAAATTTTGAGATATAAGAGATTTCCATCCCACTAATCATTCCTAAGAAATTAAAACCTCCATAAAAAGGATTGCATTGTACAAATTTGTTTAAATAAAAACAGATAGATTTTTTTTTAGTTTTGTCCGGATTTTATTGTAATTAATTTGAGTCTGATTATTTATAAACTTCAGTTAGATCGGTTAAACTGGGCCGATTTTCAAAACATAGATTTCTTGTAATATTTCATACTGTGTTAGAGTTACTCAAAAAGAAAATAAATTTTTTACTGTACACGATTTCACTTCATTTTTTAGATGTTTCTGCTGTTGCTGTCTTTACAACTTTGCTCAATACCCTTAGTCATAAAACTAATACTTTATTAAGTCATGGAGAACAATTACAGCCGAGCAAGCTTGTCTGGAAAAAAAATATAGTCCAGTAAATGCATAGGATGCATTTATTGATTGATCAAAACTAAGATCACATAATTTGGCAGTCGTATTTGTAATATGAATCCAACTATAGTTACATGAACTTTAAATGACAACCTCTAGCTATTAATACCAGCTATATCTAGGAAATTTCAACATGCAAATGGCCGTAGACTTAGCAAAATTAAGAGCTAGTAGCTTACAAGAGATAAAGAGAACAATGGATTGAAGAATCATCTCATCTTGAAACCTTGGCTTCTATGTCCTGAAGTCTCAAGGTAACTGCTCGCTTGTGGGCTTCAAGGCCTTCAACTTCAGCCATGGTAGCTACATATGGCCCAAGTTTTCTTAGACCTTCCTCTGTGAGAGACTGCACAGTTATGTACTTCATGAAGGAGTCCAATGACACACCACCATACATTCTTGCATACCCATAAGTAGGAAGGACATGGTTTGTGCCGCTGGCATAATCACCAACACTCTCAGGAGTCCACGGCCCTAAAAAAACAGAACCTGCATAGGCAGTGACAAACATTTAGATCTAGGAATCTTGAATTGCCTTGCCATCAAAAACATACAAAATGAGGTTATCAAAAAAGGAATTTGATCCTCTAAGAGATTGCAGACACAAGTATCTTTGACAAGACATAAGAAGCCCATCACCCTCAATGAAAAAAAAGCAACAAAAGGAAAAACCATAGGCCGCTACCTGCATTCTCAATAAAACTCTCCCACTTCTCTGCATCCTTCACGTTGATAATTAGATGCTCAGGTGCATATAAGTTTGAGAAATTGATAGCCTGAAAGATGCTAAGGTAAATTTTACTTTTGAAACTTCAATAAGAATGTTGACATAAATATAAATTATTAGTTGATTGAAAAAATAAATAAAGATATAATTCAAAGATTTAAGTTTTCATGTGGCACAAAATGCCCTAGAATAGTTATTATTATAGGTGCATGTTAAGTTATTTTGTATTTCTGGGGTGGACCTATCTTTCCTATTCTTCTCTTGGTTTTCTCTAACAATAAGAGTGTGTTTGGTAAACCATTGTAGGAGTTTATATGCTAATTTGACTCGCTTATAATTCTCCCTGAGGTATAATCAATAGTATGGCATAATCACACTGGCTGTGCAATGTATAAATACAGGCATAGAAACCTAACAACCTGGTCTACTTATTCCAAAGAAATTGTTCTTCTCTCTCTCTACCTTGATACTCCTTAATCCTGATCAAGTCACTCTGCTTTTAGTAGGTCAAGAAAGAAACAAGATAACAGAACTGACCTCAAACATATCACGTGCATACACAATAAAACTGTGGCTCAGAGCTTTAGAGGCAAACTCGCCTCTAGGAAGACTCTGGCACTGCTTGCTGAGTTCCTCCTGTATTGCATTCAGATCCACACCATCCCCAGCAATCACAAGAACAACCTGACTATCTGGGCCATGCTCAGCCTGAAAATTGTAAATTAGGAGCATATACATCAGCAGTGTACAAGAAGTAAAAAGGTTAAAATCAGTGCTAGAGCAGGTTTTGGGTCTTGTTTAAGGTGGTCCAATTATTAGGGGTTTATCTATGCTTTTAATCTTTTGCAGATTTTGAGCCTTAATTGAAGAAAGGTGTTACATTTATTTATAGTGTAGTGTATTTGCACTCTCAATGGCGACCAAGAGAACTCTAAATCACAATCAGATTCTCAACAAACAGACAAATGCTTCTATATCCCATCTCCTTAGTTTATAAATTTGGTTGCTTTCCGGATATAGTGATTAATCTTCAATGAATTCTTATTTCCTACATGTCACATGGGAGTTCACTCTATACTGAATTTTGGAAACTCACACCATAATGTAGAAACTAGAAATAAAAGCTTTTATCATAATGTACAAATTACACTAGAACATAAATTTTGTTTCTAAGCAGGTGGATAAAGAAAAATTACAAACTTTCATAATGAATGTGAATCAGTGAATAATGTTTTGCAAGTAAAGCAATTAGGAGTTATTTTAAAACTTATACCTGCGAAAGTAAATCAGCAGCTACATGAGAAGGAACTGCATGCTCGTCTGCAATGACCAAAACTTCAGATGGGCCAGCCGGCATGTCAATTGAAATCATGGCTTCACTATTCTGCAGGAATTTCAAAAGGTAAAGAAATGAAGAAGATACAAGATTCAACAAACTAAATGTAAAAGTGGAGACATATTCCTATATTTTAATGTAAAATAATCATGATTACTTGAAGTATCATTTTTGCAGCAGTGACATATTGGTTTCCTGGGCCAAAAATCTTTTCAACCTGCAAGTTTCATCACAAATTCACAATTAAAATTAAAAATGATCAAATCAGTTTAAAGTTTTTTGTTACAGTTACATTTTAAGTACAGTTCAGTGACAAGATTACATACTCTATTTAAAAGGTGTTATGATAAGTTTGTTAATTTATCAGGGAATGAGTTTCAGTATTCCAAATAATGAATAGCAATGCTATTTAAATATGATTTACTAAATTTACTAATACAGAGAAAAACAAATAATAAGAAATAAAGTTTATTCATTGACTATCATGGAGAAGCAAACAATAAAGATGGGTTAAAAGAGAAGCTAGCCACCTTAGGACAAGTTTCTGTTCCCCAAGCCATAGCAGATATGGCCTACAATGAAGAAAATGGCATATTAATCACGGTTTATTTTATAATGAATGATACAAATATATAGAATATAGATAAATATAACGATATTCAGATGACAAAAACCAGATAAATGTTCTCTAATATTATCATGCTTCGAACCTGTGCTCCTCCAGCTTTGAGAATGTGAGTCACCCCAGCCTTCTTCGCACAATACAGTACCTCCTGCAGAAAAACTTTGGTCAGCACAAGAACAACTTTGTAACAATTTTCAAACAAAATAGATAAATACCTTGCATGTAGTACCATCTCGAGTTGGAGGATTAGCAAGAACAATAGTTTTACATCCTGCAATTTGAGCAGGCTGGTATACAAAATAAATTAACCATCAGCTAAATCGAGTAAGATAAAATCGATACAAATATCAAAATTATACAACATTGAAAGACAAAAGGTACTGAAATATTATTCAACGTACAACTGCAAGCATCAAAGCTGTTGAAGGTAATACAGCAGTTCCCCCTGGAACATAAAGACCCACGGAGTTAATACTTCTTGCAACTCTCTTGCATTGGACTCCCTGGGATTTTCAGAAAACTCAAGATTCACATAAATTGGGTATCACTGAGAACCGAAGAACAAACAAACATGTAGGCATGATAACCAAATGACATGACAAACAATTTTTATTTTTATTTTTTAAAAATCAAAAGATATAGACTAACAAAGGACATAAAAAGTACATAATCACATCTGAAAAAGACAGTCTATCCATTTTATTTTTCCTTTACTAATATTTAACTATTCATATATAATGCTGGAAGACTTAGCTACATTAACTAGATTCTACCACCGAATATTTCATATTTTGACTCAATAACACACAAGAATAAGTTTAATTATGCTCAGTGTCAATGCAGCCTTGAATCATTAAGCCCCTGGTTTGTCCACCCAACCTAGCCTGCCTATAAGCAAGAGCATAGACATACTTTCATGTTCTCAACACTTTTCTCAGTTGACTTCTGAGCAGAATGAAATGCATAAATATTGTCGTAGGCTACATCAAAAGCTTCTTTAATAGGAGGATCAAGCTGCAAAACAAAAGGCACAAAAAAAAAGAACATAATCAGTGCACTCAAACCAACATCACTAAAACAGAAAGTGAATCGTAATAATAGGAACATCTTCAACCAAAAAACTTTGAGAAACATCTATTTTGATTTTCTTTTTACTTTGCTCTTTTCTTTTCTTTTTCCAAAAATTTGTATAAAGAAATAGTTAAATATTAATTTCTATGTTCTGATAGAGTTTTATGCTGCCAATCAATCTAGTAGTTCTTAAAAAATTCCATAAACTTACATGCATGACAATTTCTAATTGGTTGACAGTGTTTTCACTCTTTCTATACAAATAGTTGAAAGCAAGAAATACAATAAGGTGACATTTTTACAAGTAAAAGTAAAAGCAAAATAATGAAAACAAAAAACTTTTTTTTTTCCAATTCAGACATGCCCTGACAAGGTACTCATATTGAAAAAACATACCACAGGGTCTGGGAGCTCCGAGACAACCTCAACAATCTTCTCAAGTTCAACTTTGTCAAACTTTGAAGTATACCTACAAAACACAAAGGCGAAGTTACATAAGCAACGAAGGTGAGAAACCACACATAAAAAACAACAAGATCATAAATGAGATTCAAAGAAGAAGAGGCGAACTCTTTAACTGCATCGTCCCCTCTTTTGTGAACATCATCGACAATGGGGTTAACCTGAAAATGGGAAAGTAAAGGAACAATTTTGAAAGTGACCCATGTGAAAAGAAAGGGAAAGGGAAAACCCATTACTCACCACACTGAAAATGGAAGAGAAATCAATGCGGGGTCGGCTCTTGAGGCTCCGAAGCTCAGAGGGAGTGAGGTTGGATAAACGATACGAGTTGATGGAACACCGTACTACTGTGGGGCGCGTGGCATGGACGGATGGCTTTGTTTTGTCGATTCGAATCAAAAAACGGTTCCAGTTAGAAGCTGTAAGCGCAGATTCCATGGAGGTGGGAACAACGTCGTAGAATTGTATGTCCTGTGGTTGGAGTTGGACTGAGAGAGACCACCCTGCTATGTTCGCCTGTGGCTCTTCTTCGATCAGGTATAAAGGTTATGAAATTATAGTTAAGTTCTTTTGGAATTCAATTGTAGATTAAAAGTATAGGCATTTAAATTTAATATTTAGGAATTAAAAATATATTTTAAATCTAAAATATTAACATGATTTTTTTAATAATTTGAGGCAACAAAAATTGTTTACCGATTAAACCATAATTTAAATAGATTTATTAAATGAAACTGTTTTATAATATCATTCAATTATAAATAATACAAAAAGTTATATTCTAAAATATTTTATAAATTTCCGTCGTTTAATTTCACAGTGCCACATTATGCTTCTTTTACACTTTTGTTAATTTTTAAGTTTTCTTCCAATATTTAATTTTTAAAATTTATTTTTAAAAGAATTCAATTTATTTAGTCCTCGACAACTCCACTACAAACAATGAAAAACAAAATACTGAAATTATCAGAATTGCTGGGTTGCGTTTTTACTGGTTATTGCATTATAGGAAGGCATAAAAAAAGTTGATGAACATAACATCATAAAGTGTTTTTTCAGAGATTGTCAAAGGATCAATGCATACGAGTTTTTTTCCAATGATTGTGAGAAGGTCAATGAATGCATGATTAATAGTGGTGGAAAGTACTCAAATTGAAGCGAATATTGAGTGTACCAGAAATAAGCATTCTTCCAGTTTCAATACCACTGGAGAAAGTAGTTTACAATTCAGGAAAAAAGTATGAACAAATAGAAGCACAATTTTTTTCCATTGATTGTAGAACAAGTAGTGCATAATGTCAGCAATGAAACTAGAAAATTGAAGAACAATCTTTGAGTATACCAGAAAATAGGCACTCTTCCAGTTTCAATACAACAGGAGGCAACCATTTTACAGTATTCGGGCAGATGAACATGGATTGACAGAGCTTGTTACAAATAAAACATTAGTTTGAATGAAAGAATAAGCTACATTAATGGACAAATTCTTTCAATAAATGTGATCCATGATTCTGCAATTAAACCAATAAGTCTTAACAATGTGTTCCTTCTCCATCCGTAGGATCCTTTATTTAAGCCAACAATGTGATCCTTCTCCATTCATAAGGACACTTGTGTATACAAATAAATCTTAGGCAAATCGTGGGGTTTCAGGGAGAAGAGTAATATCCTGAAATACCTGTAACCTGCTTCTCCTTGCTAGTTTCTTCTCTCCAATGAATGAGTCCTGGATGCCCAAGTTTGAAGCCTTTTTTGGTGATTTTGACGTGTAAATGGAATATGCTGAATCTGAACTGTGTTCCGGGTTGAAACATAGAGAACGCCTTGCTGTTGGATTCCTTGACAAAATGGCACTCCCAGATGCATAATAGCCATTTTTCTGCTCCAATGATTCAAGTTTCTTGCTTGACCATTCAGGCTGACTCTGTGGCCAAGGACTTCGATAGATTATGTTGGAGTCTTCATTTTCATCATTAAACACTTCTGCGCCATTCTCACCATCAAAATTTATGTATCCACTAAAGAAGCCATTCTCTTCATTTTGTTCTTCTTCTACTATGTCTGCCCAACTCTTCTTCTCAAGTTGTTTTCCATTTCCTGAAGCAAAATCATTGGTACCATTCTCAACCATGACATGTGATTCTGACATTATTGATCCATAACTACTGTCTACTGCAGCAGATTTCTCCTTCTCAGTAAACTGCACAGCTGCTTCTGTATTCGCAGTGTGTAACAAATCAGAATGCTTTAGCATACAAGGATCTTCCAATGTCCTTGTCCTCCACTTTCCGTTGGCAGGTGAAGAGAAACCGTTTTCTTTGGAGTTAAGCATCCTTATGACATGCTTATCGTTAGGAGGAGTCCCAAATGAAGGTTTAGAGTCTGAATGGACATCTACCCAAGCATCCCTTCGATATCCATTGTTGAAGCCCCATGAAGATCTTTTTGGCTTCGTGCTAGGAACATACAGATTCAGGTCTCTTCTACCAGGATCAGGGGATTGGTACAATCTCCTCCTGGCATGAGATACATTCCCCTTAGATGTCTCAGACTGGTTTTCTGTCCTACTCCTAACACTATCTGAGCTCTTTCTAATCGAGTTCTCAAAGCCTAGTGGAGAGCTCTGAGGCATATTCATCATTGATAATGATGCATTCTCTGATGATGATGTCTCTATCTCAATTAGCATCTGAGAAGCGCGTTCAAATGATTTAGCAAACGACTCGTCCATCTTTCTGTTTTTTGTAGCCGTGCGTACTGCCTGGAGTAGAAACTTTGCTTCTTTAATCTTGTTCATATGCATCAAACATATTGCCAAATTGCACTGCTTGTTCCTATCAACCTCAAAAGACAATGCTTTCCTGTAAAAACAAATAAGGGACTGTTACGTTTCCCTTCAAAGTAAAAAAGATAAAAAACAAACTCCATTTTGATTCCATCTTAGTAGCTCACCTGTAATGTTCTTCAGCAGTTTTATAGTCTCCTTTTTGCAAGTAAGCCCAGGCCAAGTTGCCCAGTATCCTACATTAATAGAGAGAAATTCAGAGTCAAGTAAGTGAGGGTACAAGGTCCATAAACTTGATGTAAAATGACAAAAGAACATGGATGTAAAAGAAAAACCTCGATATCTCTTGCTCAGCAGTTATTTGAATCTTCTTCCCTTGAGACCTTGCTTGCTTTGTTGTCCTTCCCACAAAGGTTATGCCATCTTCAATTTGCTTCAACTTGTGATGAAGCATGGCGATCTCTTCATCGACCCTTCCCGACCTCTGTACCAACATACATATATATAACAGCCTTATTCTTCTAGTTGAGGTTTATCAACATACATACGACAACAATTGGCTTATTCCACTAGCTAAGGTATACCAACATACATACAGCAACAAGCGTTTTAAAGTTTCATTTAGTTAACGACACCAAAAACAGCAACAAATAAAAGAGGATCCACCAGTTTCTACCTTAAATAGTTCAACCAAAATGTTGTCAAGAGAATCCTGAGAATCCGAAGGACAAAGATGACGGAAAGATCTGATAGCTTCAATTGCCTCATCTGACCTATTCAGTTGCTTCATTACCAAGGCCATATCCTTCAAGGCACTTTCAACACGATCACCGGCATTGATGGCAGCCCAAAACAAGGAAATTGCTCTTCCCGGATCCTTATCAACTAACTGTAAATGAAAAATTCAGATTAACAGTCACTACACAAAACCAATGAAAGAAAACAAAAACCAAGGAATCCCCTTCCAATTCAAGTCCTTCACACCCCATCCCATGAATTCTACAATGGCAAAACTCTATGGGCTAATTAATTATACCTCAAATTCCATCATATTCATTAGCAAAACAAAAAAGAAACACCAAAGAAAATAAAAGTTATAAAAAACTTTCTTTCCCGCCAAAAAAAAAAAAAAAAAAAAACTCAAGAGCAAGAAGTGAAGGAACAAGCAAGAACAAGACATACCCCCACGAAGAAGTAGCATCCAAATTTAACAACAGAAAAAAAAAAAACAAAGAAAAATACGATACCTGAACTTGCTTGGCTTTTACATAAGGTGAGTCCCCAGCAGGAACCTTGTGAATTATATGAAAAAGATCACTTTTATTCACAGAGTTTGGTGATTTCTTTCTCTCCGAAAATGGCACACCGGGAGAACGTGAACGTATGGTCTTCCATGGCGAAGGTGGCTGCGGCGGTGGCGTCATGAAGCACCTCGCAGGTGACCCTCTTTCAAGCAGCATGGTGCAAGAACTTTATTAACCAGAAGAACAAGATTGAATTCTTAAACTAAAGGGAACCCCACTTCTTATTCCTTCTAGTTGAAGGGTGTGAGGCGAAAGAGAGAAAGAAAATGAATTTAACAGAGTGGGAAAAGCACAACAGCAATGAGTGCTTCAACGATAGAAAGTGAAAGAAAAACGGAACGAGAAAAGGAAGGTGAAAGAAAAATTTGTAAAAGAAAGTAGCCGTTTTATAATTACTAGCCGTTGGCATTATTGGGCCAGCGTTTTTCACCTGACATATCTTTTGTTGGGGCTTCAAATTGGGCCTAAATCACTTCAATTATACCTTGAGGTTGGTAATTTGTTAAGTTCCTCTTCACCTTTTCATATATATCAAGAACTCAGAGAGTGTTGAAATTAATTTACTTATAAAAAACACTGTTCTCTTTTTTTGTTTTTTATGGGGGAGTTTAAAAAATGAGTAATTATTTTTCTTTTAAAAAATTATCCAACATGTTTATACCAATGTTATGGTAAAGTTATATAAAATTTTATGTAAATCAAATCCAACAATTATATTTGGTAATAATATTGACTTAGAAAATTTATCCTTTAACAACATTAGGCTACGTTAAAGATTATATTTTTAAGATTCTAAACTTAGTTTAAGCTTATTCTTAAATTAATGTTCCCCTGAAGTTCCAAAAATTCCTTGATCTCTTTTTCAAGTTCTTATCCATCTTTCTTTTTTATTATTTCTAATTTTCTATTTTGGTATTTTAATTTTCTTTCTTTTTTTAAAATATTATTCTTATGTTTTTATTTAATATTTTTTTAATTAACCATACAATTTTTGATATTATTGAGAAGTTAAAATAATTGATGAATAACTATGCTCATTTTGGGAATAATTTGTAAATATTCCTAAATTGAAGGTTTGGCTTGTCAACCAAATTTATTTATTTCTTTTTTAGAAAATCATAATCTTAGGTATAGAAAAGGATAACATTTTCTATCTTGTATTTTTCATTCAAACTCAAATAAAAGTAAATTAAACTATTATGACGAGTAAGAAAAATAATTAACATTATTTTATTTTTCTGATCAAATTTTAAAAAAAAATCAAAAATTTCCATCATGATATCAATAATAATAACAATAATAATAATAATAATAATAATAATTATTATTATTAGTTAATATATAATATCAATTAATCGAAGAATGATATCTTTAAATAAGTTAAAAGTAATTTAAATTTAGGGTTGAGAGTTTATTAAACTTTTTTTTTGGATCAATCTTATTTTTCACTAATTTTTAAAAAATTTAGGGTTGAGAGTGTATTAAACTTCTTTTTTTTGGATCAATCTTATTTTTCACTAATTTTTTTTATGGTGTATTATTTACTAAAGAATAAAATATGTTGTGCATTATTTTTATATTCTTAAATTATTAAATGCGCCCTTTAAAAAATTATATTATTTCTATCTCTATTTAAACATTTTTTAAAAGTTCCCGTAAAATTTAAATATATTTTTCAAGGTGATTATTAGTTATGATAATAAATAAATAAAAACGTACATGAGTCATAATTTTAGTATAATTTAAGCATGTATGTAATATTTTAATTATAAATTTTTTCTGTTAAAATTATCACTCACATTTTATTATTAATCTACCTGAAAAATATGTTTAACATATTTAATATTAAAAAAAAGCATAATTTATCTTTTATCAAATTTAACGTAGTATAACGTATATTTTATTTTAATATATATATATATATATATATATATATATATATATATATATATATATATATATATATATATATATATATATATATATATATATATATCACCTAAGTTTATGCACAAGCAATGGTTTCATCTGGAACTATCCGCCGCCTGCAAACCCTAATTTCTTCTGTGCTTAGCAAAATAGTGATAGTTGTGATTCTTGAATATTCATTCACCAAATCTTCTATTGGATCTTTCAAGTTTTCAATTCATATTCATTCATTTCATGGTGAAGGGACAAAGTCGTCAATTTCTCTTTCTTAACCCTCAACATTCAAGATTTTTTGTACTTCATGTTGGTAAGGGAATATTCTTCTTAAATTAACGTGATAGGGTGAAGGAAAAAAAGACTAATGAGAGAAAAAAAACTTGAATGTTGGTTTTCTTATGAAACAATGACACTATTTTGAAGAAACTATTTAATTTAAGCTTTTAAATTTACCAGAAAGCACAACAAATTATACTTCTGATTTTTTGTTTAGTGGATCTTATTTTGTGGCTTAATAATCGAGTCTCAAATTTTAATCAAGAATAAAATTTGTGTTTAAAAGAGAATATTATTAGAACTTGTGCGAAAAATTATTAATCCCAATTAAAAAGAATTTATTAATAAAAATGGTCTAAAATTATATTTTAAAGTGTTTCAAAAATATTTTTTGTAAAACAAACCTTAAACAGTATTTATACAAAACTTAAAAAAATTAACGATGAAAAATTAGATTGGATTAATTTTGATCTATGAAAGTAACTCGTGAATAATTAATTATTCATAAAATAAAATGGAGGAACCTGATCAGTTTTTTTTTTTAATAAATGAATATATGATACACAGGATGAATGACATGTGAATGAATTGTTTTGTCATCCTTGTTTTTAGAGCCTGATTCGAAAAAAAGAAAGATAATAAAATAAAATAAGAAAAGGTATAAATAACCGTATATTTTATCTTACTTAATAAAAACTATAAATTTAATTTATCGTTGATCCTGTGTTTAAATTTCAAAAGTTCCTCGTCATATTCTCTTCCGATTCCCTCCAACAAAAAATTTATGTGCAGGTACATACACCGATTCTCATTAAAGCTTGAATTCACACTCAATGCAAATTGGAGGGGAGTAAAGAAAACAAAAAGACACTGAGAAAAATGACTGAGGTATTCATTGAACTTTAAATTGTTGAGGTCAATTTCTGAAAAAAATTGTGACCTTTCTCGTAGTATTCATTTGTTTTTTCTTTGTTGAAGTCAAATTGTGATATTTTTATTAAATTTTTCTTTTTAAAGAAAAAATTCCACTACAAGTAGCCATTGGGAGTGAATACTATTCTGAACGATTATTTTCCATGAAAGTTTTAGTCTTTTCTATCCCACACCACCAGTGAGAGTGACCCCTCCTTGACTTGGCTTACTTGTCTTTTCGGCCACGTGTTATTCCTTTACTCCCAAGCTGCTTAGTGAGTAAGTAGTATCCACTTTGTGTCGGGGAACCTGTTAAATATACACTCACTCATACGTTTATCAGAGGGGAAAGTTAGAACCTTGTGCGCTACCCTGTGTTCAAATCGGTATCTATGAATTCTGGGTTTAACCTGTTTTGCGGTTTATTATCTTCCATGACATGGAGAAGGTTTATTTTTATGATGGGGTGTTTTTCTTTCATTGGAATTCGAATGTAGGTTGATCAAAGAGGCAAACAGACCATGGAAGAGGCACTCTCTGGGGAAATAGGTGCCGATACACAACAGCAGAACAACACTCGTGATGTTCTTCCTTTTGCTAGAAGGTGAGTTTAGTGTATAGATGTTGTTGCTAAAGCATGTATTGTTTAATATGTTAATCTATTTGTAATAACTTTGTCATTGATATTTTTTTTTTTGGAGTAGTTATCAACTTGAAGCTTTGGATAATGCTTTGCGTGAGAATACCATAGTGTACTTGGAGACAGGTTCCGGAAAGACTTTGATAGCTATCATGCTACTTCGCAGCTATGCTCATCATCTGAGAAAACCTTCTCCTACTATTGCAGTGTTCTTGGTTCCCCAAGTTGTGTTGGTCTCTCAAGTATGTCACTTTTTCTGTTGTGATGATGATGCCTTTTGCAAATTTGAGATACATGATTTGATTGCCATGTAATAATAGATCAGTACTTTAACTTAGCTTTTTGTAGTCATTATCTATTTAACTTGTTGCTATTCATTCTTTTAGCAATCTGAAACCGTGAAAAAGCACACCGATTTGAAAGTGGGAACGTATTGGGGAGCCATGGGAGTTGACTTCTGGGATGCTGCTACCTGGAAACAAGAAATGCAGAAACATGAGGTGAGGGTTTTTGCATTTCTATCAGGGTGAAAGATGCCCTTGTTGGCTGTATGAACTTATTCTTAATCATAATCCATCTGTTGGTGCCATATTTGCCATGTTCCTGTTTTTCCTCACTTGAAAAGGTGGCTGAATGTTTATTTCTAATTTGGATTTTACAGAGGGATGATTACAAATCATATGTATAGACTGCATCTAACCTAATGATGGAATTAGAAGAGAATAAAAACTGTAAAAGTCAAGTCTGTATAAGCCTGTCCTGATCATACAAATAAACAATTATGGTCTTGACGGAACTAGCTTCTCTTGACACCTTACGCCACTTTCCACGAGAACACAAGAAATACTCCATTTTCTTCATTGACTTTATTGATGGGCATCTGGCTACAAACTCTTTTTCATTGTTCCTTTTGGAATTTATTTCACATGGTCTAATTTTGACATTTTTCTCTTTATTTGTGAAGTATATACTGGGTTAAAGCTTGTAGTATACTTAAACATAGTTTTTTGCCTCTATCGTTATGTTTTACTAAAATGGAATAGAAGACAAATGTTTTCTTTGTTCTATTATTCGATTGACTTGAATATGACATCCTTGCTTCATTTGTTACATTTAGTATGATGCTTCTGAAATTTGTTTTTGAATGCTACTGGACAATTGGTAATTACTCTTGGTATTCTTTTGGATGTATAGGTATTTGTTATGACTCCTGCAATACTGCTGAATTGCTTGAGGCATAGCTTCCTCAAACTGAATATGATAAAGGTTTTAATAATGGATGAGTGCCATCATGCTAGGGGTAAACACCCTTACGCCTGCATCATGACTGTAAGTGTTATATCCTCTCCATCTTTTCTCTTCATTGGTTTGCATATATGAATTTCTTAATTACTTTTATCATGACAATATATTTGAGCTGTGACTTCTTCAATAATATGTTGAAGTACACCTTTAACCTTTCTACGCCATTGTCAAAAGGGGGGACATTAAACCCTCAACCACCAGGCTAGTGTACAGACTGGGTGGGATGTTGTGTGACTAATAATACTAGGTATAGGGATAATTTCCCATGTGTCTAAAATACATAGAATAATATATTTATAATTAAAAGTAATATATATTGTGACTAATAATATCTAAAATATTTAACACTCTCCATCAAGCTTATACATATAAATCATATGTACTAAACTTGTTACAAATATAATCAATTTTAGGTCCCCGTAAAGATTTAATGAAAATATCTGTTAACTATTCACTTGAGTTAACAAACTTGGTTTTAATGTCTTCAGATACAATATTTTCTCGAATAAAATGACAGTCAATTTCAATGTGCTTGATCCTTTTATGATAGACAGGATTAGAGTTAATATGAAGAACAACCTGATTGTCACATATAAGTGTCATTTGAGTGACATCTCCAAATTACAATTCTTTAAGTAATTGTATAAGACAAACAAGTTCACAAGTGGCTGCGACCATAACTCTATATTTTGCTTCTGCACTAGATCTTGCTACAATACTTTGTTTCTTGCTCTTCCAAGAGATCAAGTTACTTCCAATAGAAAGACATTATCCAAAAGTAGATATTCTATCAGAAGGAGATCCTACCCAATCAGCATCTGAATAACAGACAGCTTTAGCCTGGTTATTGTGATCATATAACAAACCTTTTCTAGGAGATCTTTTAATGTATTTTAACATACGGATGACTGCACTCCAATGATCTACACATGAGGAATTAAGAAATTGACTCACCACACTAACTATAAAGGAAATGTCACAATAAGATAGTTTAATTTTCCAATAAATCTTTTGTACTTCTTAGGATATGAGAAAGACACCCCCTGATTAGGTAGAAGTTTGGTATTGGGATCTATGGGTGTGTCAACAAATTTTGAGTTCATCAACCCAGTTTCTTCTAAAATATCCAATATATATTTTCTCTGAAATATAACAATGTCATTATTAGATAGTGCTACCTCAAACCCTAAGAAATATCTAAGTTTGTCAAGATCTTTGGTCTGAAAGTGATGACAAAAGTGTTGCTTCATTTGGGAGATGTCATGGTGATCATTTCCTGTAAGAACAATATCATCAACATATACTATTAAATAGATACACCCAATACTTGAGTGATGGTAAAATACTAAATGATCTGTCTCACTGCGAGTCATACCAAACTACTGAACAACACTGCTAAATTTTCCAAACCAAGCCTTAGGAGACTCTTTTAGGCCATATAAAGATTTGTGAAGACGACATACCAATCCTGAGCAACAAAATCTGGAGTTGCTCCATGTAAATTTCTTCCTGTAAATCTCCGTTAAGAAAAATATTTTTGACATCCAATTGGTAAAAAGATCATTATTGAAAAGCAGACATGGCTATAAATAAGTGAACAAAAGTCATCTTTGCCACTAGAGAAAATTTGTCACCATAGTCCAAACCAAAAGTTTGTGTGTAACCTTTGACCACAAGACAAACTTTGAGATGGTCAATAGTACCATCAGGACCAACTTTGATAGAAAAATCCACCTGCAACTAATAACGGATTTCCTAGACGGTAATGGGATGAGTTCCCAAGTTCCACTATTCTAAAGAGCACTCATTTCATTAAGCATGGCCTGACGCCAACCAGGATGAGCTAAAGCATCATCTACGGATTTGGGAATTAACACAGAAGAAATGGCGAAAGACAAGTATAAAATGGTGGAGATAATCTATGGTAATTCAAAGCAGTATAATGAGGAGAGGGATTATAAGTAGAACGTATATCTTTACAGAGGGAAATTGGAAGGTCAAACTTAGTTATCGGAGTCGAATGAGACAAAGGAGTTGGCACTAGATGTGAGTCATTTGGTGGTTGTTGGGATCTTTGTCTTTAACTATAAACTTAAAGTGGTAGTGCCGGAGGAGGATCCGAAGGTGGATTAACAGGAGAATCACATATAATAGGAATACGGCGACACACACGGAGAAAAAGATATTTAAAGTAAAAGGAAAACTCATTAAAGGTGACATCTGTAGAAATAAAATAACGGAAGAGAAAGAGAGAAACACTTATATCCTTTTTGTGATCGAGTAAATCCTAAAAAAATACATTTGTGTGATTTAGGAGATAACTTATCAAGACCAGGACTAAAGTTATGAATAAAACATGTAGACCCAAAAACTTTAAGATGTAAGGGATGTAGAGGTTCACGAGGAAATAAAAGAGAATAAGGAATTTTGTTATTTAGAAATGAATATGGCATGCAATTGATAAAATAACATGCAATAAGAACAATGTCACCCAAAAAATATTTAGGAACCGCACCATGAATTAAAAAAGTGCGAGTTGTTTTAACAATATGTCTATTCTTACGCTCAACCACCCCATTTTCTTGAGATTTATAAGCACATGAAGTTTGATGAAGAATGTTATAGGAAGTCATAAAATGTTTAAAAGAACGAGAAAGGTATTCACGACCATTATTATTTCGCAATATTCGAATAGAAATCCTAAATTGAGTTTTAATTTAATTAAAAAATGATTGGAATATAGAAAACAACTAAAAACGATATTTCGTTGAAAACAATGAAGTACTTTTGGAATAATCAATAAAGGTAACAAAATACTGAAAATCTAAATTAGACTTAACACGATTGAGTCCCACATGTCAGAGTGAACTAATGCAAAAGGGGATTTGAAAAATTCATTGAAAATAGCAGATTTGTCTATGGTATAAAAGGAAGTAAGATTCCCAGTAGATGATTGTGAGGGAGAATCAGTTTGGACAACTGTAGCAAATCGAGGAGGACGACCATGTAATGCATAACACCTGTTAATCTTGTGGTCTAACTTGTGACAATGATCGCACTTGTGACGTCCTTTTCTTGGCTTGCATTTATCATGTTTAGACGTCAAAGCAGAGGAATCATCAGCGGAAGCAGATATATTACTGATGTATTTACTTGGCACACACAAAAGGGTGGAATAAGTAGAAGTGAAATTGGGCACAATAGGGGAACCCAAAATCTGATCATAGACCTGAGAATATTCGTCAACAAGCCTATGTAATGTTAACAACATGAAGAACTTTGACCGTTGCTCTAGTTCTTGGGCAAGAGTAGAGGCAGGAGGTAATCACTCATTAAAGTCATGAAGAAGAACACGAATTTTACCCAAATATTCAGCCATTGGACCATGACTTCGAGGAGCAACAACAGTGAGAAGATCATGACAAAAATCCCATAAAAACGTTGAGTGTCATTGGTGTATAATAATTTTGTTTGTTCCCAAACCTCAGAACACGTTTCGTAGGCACGAAACATTTGCTTTAAAGAGGAGTGAATGGTAGACTTGAGAACGATGCATAACTGAACATCAATTTTCATCCAACGGGAAACTTCACTGGTAGCAATAGTAGTCACATTGTGAGTAAGATGATCAACATACCCATGACTCTTAAGTCAAAATTTAATGTCTGGCGCCCAAGTCACACAATTAGTACCATCTAACTTATCAATAATCTTCACTGCGACTCATTGAATAATCGTGTTGCAGTAATCATACTGTGTCAGTAATTGCTCTGGACTCTGATCTACTTAATGTTTGAAGATAGTTTGAAAAATGACTTAATATTAAACATGAATTCCATGGATGTAATACAGTGATAAATGGCTTCTGAAAAATTGTTGGACCATTGTACCATCATACTTTTTGATGTGAGATTATATTTAAATTGTTGTCTTTGTTCAATACTATCATGTTTTTCCTAATTTTATTTTGTTTTGTAAGAGTTGTAACTTCTTTTGTTTGAGGACAACTGCAATCATGTATAGTAAGTTGATGTTTGCTTGTTATGCATCTGCATCATGAGTTAGTTGTTACCTTTGTAAGATTTGATTTCTTGCAGGAATTTTATCACCACCAACTAAATTCTGGTATCACTGATCTCCCTCGAATTTTTGGGATGACTGCATCTCCAATTAAGTCGAAAGGTACACAAGCCTAGAGAAAGTTTGTATCCCTTGCATTGCAAGAATTTTATTTTTTTTTCTTTCTCAAATGCTGAATTTCCTTTTTCTTTCTCTTTTTTAATCCAGTTGGAAATTCTGAATTATCCTGGTCAGAGAATATTCGGAAACTAATGACTCTAATGCATTCTAAGGTTGCCTTTTTATTTTCTCCCTCTATTCTACAGTTTTTCTTGCTTTCTTCTTTCTGTTTATGTTATTGTGTTGTTCGAGTGTTTATCCACTATCTTCTTGGTATAAATTATAAATATTGTTTACTTAAAGATAAACCAATGTAGATACAGTACAGAGACTACTGATTGTGCTTCCAAGTGACACATTATATGCCAGGAAGTATCAAAAGGATTAAATTTATGTTAACTTGTTTTATACTTTCTAGTTATTTGTAGCAGTTATTTTTTTAGTTTTTAGGAAGCAGTTGTGACTGTTCAAGACTCAAAATGTTAACATGCCTAGAGGTATTTGAACCTATACCTATATTAGAAAGTTATTTCTTTTTGAAGAAATGAGATAATGTGGTTGGAATAATTTATTCTAGTGATTAATACTCGTTTGTGCTGATGTGCAAACCATTTGGTCCTGCTATGTATTATTTCTTTGACAACTACTTTGAAATGAAGGTATATACATGTGTAAGTGAAGCTGTCCTCGCTGAGTTCATACCAACATCAACACCAAAATTCAAGTTTTATAGGAACAATGGAGTTCAATTTGCATTATTTGAAGAATTAGCATTGAAACTCAAGATGTTGAAAGAGCAGGTGTGTACATTTAAGGATATTAGCTTTTGATATAAACTCAAACAATTAAGAAAAAGAAAAATTACCCTTGTGTCAAAAATGGAACTGACTCAACTCCTTTATAAGTTCTATCTTGTTATCTTTCTGTATTTATTATTAGTCAGAATCACACTTTCATTTATATTTAGTGCTACTTTCTGTATGTCATAGTTTATTATTTGTTGAGGTTATTAACAATTGATATTTTGTTTCTCAGCATGAACTCACTCTAAGTTGTTCAGATTTTACTAAATCAGCTGCTGAGTCTGCACAAAAAAGAATAACAAAGATTTTTTGTGCTTTAATGTTTTGCCTGGATGAGCTTGGTGTGTGGTTGACTTTGAAGGTTCTTGCATTTCTCCTGCCCAGACTTTTTCACTCTCATGATTCTTCAAGGTTTCATAAATATAATTGACGACAATTGTTTGTTTACATGACAGGCTGCAGAGTCTTTATCTTCCTGTGACTTCGAATCATTTTCATGGGGACATTCCTGGGATAGAGTTGTTAAAAACTTTATTTTGGCTTGTGTGCAGACACTGAAAAGTTGCTTACCATGTGGTAATGATTCTACATTAATTGAGGAAAATGGTGAAATTTCAAATATAAATCTGTTGCTTGCATTCCTAGCCATAATTAATTTTTACACAATGTTTTCTGCTTGCTCAGATCCTCAGTGGTCTATTGGCGACAATATTAAATCCGATGTGGAGATGGGGCTGTTGACCTCCAAAGTTTGCTGTCTTATTGACTCTCTACTTGAGTACAGGTTTCTTTTTAAATATTTCTGATGTGGTTCTGAAATCATGTTATGCGGGTTATTGTTATGGATGTTCTGGCCTCTAGATTCTCCTTGTCCGAATTAGACAGTTTAAGTTTCTTATTGGACGATTAAATGCCTTTGTGGTTGGTCACTTGGTTAGATACGTGAAGTTTCATATTTCTCCTTTATTCTTCGGCTCTTGATAAGGGTGTTGAATGGATGGATTTCTTAACCTGTCACAATATTTCATAAGCCCAATTATGTCCCAACTATGATTGGGCTATTACGGTTGACTCCATGTATGACAAATTGTACAAATTCGGATATCTTGTGCTATGACAAAATTAGAAGTAGAAAACTGATTAATTTTAGGATACTTTTATTTATTGAAAGATACACGTTATATATGTGTTTTAGTCTATAGCAAGTGTGTAAAGTCAAAATAATTTTGAGTTTTAAAATGTGTGAAACTAGTTAGAGTTTGGGATAACATCCGTCTAGTGTGTGGAATCTAAGGCTGTGGAATTTCCAACGCCTAAGATGTCGAACTCCATTTTCATTGTGGCCTTACCTCAAATTGATTCATTCACAATGATTTTGTGCTGTGACATACTATTTTAAACTCCATTTATTATTAATCAATTTTAGATTCATTATTCTTACTAGTTTACATTTTGATAGTAAGTAGTTCCAGTGGAAGAACACTATTGTTGTTGTTCGATTGAATGTAGTAATAGTTTTTTGCCGTCATGATGGTTATATATAAATCTCTTTTATAAATGTACTTTTATTCTACTATTGCAGAGATTTGACGGACATAAGATGCATAATTTTTGTTCAAAGGGTCATTACAGCCATTGTCCTTCAGGATCTATTGAATACCTTACTTCCAAAACTCAATAGCTGGAAGACTAAATTCATCGCAGGACACAATTTTGGATTGCAAAATCAGTCTAGGAAAAAACAAAATGAAATTGTGGAAGAATTTCGAATGGGATTGGTATGCTGATTTCTTGAACAATCCACTGCATTGTAATAACCAAATGAAGTTTCTTATCAACAAAAAAAATTAATATGCAGGTTAACATCATTGTTGCAACATCAATTCTTGAAGAGGGTTTAGATGTTCAAACTTGCAATTTAGTTATTAGATTTGATCCATCTCCTACAGTGTGTAGTTTCATACAGTCCCGAGGACGAGCCAGAATGCAAAATTCAGATTACATATTAATAGTTAAGAGGTAGTTCTTTTTTTGCATTCTCAGTGTCATCATCATTACTTTAGCACTTTAACAATGCTAATTATCAAGCTACAAGAGACAATGTTATAGAGTTATATCTATGCACTTTACTTGTTAAAGTAAATGTTCCCTAAACACCTCTTTTTATTCTAAAATTACAGTGGGGATTCAGTTACATGTTCTCGTCTAGAGAAATACCTTGCGAGTGGGGATATTATGAGGAAGGAGTCTTTGCGTCATTCTTCCCTTCCACGTGATCCGTTAGAAGGTGATCAATTTGACGAGGAAACTTATCGTGTTGCAAGCACTGATGCCTTTACAAATCTTAGTTCTAGCATTAGTTTGATACACTTGTATTGCTCACGGCTCCCTTCAGATGGGTTAGTTGGTTCATTTTTTCCCTTATTATTACATGCTTCTTTTGCATCATTCTGGTTGTTTTGTTTTTATCTTGTTTTTCATCATTTATCCCATCTAGATTAAACTCTCAGGTACTTTAAACCAGCTCCAAGGTGGGACAAAGAGACTGGAACATTGTATCTTCCTAAGAGCTGTCCTCTACAACCTATTCGTCTAGAAGGTGATAAAAAGAGCTTAAAGAATATAGCATGCCTTGAAGCATGCAAACAACTTCATAAAATTGGAGCTCTGACAGATAATCTTGTTCCTGATATTGTCGTTGAAGAAGCAGAGGTGGAAGAATTTGGTAACTTACATGACCTTTTCATTCTCCTCCCTCTATTAGTGGCTTTCTTTAAACTTATTTGTCCAGTTTTCATGGATTCCACATCAAACAAATTCTTGCAGGTAATGAGCCTTATGATGAAAACCAACCAATTTATGCCCCATTTGGATTGGTAAATTGTGTGACAAATAATAGTCACACAACATACTATTGTTATTTGATGGAGTTCGGTCAAAATTTTAGCTATCATACATCTGTGCAAGATATTTTTTTTGCCGTAAGAGTAGAGCTTGATCCAGAAATTGGATGCGCACAGTTTGATATGGATTTTGACAGAGGTAGCGTCTCTGTAAAGTTAAGATACAAAGGAACCATTAATCTTTCGTCAGATCAGGTATGTTGTCTAGTTGTTCTTTGATTGTATTTGGCATATATGTAAGTGTTCAGAATAGTCCTTGTATTCATTGTTTTTTTTTTCTCCAGGTTCTTTTGTGTAAAAAATTCCAGGTTACTTTGCTTAGAATTCTGATACATAATTCTATGAGTAAGTTCACAACTGGTTTGGACAAATGCTTTTTGAAAGATGATCTTGAGATTGATTATCTTCTGCTTCCAGCTACTGGTAAACGGCCAAATTCAATTATTGATTGGTTAATTGTTAATTCAGTAAATCCATCTAATATTAGGTGTAAGTATCATCAGCCCCACATAAGTACAAAATGTGGTCTAGTATGTTCTTGTAAACTACAGCATGCATTGGTCTGTACTTCCCACAACCCTTATGGTAAGATTTATTTCTATGCCACCTCTGGTATAATGGAATTGGACTCAAACTCGCCTATGAAACTAAGGGATGGAGGAGTTACTACGTACATGAAGTACTTTGAACAACAGTAAGTACTTATTCGTGTTTGATGTTTATTCTCAGTTACTTTATCCACTAGAGTGCATTACTCTTTTCCTTTCCCCAATTTTCAGTCATGGTATAAAATTGAAATTTGGACGTCAACAACTACTCAAAGCAAAACACAAGTTTCAAGTTAAAAATTACTGTCACGGACTCAAACAAGGAAAGCAAAAAGGTTTAACCCTTGATTTTTCAATCTGTTTATTTTATTTTGTTCTTTATTCTCACCGTGGTGAGATTAGACCAATGATATTCTTTGCCGTCCATATATATATGCACAGAATATGTTTTTTGGTTTTTCTTTTTTAATTAATGCAACAGTTTTGTTATAATATTAAGATGAATAGGATTTGTATCACACTGCTCCTATTAATCAGAATCTAGTTATCAATGTCATGATGCCAAATTATACTTGTATTATGTTTCCGAAAAGTCGAAGCTATGTTTAGTACTTGTCTTCAAGCTTTATCCATGTGTGATCCAATCTGAATCCTAACTGTGTTTTCCGTTTCAGAAGAAAGCCAGGTCTTTGTTGCATTACCTCCGGAACTGTGCTCTATAATCATGTCACCGATAACGGATAGTATCATTTATTCCTTCTCATTTATTCCATCAATCATGCACCGACTTGAATCATTGCTTGGGGCTTTCAACTTAAAAAAGATGTATTTGGATCATTGCACGGAGAATGAAATTCAAACAATTAAGGTGTGTCAGCTGCTCATTGATATATTCTAGAAATGGTTATATTGCCATGTTTTCTTTCACAATTGGAAATTTTACAACTTTCTGCTACTTGTCCTTAGTAGACATTAGATAAATTTTTTTTAGTGATATCAGCTTATTTTACTGCATGTTTTATTGTATCCTATATATATATATATATATATATATATATATATAGAAGCAGTCATGGAAAAAAAATAATTGATGCAGAAAGCATGGGATTCTGGGTAGAGGTGACTAATTCAGTCCACCCTGCCCCCCTTTTACCCTCTGTTACCTCAGCTAATACACTATGAAGCGATTGATAAAAAACTGTATGAAATTTTTTATGCTAATGTTCTCTGAATGTGTGGATTCTGTTTCTAGTCTCTCTATTTTTTTCTTTTTCTTTTTTTTTTCTTTTTTCAATTGTCAAATATTTTAGACATATTTAAATCAATGGTACTTGCATTTTGCATTGTAGGTTTTGGAAGCAATCACTACGAAAAGATGCCAAGAGATTTTTCATTATGAGTCTCTAGAGACTCTTGGTGATTCTTTTTTAAAATATGCTGCTAGTCAACAGCTGTTTAAATCCTATCAAAATCACCATGAAGGTCTCCTTAGTGTGAAGAGGGAAAAGATCATATCTAATGCCGCCCTCTGTAAGTTAGGGTGCCGTTGTGGACTTCCGGTACTCTTTCTCTCTGATATTTTCATTCCAATTTTTATGCTATGCATCTGTTATGAATGCTGTCTTTCAGCATTTTTCATATTTACACTTAAGATTTTTTTTGAATGTTTGTCTTTATTCTGCTTTATAAATTCTATTTCTTTAAATGTATGGTTGATTTCTTACTCTATATTCTTTATCAGCATGAAGAAGTGTTGATAAATATACTTTTATTTAAAATTTGAATTTCAAATAAGAATTCCTGAAGACTTGTGTTGTTAGATAAAAATCAGAATATTCAATATGATTTGATATTATTCTCCTTTATTCTAGATGATTTGGGTAGTTAACATCAAGATCGGATTATCTAAATCTGATAGAGAAGCTTCCTCTCCATCCTTTCCTTATATTGTTAGCAACACTATTTTATACCATGCTTTAGTGTTATTGCATACTTTTTTTCTTTTACAACATATTAGTTTTCTCATATCATGTTTTCCCTTTTAGTGGCTTTAACACTGCTGATGCTGATGTGGTTGTGTAGTGGGAAATTTGTTTGAGGCTTTTCTCACTCCCTGGAATGTGTAACAAACTAATTCTATGAACATGGCTGGGTGCCTCCATGGAATACACGTTTTCATTCTCAAACAATTTACTCTCTCTAAAAAATATTTCATTCATCAGTTTCTCGCAATTGCACTGGAGATTATTCAGCTATTGTTTTACGAGCTCTTGGTTACTTTTATTCTCGAAATTATCTCCCTGAATCCAAATTTCCATCACATATCTATTTTGTAATCAGGATTAGGACTTTCTTCTACCCATGTCTGCCTATATCTCATGTATTTGTGATCAATTGAGAATAATAAAGATACTTTTCTTCTCCAAAAATTACATGAAGAACTTGGTTCCTGATATAATGACAAAAAGTAGCGCGTGGTTCACTGTTTTAATTAGTTATTACTGTTTTTTTTTTTCCTTAAAATTCGATAGAATATTATAATTGTGATTGTTTGGGTGATTGTAATGTTTGTACAAGTTTTTGATATGTAAGTCCCCATGCTTAGTAGAATGATTATAGAGGGAGTAAGTTGGGGGCTGGGAAGATTACAGAAATAAAGGATGTTGCCAATTAACATGAGGAAGGGAAGGGAAGGGAGAGAGCATCTTATCATTTGTTAGAGTGCTTTGGCCTTTGGGCATTGGGGGATGCTGATGCTCTAAGTTCTGCAAGTTAAACAGTTTTCTTTCTGTAATTTTGATCCAGTTTGTATTGGTTTTTATATTATTTGCTCTTTGGGAAGGGAAGATCTGATTGCCTAGTGAAAAGAAAGGAGTGCAGCGAGCTGCTCACTAGTAGTGCAGGCACATGAGTACGCTGATCAAGCAGTTGGAAATGCTATGGTTTTTTAGGAAGAGACTAGTGCATAGAGTAAGCAGAAAATTGTTGAGTGTGTACAGAGAGCTAGGCTCTGGACTGAGTGAGAACTTTTTTCCCCCTAAGAGCTATGAGGTCCTCATAGTGGGATAAAACTTGATTTTAAGAGTTGTTTCTTGGGTTCCTATCAAAGTTCAAACCGAAACTTTACAATATTTACTGCAAGTAATGTGCTCTCTAATTTGTAATGCTCGTGGCATGAGGAGTTTATAATATTTATTGTATTGCTTAGCTATCGGTTGATCCAATCTCAGATGAATTTGTGTGGTTTTAGAATTCTGTATTACATCATAAGGATTGGATTATCATCTTGAAACTTCAGAATTCTTCATTCTTCATTCTTTTGATTGGCAGGGCTTCATACGAAATGAGCCTTTTGATCCTAATGCCTGGATTATTCCTGGTGATAAATCTGAAAGTTTTAAACCCACAGCGTTGGTTACCGGAGGGAAGAAATTTTATGTTCATGGAAAAAGAAAATTGAAACGGAAGATCATTGCTGATGTTGTTGAGGCACTAATTGGAGCCTTCCTGAGCACTGGTGGTGAAAAAGATGCATTGCTGTTTATGGATTGGATTGGTATTGAAGCGAAGTTTGATAAAATACCATATGAGAGGCATTTTGACATTCAACCAGAGAAACTGGTGAATGTGAGATTTCTAGAATCTCAATTAAAGTACTCATTTGTTGACCGTTCTCTTTTAGTGGAAGCTCTAACCCATGGTTCCTACATGCTGCCTGAAGTTCCTAGATGTTATCAGGTACTTTCTGTGGTTATTATTTGTTATATGAAAACAAGACAGTGACATTATCATGTATTTATTATGTATGAATAAACTTTCATCAATTCCATAGTGACTGGCCTATTTTTTTAAGGCTAGGTAGGACCTAATAAATAGTAATTCTACACATTCTTCATGATCAATCATTTTTTTCCTCTCATTCTTTTTATGTTTTATTCTTTTATCTCAATTTGTGAATGATACACTTCTTTCCTTGCAGCGACTAGAATTTCTAGGAGACTCAGTATTGGATTATTTGATAACATGGCATTTGTACAATAAATATCCTGGCATGTCCCCTGGTCAGTTAACTGACATGAGATCAGCTTCTGTAAATAATGATTGTTATGCATGGTCTACCATCAAGCATGGATTGCACAAACATGTACTACATGCCTCACAAGAACTGCATATGCATATTGCTATTACACTTGACAATTTTGAGAAGTTGCCTTCATCATCAACTTTTGGATACGAGTCAGAGACATCACTCCCTAAGGTTAGTTGTTAACATTTGGTTTATAGGTCCACTTGGTTATTATTGTCTAAGCATTGAGTTTATGCTGCTAACATATTATTACTGTCAGCTGTGTTCGAAAAGGCTTCCTGAAAGTGAACTTGACTGTCTATACAATTAAGGGTGTATCTATTCTATAAATTCCAGGGTGGATACATACGTACTCTTGCTCCTTATTGACAAATTTACTTCAGAAGATCCTTGAGAATGTTGAACTACCTAAATAAATATCTCATTATTATGGATTTTCTGTTAGCAATACTATTTGGTATGACTTGTTCTACAAAAAATGTAATGAATGCCTAATTAATAACCAATCATGGTTGGGGTGAGGGTGGGGGAGAAAGTTGGATAAATGGGTAACTTAATAACCATTCTTAAGTTGTTGCTTGAAAATCTACTGGTGCCATTTACTATTTTTCTTTTAGTTTTAGGGGCAGCACTGTTCTGATTTTCAATTCTGTTTTTCTTGCGATTTTTAAGTGCTATGTGAAGGATAAATTAGTTCGCTATATGTACTACTCCATGAGATGATTCATTTCCTTGTTTCTAAAACCCATGGAATGTCGAATGATAATTAATTACTATACATATACTAATGAGTTAAATGATTATTGGTAAATATGACCAAATTCTTCCTCTTCTCCAATGTTAAAAGACCTTGGAAACTTTATTTTGTCTGTCATGATTCATTTTTAGACATGTTACTGCTTTGTTCTCGTCATTAGGGTCATCTAAATACCTTGGCATAATTTATAGATGTAATATTTGTATATACTTTCTGTGAGTTTTACAACTCATTTCTATTGACTTAGATGATCAACTACAAGGTGTTGTTGATCATTGCAAAAACTCATGAGATCCTTCCTATGGTGTGGTAGGTACTTGGAGACATTTTAGAGTCTCTAGCTGGAGCGATACTCGTTGATTCAGGATATAACAAGGAGGTTGTGTGGCAAAGCATCAGGCCACTTTTGGAACCCCTTGTAACACCTGAAACATTGAAGCTCCATCCCATCAGAGAGTTTTATGAAGTGTGCCAGAAAAGAAGCTATAAAATTATAAAAGATGAGGTGTCTCGAAAAGATGGTGTGACCAATTACAGAATGGAGGTAGAAGCTGATGGGGTCACTCACGAGTATGCGTATATCGGTTCTGCTCTCAAGGACACAGCCAAGAAGATAGTCTGCAAGAAGTTTTTGAATTCCTTCAAGGTAGAAGAACGGTTGGGTGAAAAAGTTTGAAAAAGTTCGTTATTGTGTGTAAAGGGTTAAGTTAACCAGTCCTTGTAGTTAACATTTATTTAGTGTTGTAATATTAATCTAATATTTGATTTAAGTCCTACATAAGAATTATTTCACAAGCCCATTTTGTCTGGTTTTATATATAATTATGCAGCATTTCTATTCTTGTTCTAAAGAAACTTTTTTTATTTTTAATGAGTAGTTTAAAATATAAGTTTGTTTGGAATTTGTGTTTATTTCTCGTCTTTTCCTCTGTACTATACTTAAATTTCAATAATTTAGTTTATGCATGGTTTAAAATTTGATTGAGAATTTTTATTTTATTTTAAGAGCAAATCCATATTTTGATCAATTTTTCCCTTTTCCGAAACTCCTTAAAGTTTATTGTCTTCTATAATCTTTTAAGCTTTCACTCTTTTACATCTTCATATATATCTTCCATTGTAGTGAAATGATGACAATGTATATATATATTTAGTTCTTACACTCTAAAAAATTTATCATAAATGTTTCGGTGCATAGATTCCAAAGAAAGACCACTTGCACTTATGTTTCTCTTAGCAATTAGAAAACAAGATTTGTTTTGTTCTATTATAATTTGCACAAGGAAAAACACCTTCATCTCTTGATATGCCTCCATGTGCATGCACTCATTCATCTGTTATGCCCTGGTGATGCTGAAAAAGAATGTCCACCCGGTGAAGGACTCTAAATATGGGTTTTACATAGTCAACAAAATAAGTAATGAATCCATAACTAACACGAGTATTTTAATAATATTAAATCACAGAGAATTAATACTTTTTGATATCATTAGGTTCCGGGGATATGTACGGTATCACAGTCGCTCTCAACCTATGTACGGTATCATATTAAATATATTGAAGAAAAAAAGGTAATGTAATTCTATTCTCACATACCCTAAAACACACGATTTTATTATTGACTTTACTATCGGAGTGTTTTTATAAGTACTCTTCTCCTCCCCCGGAGCCAAGAACCAATTTTGAACCTCCGGACAACCATGTTAAGAAAATCACACACTAATATACCTAAAAGAAAGGTTAGTGTTCATACTGATTTGACAGTGGGAATGTATGGGGGAGATATGGGAGTTGATTATTGGGATGGTGCTACCTGGACACAAGAAACGGAGAAACATGAGGTGATGATGTTTTTTTGTCACCTTCTGTTACGTAAAAAAAAAATAGAAAAAAAATTATGTATGAATGTAGTTGGATTAGTGAAATTGTTATATTTTTTTATTAGGAATTTTATCATGAATCATTTGATGAGATTGATATTTTTAATTATTTCTCATATTTGAAATTATTTGTTGTTGTGGATAAATGATGAAAAGATTTAAAATACATAAAAGTCCAAGATGATGAAAATCTAATTAAAAACTTAATTGGACCAATCATCTGTGAAGAAAGAAGTCCCACATCCGTGGGAACTTCAATTGGGGCTCTCCTCCTTCTTATAAAAGGAGTCCCTCCCCCCCTTATTTCAATTATCCCAAATATTTCTCCTTCTTTCTCTTTTACTTTCCTAGTATTGGTAATTTCCAATTGTAAAAGGAAAGAGTGGTCATTATAAAATTTTCATTTTTGCCTATTGTCAGGGTTATTTTTCTCGTCTCTATTTTAGTTGTGTGTATTTGTGCTGGTACTCTGATCCTAACAGTGGCTAGGAAAGACTTGGTACTTAAGTGTGTCTATTAGTGGTCCACCTCTCTTTCTTGGGAACTTACCTAGTGTACTGATTCACGGTCTACTACTATTATTCCAGTAGACAATACTATTCATAAGTGAAAGTTGCATAAGTCTGAAACACAACCATGGCAGCAAAGTACGAGATAGAGAAGTTCAACGGGAACAATTTCTCGTTGTGGAAATTGAAGATGAAGGCAATCTTGAGAAAGGACAATTGCGCAGAAGCAATTGAGGGAAAACCTGCAGAAATGACGGATAAAGATTGGAAGAAAATTGACAGCAACGCTATTGCAAATTTACACTTGGCAATGGCAGACTCAGTTCTATCCAGTGTTGCGGAGAAAGATTCTGCAAAGGAGATTTGGGATGCCCTCATTAAATTATATGAGGTGAAGTCACTTCACATAAGGATATTCCTGAAGAGGAAACTCTATACTCTTCGGATGAGTGAGTCCACATCGGTGACGGACCACATCAACCAACTGAACACCTTGTTTGCCCAATTAGCAGCAGCAAATTTCAACATAGTTGAGAATGAGCGTGCGGAACTTTTACTTCAGAGCTTGCCAGACTCGTATGATCAACTCATCATCAACATTACAAATAATAATATTGAAGGACAACTACACTTTGACGATGTTGCCGGAGCTATTCTAGAAGAAGAATCCAGGCGAATGAATAAGGTAGAAAGTTCTAAACAAGCAGAAGTTTGACGATGATGAGAGGAAGATCAACGGAACGTGGCTCAAGTGGGAGTCAAGATCATGGCAGATCGAGCTCTCGAAACAAGAAGACTTTCAAATTTAAATGCTACTACTGTGGCAAGAAAGGGCATACGAAGAAAGAGTGTTGGAAGAGGAAGAATGAAGAATCAATCTCACAGGGTTGCGTTGCGAGTACTTCAGAGGAAGGAGTAATTCTGGTAAGCGAAGCAGCAATCAGCTCTAATGGCGGAAACGAATTTCATGACAAGTGGATAATGGATTCAGGTGCAACTTGGCATATGACCCCACACCGAGATTGGTTTCAAACCTACAAGCCTATCTCAGGTGGATTCGTGTTCATGGGAAATGACCATGCATTGGAGATTGCTGGAGTTGGTACTGTCAAATTAAAAATGTATGACAGTACTATTCGCACAATCCAAGAAGTACGACATGTGAAGGACTTGAAGAAAAATATATTGTCTATAGGGCAATTGGATGACCTCGGCTGCAAGATCCATTTTGAAGGAGGAATCTTAAAGGCAGTGAGGGGAAACATAGTTGTCATGAAAGCAGAGAAAATCATGGCAAACTTGTATGTGCTTATGGGAGACACCTTGCAAGAAAATCATGCAACAACTGCGTCGGCAAGCCAAGAAGAAGCGGCGATAACGTGGCACCGTAGACTTGGACATATGTCAGAGCGAGGTCTGCAGATTCTTGCGGAACGTGATCTCATACCCGGGCTCAAGAAGGTCGATTTACCCTTCGTGAGCATTGTGTGACAAGCAAACAACACAGGTTGAAGTTTGCAAGAACCACCACAAGGAGTAAGCAAACTTTGGACTTGATCCATTCCGATGTCCGGGAATCACCGAATTATCTCTCGGAGGAGCAAAATATTTTGTGTCGTTCATCGATGACTACTCGAGGAGATTATGGGTATACCCTATCAAGAAGAAGTCCGAAGTATTTGCGCGGTTCAAAGACTTCAAAGCACAAGTAGAACTTGAGACCGGAAGGAGAATCAAGTGTTTGAGGACGGACAATGGAGGAGAATATGTAGATGGAGATTTTCTAGCATTCTCGCAAGCAAGAAGGAATTGTGAGACAATTTTCTGTTCCACACACGCCTCGCAGAATGGTATAGCAGAGCGGATGAATAGAACTCTTCTAGAGAGAACCGGAGCTATGCTGCAAACTGCAGGCATAACAAAGTCTTTCTCGGCGAAGCCGTGAATACTGCTCGTTACTTGATAAATCGGTCTCCATCAACAGCAATTGGGTTAAAAACTCCTATGGAAATGTGGAGTGGAAAATCAACCAATTATTCTTCCTTACATGTGTTCGGTTGTCCCGCGTACGTGATGTACAACACCCAAGAAAGGACGAAGTTGGATCCAAAATCCAGGAAATGCATCTTCTTGGGATATGCCGACAATGTGAAGGGGTATCGCTTGTGGGATCCCACCGCCCACAAAGTTATTGTTAGCAGAGATGTCGTCTTTGCAGAAAATGAACTGCAAAGCAAGCGGATAAATGACGACTCGAAAAGGACAAGACTATAGTACGGATAGAGAAGAAGACTTCGAACATTCCTCCGAGTTAGAGGAGGAGCATGAAGAACATGAGCCAAATGAGGTGGAAGAAGGAGAACTCCGACGATCAACAAGAGAAAGAGTCGACCATCTTGGCATTCACAATATGTGATGGCAAGTCATGATGCGTATTGTCTCCTAAGTGAAGAAGGAGAACCTTCAACTTTTCAAGAGGCCGTGAGTGGTTCAGAAGCTCCTCTATGGATGACTGCTATGGAAGAAGAAATTGAAGCTCTTCATAAAAACAAGACATGGCATCTTGTGGAACTTCCAAAAGGTCGCAGAGCCATTGGTTGCAAATGGGTCTATAAGATCAAGAGAGATGTCAATGATCAAGTGGAAAGATATCGTGCTAGATTGGTGGTAAAAGGATATGCTCAGAAAGAAGGCATTGATTTCAACGAGATATTCTCACCAGTTGTTAGATTGACAACAATCAGAATTGTCCTGGCGATGTGTGCTGCATTTGATTTACATCTTGAGCAATTGGATGTAAAAACTGCTTTTCTTCATGGAGAACTTGAAGAGGAAATATATATGCTCCAACCAGAAGGCTTCAAAGAGCAAGAAAACTTGGTTTGCAGTGTTGAACAAATCTCTATACTGCCTAAAGCGAGCGCCAAGGTGTTGGTATAAGAGATTTGATTCCTTCATTATTAGCCTCGGATACTACGGACTAAGTTCGGACCATTGTACTTACCACAATAGGTTTGAAGAAAATGATTTCATCATATTGCTGTTGTATGTGGATGACATGTTGGTGGTAGGCCCTAACAAAGCTCGAATCCAAGAATTGAAGGCACAATTGGCTAGGGAGTTTGATATGAAGGACTTGGGACCAACAAACAAGATTTTAGGGATGCAAATTCACCGAGACAGAAAAGATAGGAAGATTTGGCTTTCTCAAAAGAATTATTTACTTAAGATCTTGCGGCGCTTCAACATGCAAGATTGCAAGCCAATTTCTACCCCACTTCCCGTCAACCGTAAGTTATCCTCAAGTATGAGTCCTAGCGAGTGAAGCGGAGAGGATCGAAATGTCTCGAGTACCGTATGCATCAGCAGTGGGAAGTCTTATGTATGCCATGATTTGTACAAGACCTGACATTGCACAAGCAAGTGGGAGTGGTTAGTAGATTCATGGGGAATCCTGGTGGAGAGCATTGGCAAAATGTGAAGAGGATCCTTAGGTATATAAAAGGAACCTCAAATGTTGCATTATGTTATGGAGGATCGAAGCAGTTGTTAGAGGCTATGTTGATTCGGATTTTGCAGGTGATCTGGATAAAAGGAAGTCTACTACCGGTTATGTGTTTACCATCAATGGAGGGGCAGTAAGTTAGTTATCCAAGTTACAAGATGTGGTAGCTCTGCCTACTACTGAAGCTCGAATACATGGTCGTCACCCAAGCATGTAAAGAAGCTATCTCGGATTAAAAGAATAATGGGGGAACTTGGTCACAAGCAACAACAAATTGTTGTGTACTCGTGATAGTCAAAATGCCTTACACATTGCAAGGAATCCAACCTTTCATTCGAGGACAAAACACATAGGAATAAGATATCATTTTGTTCGAGAAGTAGTAGAAGAAGGAAGTGTAGATTTACGTAAGATCCACACTGAGAAGAACCTAGCAGATGTAATGACAAAGCCTAAGTCATGTCGACAAGTTTATATGGAGTCGATCCCTCTATGGCCTATCGGAAGCATAAGCAACATGGATGTGAGAGAAGAAGACATAGTGTGAAGATTTGATTAATTTCATCAAAATCTTCAAGTGGGAGATTGTGAAGAAAGAAGTCCCACATCCGTGGGAACTTCAATTGGGGCTCTCCTCCTTCTTATAAAAGGAGCCCCTCCCCCCCTTATTTCAATTATCCCAAATATTTCTCATTCTTTCTCTTTTACTTTCCTAGTATAGGTAATTTCCAATTGTAAAAGGAAAGAGTGGTTATTATAAAATTTTCATTTTTGCCTATTGTCAGGGTTATTTTCTCATCTCTATTTTAGTTGTGTGTATTTGTGCTGGTACTCTGATCCTAACATCATTAGAGGTAGGATTAAAAAGAAAAATTTTTACAGGAGAACGTGATTCTTTTATTTGATTAGTAAAATAAAAATAATTCATTTTTTTTAGTGGAGTTGGGATTTGAATGCAAGACCATTAATTTAATATTTGATTAGTTTTAAATTTTTTTTCTTTTCTTTTTATTATAAACAAAATGAAGCTTAAGAAAACCCTCTATTTTTGTATTTATGATTGTTAAATTAAAAAAAAATCAATAGATAATTTTTGTCAAAGTGAGAATATTTATTTGCTAGAATTCTTTCTTACTTCTTCAAATAAAAAAAAATTAAGCAGATTTACAAGTTAATTTATATATATATATATATATATATATATATATATATATATAACTATAAAAAAAAATAATTAATTAATTCGGATGCCCCACTTAATCCTAATTTCTTTTTAATTTAAAAAGTCTGACCCGATCATCCATCGATCCAAAAATAATAATAATAAGTTACGCTTCTGATAAATCAAACTTAACTACAAATATTTTATAACTAAAAAGTATGTTAGTAACATTATTGATGAATTTCACATTTACGAAAAATATTTTATAACTATAAAAAGTATATTATTAACATTATTGATGAATTTCACATTTATCAATTTATTCATGCAAAAATGTCATAAATAAAATTTTAAAAATTAAAAATATAAATTATTCTTACCAGTTTAATGTGATCGTAAAAATAATGAGACCTACTCGTAAAATGAGTAATGAGTGAAATTTTTTTCTTAGTTAAGTCTCATTACATAAGAGATAAAAAGATAATAATATATAAAAATATAATAGCTGATAATTCAAAAATATAAGATATTATAAAATATAATCAATAATAAGATAAATACAATATTTATAATGGATTTGAGAATAATAAGTACATACCATAATTATAATTAATCGATCCATTAGTTCTTGAAATCGACTTAAGCTCGGTAAGTACATAAATAATTTTTTTTATTATTATTATATTTCCAAAACTACCGAGTTTTACAGTAAGTTCTACATTTGGTAAAATACATATAAATTGAAAATGAAATAAAATTCATAATATAAGTCCCTCGTTTACATATAAAGGCAAAACGATGATTGTAACGTGATAAATAAGCGATAAGAAATTTTAGATGAGATAATAAACATATACAAATTAATTATTATATTTTACAAATAAAAGTTATTTCATCTATTTTCTATTTTCTTTTAAAAAATATTGTATAATTTTATTTTTAGATATGTTTAAAATTCAAATTAATTTTTTATTCATATTTAATATTAAAATAAAGTATTATAAAATATTAAAATAATTTACTAATTTATAACAAATAAAAAATTTATATTAATATTTCATATTTTATATTATACCTAATTTGTTATAATAATAAATAAAAATAATAAAAAAAATTAATTTTTTACTGTTTTTTACTTCAAAAGAAAATTATTATAATGTATCTCTCTTTTTTCAAGAAAAAAAAATAAAAAATCTTAAGAATAATAAATTATAATTTTTGTGTTATAGAGATAAAATTAAAAAGAATTAAAACCTAAAGGAAAAAATTTATAATTTTTATAAGAGGGAAATGTGAAAGAAAAAAAATGAAAATGAATGAATAATAAAAATAAAATATAAAAATGTCTAAAGATAAAATAAGTATTTAAAAAAAATTGATGGAAAAATAAAAAGGTGAAGATGAAAAAAAGGTATATGTAAAAATTATGTAAAAAAATAAATATAATATTTATTATAAATAAAAAATTAAGGAAAGAAAGGATTAAAAAATTGTAAAATTTATTTATATTTATTAAATAATTTTTCCAATTTTAAAAAATTAATTTTATATATATATATATATATATATATATATATAATTGTTCTTGGGACCGTGACCCATGACCCGTAGATACTAAGTAAGGGCTTTTTTTCTAGTGAAAAGTTAGGAGTTTATTATTAATCTTAGAAAATATAGTTAATAATAAAAAAAAAAAACATCGCGTTTCAGATCTATATAAACGTATAAAAATAATTTAAATTTATGAATTTATTTTGTGCATTTTTTACATAGTTATTTATTATTTTAAATATATACTTTTGTTGCAACTTTTTTAGCAAAATGTTAAGATTTTTTAAAGAAAAAAAAGAACGGTTTTAATAAGAAAAATATATAATATTTATCAAAAATAAATACATGATTAAGAAATTAAGTTTATATTGATATGTCATTTCATTTAAAAAAAAGAGTTATTAAAGGTAAAGAATAAAATTCATTTTTACAAAACAAATAGCTAATAATATATTTTAAACAAGTTGCTGAGACGACGTTGAATCAGGTGTGTTAGAATTCTTTTGAATTGAACAACGTTTTGTCTTAAGATAATTCCATATGTAAATGCCAGTAACTTAAAGCTTGAATATGACAAAACATGGCTTCCACAACCATAGTTAAAACATGAGGATAGTAGCAATTTCCTGAGAGAGAAAAACCAGTTGAGTTTGCGGAGAACTATATATGCCAATATCTTGGGCAATCAACTCTTAAGATCAATTGAATCGACTAAAATATGAAATGTTTATACAAACTAACTACACAGAATTAAGCATTTCAAGACAAATGATCATTCATAACACATACTATTTCAAGACAAAATTAGATGGCCAGAACCATCAAGAAAAATCCATGAATATGCATTTGGCGGCGCATGCCCCATTTTTACAACTAAAAAATGGTTAATATTATTCGTGTGGTCTAGGATTGTTGCTTCTTTTGTTCGTTTCTTGTGGGTGTATATCTTGGTGATAGGTGGTTTATTCTTATCACTGATGTTATCTTGTCATTCAAATATTTTTAAAGATTCTTTAAATTATTTTTTGAAGCTCTTAACAATTGTTTCCTCGTAGATTGTTTCTTTTGTGAATCACATGTGGCAAATGTTTCTGATGTTATGTTGCCATTCAAATATTTTTGAAGATTCTTTAAATTATTTTCTGAAGCTCTTAACAATTGTTACCTCGGAGTTTTTTCTTTTGTCAATCACATATGGCAAATGTTTTTGATGTTATCCAGTAGTTTCACCTGTGTTTTTCATAAGGATGGGTCAAATTTCTCATTAAACTACCGAAGAGCTAACTTCAGTCATTGTAACATTTTAATTGATTTTGAAGTTAATAATTAGGTCTGCAGTTAATTGATTTTTAAGTGTAGAACTACTACAACCTAACTGATTCCAATCTGAAAATTGCCCACTACTTTCTCTTGTGTTCAGTTGTCTATTTTAGCATGAGTAGATTTTGGCTTTTAAGTCATTAGACATTATTTCACAAATAGATTCAAATCTCTATTCATTTGAAGATGGGTCTTAAATGAAAATGCATAGGTGTTCTACAAAGTATTCTATAGTGTAAGTTTTCTTGTTATATTCTTCTTTACGAATGTATAGAGAGGCTGTCATAACATCCTCCTGGTCTATCGATTTCAAGCAATTAGTAGGTTGAACAATTTTACTTCTTTAATGTTGTGGTACTCAATGATTATATATTGTGTAGGTGATTGGAAAAAACCTTTCAAGTTAGATGCTCCTGTATCCGGAAGTGTAACTGCAGCTGAAGCTGGGACGCTTACTTTTATGGTATTGTTACTGCTTTATTCTAACATGCTAAAAATATACATAAAACTACCATATACTTTCAGTAATAATTGTAGCTCAATGGCCATGTGTTTGATCCTAGAAACCAAACGAACATTGTATCACTAATTTTTCCAATTCCCATTGAGGATGTTAATTTGTAGAGTAGACTCCCACTTTGGTGTTTAAAAAAATTAGGAACATTAAATTATACCTTAAAAAAATTATGAGCTGCACATGGTAATGAGGTAACCGTGCTAAAACAGTTGTAGAAAAGTTGTAAATTTTTGGCAGTAAATTGAGTAATGAACATATAATGGAACTTCCCCAGGTTGGTGGCTCTGAGGAAGCATTTCTTGCAGCAAAACCCATTCTCTTTTCAATGGGTAAAAGTGCAATATATTGTGGTGCAGCGGGGAGTGGTTCTGTAAGTTACACATTACTTAATTGGTACTCCCAAATGTCTGTTTAACTGTAAGTCATATACTAGTCTTGGGTTTTCTTATTAGGCAGCAAAAATCTGCAATAATTTGGCTTTGGCTGTGAGCATGCTGGGAGTATCAGAAGCTCTTGCTCTAGGTCAATCTCTTGGTGTTTCTGCTCGCACGTTGACAAATATATTTAATTGCTCCAGTGCTCGCTGTTGGAGTAGGTACTCATTTTCTCTCACACGATGAGACAATTATCTGCTAAACTATATTGGTTTCATTATCATCATTAATAATACGTGGTAGCAAAGATTCTTTGAGGCCTTAGAATTAGTAACTGTCATATTGTAGATATAAAGGAATCGGTAAGCAATATAACGTAGGAGGATAGTTCCCCTAGCACAAATGAAAGTACCATGAAATTCAAAAGGCTATAGCTTTAAAGTACATTGTCTGAGAGACACATAACTAGTTGCCATTGCTTAGCTTCACTGCAAGTGACAAAATCCCAAACTCGTTCTTGGTATTTTTTCCTCATAAACAACAGTCCTCCTGTATGTTGTTTTGTTGTATTCGTTGAAACCTTTACTAGTTTTCTCGTGAAAACAAAAATATGCTTTCTTTTTCAACTACAGATTTTTCATATATAGATTAGTTCACAACCTTTAAGGAATTTTTTACAAGGTTAATGTTTTGGTTTTTAGAATATCAAATTAATAGGTAGTAGTTGCATGAATTACAGTGATGCTTACAACCCAGTTCCTGGGCTGATGGAAGGGGTTCCCTCGTCAAGGGATTATACAGGAGGGTTTGCATCCAAGCTTATGGTAAGTAACTGAGCTTTAACTCAACTTACGCGAGTTTAATTGGGGTACTTGTACCACTTGGAAATCTATAGTATGAATAGTCATTACAGTGCGATAATTTAGACCTACTAATAATCATTGATTTCAACCTACAAGCTTGCTTAAATGCATTGTAAGGAGAGATAAGCTCAACCCAAACTGGATTAGTCTCACAGCTAAGGGTGTAGGGTTACCAGAGTAAGGACACACAATAATAAGAATAAGAATGATCAAACTTTTTTGTTTATACTGAACTTCATATGAGAGAATTACAAAAAAAAATTATTGTTAAAATTATTTTCAATTTAGAATAAGTACTCAATTAGTTGATGATATTCAAATGATGAGAATGACCACTTACAGACATAATTAACCAGCCATTATTTTTCTCTCTTAAAACCTTGGGTTTACATAGAGAAATTTACTTGCTCCCTTTAGCCACACAATACATGCTAAATTACTAATTAGTATGTAAGAATTTGCCATTTTTTTTCCAGACAAACAATTATGAATTTTGTAAATGCCTTTAGATTGTAGACCAAGGACAATTCCAAGTGTAACTAATGAAAATTTTCCTGAATCAAATTCCTTTTTGGAAATTTAATAGTTTATGACAAAACCCAAAGTTCTACTCTATTTTAGTGGGCTACTTCGTAGGAACTGCCGGATATTTTTGTTAATTGCACAAATTTCTTTTTTAGAGCTTTTGCATGTCCTATAATAATGATGTTTTGCTTATGTTTCTTCTCTTTTCCTTTACTATATATTATACATTTCTCGGGAGCCTTTCTTACCTTTTTTTTTTTTTTTTTTTTTTGTGTGAAACTTGACGTTGGATTAAGTTTGAAATATGCATTCCTATTTATGGTTTATATATTTTTTAAAAATTGAATATTTAAACAATATTTTAATTTAAATAAATAACGTAATTAAAATCACATTGCAGATTGTAAACTTAATTTATGAAGAAAAACAATTCACACATCGTTTTATTTCAAATTCACATTAAATAAAATTCATTTTTACAAAACAAATAGCTAATAATATATTTTAAACAAGTTGCTGAGACGACGTTGAATCAGGTGTGTTAGAATTCTTTTGAATTGAACAACGTTTTGTCTTAAGATAATTCCATATATAAATGCCAGTAACTTAAAGCTTGAATATAACAAAACATGGCTTCCACAACCATTGATTAATAAAGAAAATATAACAAATATTTGTTAATAAATAAAATATTTTTTGTGAAGGAATAGATATAAGAATTAAAAATTAGAAAATAAACAAGATTATCATGCAGCGTCAACATTCAATCATTGATTCCTTCTTATCCCTTACTTTTGTTTATCTCTATTTTATTAATGAGTATTCACACTTTCTTCTTATTCAAATTAAATAAAAGTTACAAAAAGTTTTATGAAGAGTGTATTTAAAATATTATATCTAATCTTCTTTATATTAAAAAAATAATAATATTAAATGATCATTTGTTTCTTAGAAAAGGAACTAGAAAGAACAGTGTATAACAACATAATTTTAATGTTATTATTAATGTCAAATTGTATAATCTGTAAGGAAATGTCTTATAAATACTATCATATATCGAATAAATTTTCTAATTTTTGCATACCCTAGTATGAATCATATCTAATCTCACTTCAACTTCTATTAATAAAGAAAAAAGTGTACAGGATTTGAACTTTTAACGTAGAAATTAACACAAAATTCAAATGTCAACATCGACAGATTCATGCTGCTGATACTGAAGTTTGCGTCGTATTTAAATTAACCTTGTATTAAATAAAGCACGCGGTTACTTTGTTCCATCGTGAAATGTCTAATTTGATATAGACAAAAAAAGTGTCACAATAGGAAATTGAACAAGCAAAGAAACAGAGATCGAAAGGGTATCCATGGCGATTTGCAGGTTGAAATCTTTGCTTTCCCTTTCGAAATGTTCTTCAATGCGCACTTTCTCTTCGGCACAGGCTCTCCCGTGTCACTTGCAGGTCTCTCTCTGGTTTTATCAATAATTTTCCCTTTCTAAGCTAAAATTGAGTATGTATAAGACTGGAATGTGTGGGATTAGTTTGTACCCTTTGTTTGACATGCTACTTGTTAAGTTGATGCATGCTTTGTAAATTTTTATTTTCTCCTCGCTGATGCACTGCAGAATATTGGATTCATTGGGCTCGGAAATATGGGGTCTCAAATGGCAAATAATCTGATCAAAGCTGGATTCAGTCTTACAGTTCATGACCTGTAATGCATTTCCTCATCTCATCATGCCTTTTTTTTAAAAAAAATTTATCCTCAGAGAGTACTATATTTTCTCATTTCATTTGTAGGGGCAATTCATAAAATATAGTTATTTGGGGCTTGAACTTGAGAGTATGATTCGTATCGGGAGTCTTAGTTAATGTCACTGTTAATATAATTCGTTGTTGTTAGGAAGCTGTAAGCTACACTGTAAAACTAAACTATCTACCATTAAAGAACTATAGAGAAGATAAAAGTTAAAGGTTATATCGTTTATTGATGGGATATGAGGAATACACTTTTATGACCTAAAAGATGTCAGCAAATGAAAAAAAAATCCTCGAGTGTCATTAATTGGCTTTAGGGAAATTTAGATATAAATTAATAATACATTCTAATATTCTAAGATCATCTTATAAAATCCTTAAGCTGCTTAATCTTTTTTCCCTAATTTAAGCAGAATGCCTGTGGTGTTGTTAATTGAATTTGTCAAAATTTGGCAGAAACTCTGATGTTCTCGAGATGTTCTCACGTATGGGAATCCCCACAAAGAAAACACCTTACGAAGTTTCAGAAGCAAGTGATGTTGTAATCACAATGTTACCTACTTCTGCCCATGTGAGTATGGGAATTAGTTTCAAAAGGCATTCCCTTCTTATATGTGAATGCATTACATCTTTCATGGCTTCACCTAGTTCGTCAACAACTTATTGCTTGAGTTATGATTTCAATTTTCTGGCTCAGATGATAAGAGTGTCAAGTTCTCCACCCACATAGTTTCTTTGGTAAAAATAAATTTAAAAATGTTTGGTGCAACCTGTACTGCTGTCATATATACAAAAAAGTGAAGGCTTCTGATTTTGTAACATGATGAAACCTAATATTTTCTCATTTTTTGCATCAATTGTTACCTGTTTAAGCTAGTTTAGCACATTAACCGAACTAACATATGATTTGTAATATATATTTGGAGACAAAGAAATGAACTTATTTCATAGTCAAACCTTATGTCAAACTATGTATAGTCTGATTTTATCCTTTCTGCCATTTAGCTTTAGCTTTATATAAATGGTGGCGTCTAGACTTAAAGCAGACTGCCTTGACCTATAAAATGTTATTTAGCTGAATAGTTTTGTAAGGTGGGTACCTGAATATCTCATTTAGCATATTTCAGGTTTCAATGAATTGTCTAATGCTTCCAATATTGTTATATGACTTTGTTCTGATACCAAAATAACATCCTTATTTAAGTAGGTGATTGATGTTTACACTGGACCAAATGGTTTGCTTCATGGTGGAAAACTCCTAAGGCCATGGTTGTTGTTAGATTCATCCACTATTGATCCAGAAACATCAAGAAACCTTTCTGCTACAGTTTCTAATTATATTCTAAAAGAAAAAAAAGGTAACATAAAGTGAAATGTCAACAAAGTAAAGTATTGTAACTTGAATTTGCATCTAAGAATTTCTAATCCTTTTAGCATCATTGAATTAGTTTTATCATATTCATTCATAACTAATTTGTTGCTAACGGAAAATCCTTGACCATTTTATGACAATGTCTTTCACTTGTGTATGCTATGGCTATGCCATCCAATTCACAAACTTTTTATATTTGTATAAAAAGTTGAGTGGAACTTTTATCCTCTTCATGGAATATGTTTAACACTTGTCTCATGATGAGTGTTTTCATTTTGGTCCCACACACAAACCCAGAGTATCATGCCTATGGTTAAAATCACAAAGCTGTGGGTTCTGCAATTTATATATCTTGCCATTCAATTTTTTTTTTTTCTAAAGATCCTTTAATTTATTTTCTGAACTCTTAACATTTGTTACCTCGGAGTGTGTTTCTTTTGTGAATTACATGTGACAAATGTTTCTGATGTTATCTTCCCATTCAAATATTTTTAAAGATTCTTTAAATTATTTTCTGAAGCTGTTAACAATTGTTACCTCGGAGATTGTTTCTTTTGTGAATCACATGTGGCAAATGTTTCTGATGTTATCTTGCCATTCAAATATTTTTAAAGATTCTTTAAATTACTTTTTGAAGCTCTTAACAATTGTTACCTCGGAGTTTTTTCTTTTGTCAATACATGTGGCAAATGTTTCTGATATTATTCCCAGTAATTTCACCTGTCTTTTTCATAAGGATGTATCAAATTTCTCATTAAACTACCGAAGAAATAATTTCAGTCATTGTAACATTTTAATTGATTTTGAAGTTAATAATAGGTCTGCAGTTAAGGCATGTGTAAAATAAGTGTAGAACTACTACAACCTAACTGATTACAATCTGAAAATTGCCCATTCTGTTGTGTTCAGTTGTCTATTTTAGCATGAGTAGATTTTGGCTTTTAAGTCATTAGACATCATTTCACAAATAGATTCAAATCTCTATTCATTTGAAGATGGGTCTTAAATGAAAATGCATAGGTGTTCTATACTAAGTTGTCTTGTTATATTCTTCTTTACGAATGTATAGAGAGGCTGTCATAACATCATCCTGGTCTATCGATTTCAAGCAATTAGTAGGTTGAAAAATTTTACTCCTTTAATGTTGTGATACTATTATATATTGTGTAGGTGATCGGGAAAAACCTTTCAAGTTAGATGCTCCTGTATCCGGAAGTGTAACTGCAGCTGAAGCTGGGACGCTTACTTTTATGGTATTGTTACTGCTTTAACATGCTGAAAATCTACATAAAACTACAATATACTTTTAGTAATAATTGTAGCTCAATGGCCATGTGTTTGATCCTAGAAACCAAACGAACATTGTATTACAAATTTTTTCCATTCCCATTGAGGATGTTAATTTGTAGAGTAGACTCCCACTTTTGTGTTTAAAAAAATTAGGAACATTAAATTATACCTTAAATGATTAATTGTGGTCTCAATCTGTTCCAAGTTTGCAGTAACTGTTGGACTATTATGGTGTCAAAAAGCATAATTCAAGTACCAAATTGATACTCTGATGACCAAACTAGGAGTTTTAGTATGTTCGTTCTCTATTTGATGTTAAATTTTGATTATAATCATGCCACAATATTATTTATAATGCATTAAAGCTATGATTGGCTGGTTGAAAAAGGTTGTAATGTTATGAACTGCACATGGGAATGAGGTAACCATGCTAAAACAGTTGTAGAAAAGTCGTAAATTTTTGGCAGTAAATTGAGTAATGGACATGTAATGGAACTTCTCCAGGTTGGTGGCTCTGAGGAAGCATTTCTTGCTGCAAAACCCATTCTCTTTTCAATGGGTAAAAGTGCAATATATTGTGGTGCAGCGGGAAGTGGTTCTGTAAGTTACACATTACTTAATTGGTACTCCCAATTGTATGTTTAATTGTAAGTCATATGTTTCTTATTAGGCAGCAAAAATCTGCAATAATTTGGCTTTGGCTGTGAGCATGCTGGGAATATCAGAAGCTCTTGCTCTAGGTCAATCTCTTGGTGTTTCTGCTCGCACGTTGACAAATATATTTAATTGCTCCAGTGCTCGCTGTTGGAGTAGGTACTCTTTTTTCTCTCACACGATGAGACAATTATCTGCTAAACTATATTGGTTTCATTATCATCATTAACAATACGTGGTAGCAAAGATTCTTTGAGGCCTTAGAATTAGTAACTGTCATATTGTAGATATAAAAGAATCGGTAAGCAGTATAACTGTAGGAGTATAGTTCCCCTAACACAAATGAAAGTACCATGAAATTCAAAAGGCCATAACTTTGAAGAAACATAACTAGTTGCCTTTACTTAGCTTCACTGCAAGTGACAAAATCCCAAACTCGTTCTTGGTATTTTTTCCTAAAAAGCAACAGTCCTCCTGTATGTTGTTTTGTTGTATTCGTTGAGACCCTTTACTAGTTTTCTCGTGAAAACAAAAATACGCTTCATTTTTCAACTATCGATTTTTCATATATAGATTAGTTCACAACCTTTAAGGAAATTTTTAGAAGGTTAAAGTTTTGGTTTTTAGAATATCAAATTAATAGGTAGTAGTTGCATGGATTACAGTGATGCTTACAACCCAGTTCCTGGGCTGATGGAAGGGGTGCCCTCGTCAAGGGATTATATAGGAGGGTTTGCATCCAAGCTTATGGTAAGTAACTGAGCTTTAGCTCAACTTGCGCGAGTTTAATTTGGGTAATTGTACCGATTGGATATCTATATTATGAATAGTCATTACAGTGCGATAATTTAGACCTACTAATAATCATTGATTTCAACAGTACAAGTTTGCCAAATGCATTGTAAGGAGGGACAAGCTCAACCCAAACTGGATTATTCTCACAGCTAAGGATGTAGGGATACCAGAGCAAGGACATACAATAATAAGAATAAGAATGATCAATTTTTTATTTATTTATTTATATTGAAATTTATGTGGGAGAATTACAAAAAAAAACTTATTGTTAAAATTATTTTCAATTTAGAACAACTAAGTACTCAATTAGTTGATGATATTCAAATGATGAGAATAACCACCTACTGACATAATTAACCAAGCTATTATTTTCTCTCTGAAAACCTTCAGTTTACTTAGAGAATTTACATGTTCCCTATAGCCACACAATACATGCTAAATTACTAATTAGCATGTAAAAATTTGCCACTTTTTTTTCAGAAAAACAGAAAAAACAATTATGAATTTTGTAAATGCCTTTAGATTGTAGACCAAGAACAATTCCAAGTGAAACTAATGAAAACTTTCCTGAATCAAATGCCTTTTTTGAAAACTTATTAGTTTATGACAAAACCCAACGTTCTACTCTGATTTAGTGGGCTACTTCGTAGGAACCGCCGGATTTTTAGTTAATTGCACAAATTTCATTTTTAGAGCTTTTGCATGTCCTATATTAATGATGTTTTGCTTATGTTTCTTCTCTTTTCCTTTACTATTTTCACTTTATTATTTATTTATATTTTGTTTTATGAACAAGTGTGTATGTTTGCTTAAGTTTGAATTTTAGATTCTTAAAAATAAGCCAAATTAATTGTATGTGTGCTCCAGGCTAAAGACTTAAACCTAGCAGTAGAATCAGCTAAGCTGGCTGGATGTAAATTCCCACTAACATCACAAGCGCAAAAGATGTAAGTCCCTCTTCGTGCATAATCTTCACATGTCACGTACAACCCTTGCTATCATTTGGTGAAAACGTTGTGTTTCTAGACCTTAAAACTATTATAATATGAATGTGCTGGTTAAGCATTAAGGTGCAGCTAGTGTTTTTACAAAAGCAAAACAAATTATGCAAACTACCAACTAGATAAATCAACTTTTTTTTTATAGAGATAAATCAGTTTATGTTGAATACGAAGGCCATTTACGGACACGGCTCTATCAGTGTGCATTTTTTTTCTTAACTATTTTTTTTTCATAAATAATTGGTCACATAAATGTTACATGAGATTCTGTTTGTATTTTCTTTCCCAAAATCTTAATTTGGCCCTCATAATTCAATAGTTTATCAGGAATGAATGGATATAAGCCATGTGCTTATACTTCATGTACTAGTTGAGCTTGAACTATCACTTACTGGTTATGCAATGACATGCCATTTCCATTGCAACAGAGTAATAATAGTTAATATCTTACTCAAATTCAATTCATTAATTTCAAATAGTGATGATGGTTAGTTTATAGAACACATTACCACTATAAAAAAAAATGAACACAAATTATACTGGTGTCATAACATAATGTATGATTTGGCAGAAGAACTACTTTGGCAATATATAATTTCCTAGCTGGACTCTATTAATAACTTTAACTTGTTTAAAAAGCAAAGGGGTGAGGCTTTCGTTGGAAACATCTTAGTTGTGATTACAAATTCTGTTAGTCCTAAGAGTATGAAGTATATGCAGTTTGTTTATTGATGAACTTTGTTTTCTGCAGATATACTGAGCTCTGCGGCGATGGCCATGAAGCCAAAGACTTTTCGTGTGTTTTTCGTCATTATTACTCTGGCATGGACGAGCCCCATGATGAATAAATTAATACCTTGGACGGCTTTGACATAAAACTAATTTGGCAAGAAGTCCGGCTCCATTAAGATGTAGAATTAGTTGCACCTTCGTTTCAATGTCCACAAGACCAGCAAATATTACAGCACAAATTCTAAACATATATCAAAAATACATAAGCTGGTCCCATTGACAGTTTGTGTATACTGACAAATTGCATACTCCGAAGCTCTAATTCTCTTCTAAATTATATTTCCTCGGTTAGTTGGTTCCTTCTGCAATAGACCTAATAGTGAGGACGAGGTTGGGGAGGGGTGCAAATCTTATTTGAAAATAAGATTTTCAAATCTGCCTTTAGGAAGCCCAAGTCCTCCTCTTCAAAATTTGCCTTCTCAATGTCATCGTTATCACTTCAAAATGCTTTAACTCCTCCCTCTCCTTTTGAGGGATACCCGTTCTCACCTTCATGCTCTTTCTAAATACTCTTTTCTAGTGTTTATCTTAAACTCAACAAAAGCTAAACCGGTTTGATTTGGTAAATATATTAAAGTAAGTTTCTCCCTACCATAAAATACATATCTCAATTAATAAAACATAAACAATTATATTGATTTTTTTTCTCAACAAAATAAGTAATTTGATTAATAATTTTATTAATTTTTAAATTTTGTTAGAGTTAATAATTTTTATATTATCTACGATTATCATTACTTAATAAATTTATCATTTTATGAAAATTTTAAATAATAAACTTATCTTATTCTTAAATTTCATTTGAATATAATAAAATTCTTTTTTACAATCATTACTAAAAGTAACTAAGATTCATCTAAAATTTAAATTTTAGATAAACCACACATATAATAATGTATTATCATAAAATAGTGAAATTTTTTATTTAAAATTAATAAAAAATATAATTATATGACTATTTTTTAATTCATAAACATTATAATTAAAACTAAAAATATTATATTTTTAAATAAAGTTAAAAAAAATTAAATACCAAAATAGACATGACATGTCATACCAAAATTTCATATTTTTTATTTCACTCTTTTGAATTATCAATTTGTTGTGACTCATCGTCAGAATTTTTTATTTTTTTTTACATATACAGAATATAAGTCAATTGTTAACATATAAATATTATAATTTAAATAACGAGGAACCAGGACAAAAATCAAAACTTTTGAAAGATGTCTGTCTCATATTTTTTTGGTAACTTACATATACTTGTAATTTTTGCCAAAAACTTAATGATCATATGTATTTATAATTTTTATTTGATATATAAAAATCATTGATGATTATTGACCAATCTAATATCATTAATTCTTATATAATTAAAAATATTAACAAATTTATCAAAAATTATTACTTTTAATGTAATTTTTTTCATTTTATTTAACCATAAAAATCTTATTTCGTATGATATTTAAATCTTATTCCTCTTATTATAGCGTATTATTAAAAGAATATTAGTTTTCATGAGTGTGAGGCATAAGGTTTCCATTGGTTTTAATTTTTGAATTGTATTTTATAGTTACAATAAATCTTAAAATTCAGATAAATATTAAATAGAGATTACTGTCGATGCAATTTATGAAATGCAACATAACTGAACAAAAATCCAATGCAAAGAACACACATTAAAGACAAAATACAGGAAGACGGTTTTAATTTAATGAATTTTAATTCGACTAACTTAATTTTAACATTAAGCTAAACGAACATAATAGGTTTTGAGTATTTTTTATTTATAAGTTACTCAAAAAAATTTATGTCAATTTAAAATTTTAATCTCATTTTTAATTCTTAATATCTCTTTTTTAAATGTGATTTCCTTTTTTTAATAAAAATCTGTAAAATATATAACTAGGCATATAATAAAAAATGCATAAAAAATAATATTATTTCTCGATCTCTCATCCCCACCCAATCCTAATTTATATTATATTTTTTTAATCTAACAGGTTTTATTTTTATTTTTAGTACCATAAAATTATAATTATTATATGTTTGTAATATTTTATATATTTTTAATTATTAAAATATTATTAATACCTTCAATCTAATTATCTAATTAAATTAATAAATTGTAAACCAACGTGATACAATTTTAAAACTTTATATTATAAAGGTTTATAACATCTTCTAGGCATATACTACCTTTATTTCATAAACAATTAATTACCGAATACTAATTACAGATTTATTTCCTGATATATAATTATATAGTATATATATATATGATAAAAATAATTAATTAATAATAAACACCTTACAAAATTAAATAATTCTCATGTTCCACTTAACTTTTTTTTTTAATTTAAAAAGTCTGACCCGATCCATCCATCAGAAAAATAATAATAAATCCCTCGAATGTTATATTCCTTTTATAAATCAAATTTAACTAAAAGTATTCTATAACTATAAAGAGTATATTATTAACATTATTGATGAATTTTACGTTTATTAATTTATCCAATTAGAAATTTCATAAATAAAATATATTTTCCTTGAGAAATCGGAGAGACCACTTGAAAAATAATTAATAAGATAAAGTTTTTTCTTTGGTTAAGTTTTTTTATATAAAAAATAAAAAAATAATAATAAATAAAAAATATAATAATGGATAGTCCAAAATATAAGATATTATAAAAAATAATCAATAACAAAATAAATATAATATTTGTAATGAATTTAGACCGAATAAATATGTGTGATAATTATAATTAATCTGTCCAATAATTATCTTATGTGGAGTTGAAACTGGTAGTTATAAAATCTTTTTATTATTATATTTTACAGTGTTTTTGCTTTTTTAATCGCACGTCACAAGAAGCTCTACACTTAATATATTTGGTAAAATGCATAATGAAATAAAATTCATAATATAAGTCCATCGTTTACATAAAAAAGACAAAACAATTATTGTAGGACAGAATTAGAAATTTTAGAAATGAAAATAACTTATAAAAATATGAATATATTACATATTAATACTATTTATTGAATTTAAATTTAGAAAATAAAGTTTATTTAATTTATTTTCTTTTAAAAAATAGTTTATAATTTTATATTTAAAACATAAATTGAAATTTGTTTATTTATATTTATTATTAAAATAAAATATCATAAAATATTAAAATAATTAATTAATTATAACAAATAAAAAATATATATTAATATTTCATATTTTTATATTACACCTCTAATTTGTTATAATAATAAATAAAAATAATAAAAATTAATTATTTTTTTTACTTCAAAAAGAATTATTTTGACATATCTCATTTATTTTTTGACATTTCACCTTTTTAGAAGATTTAAAAAAATCTAAAAACCTAAAGAACAACAAATTATAATTTTTATGTTATAGAGATAAAATTATAAAAAATAAAAATTTAAAAACTAAAAGATATAATTTTTATTTTGTAAGGTGGAAACGTGAAAGAAAAAAATAACATGAGAGAGAATGAATAACAAAAATAAAAGATAGAAATGTCAAAAGATAAAATGAGTGCATGAATGAAAAAAATTGATGGAAAAATGAAAAAGTTATATTTGTTGATGTTGATAAATTGAGTAAAGATCGCTCATTTCATAACATTAGCTCACTTTTTTTTTTTTTTTATAATATATTCAAACTGCATCAGTTGCCCAATACCATAATCAGTAGAGACTCTATTTTTTCTAAAGAGAATTTATGAGTGTCCACTGTATTTAAATATAACTATTTTCTAATTATCATTCTCAAACTAATGGTCCAATTGAGGTGCATTTGTTGGGTTATTCCATTTCAATGGAGCAAATGACTACCTCTGCCTGAGTGGTAGTATAATACCAACTATTATATAACTACCAAAATTATACCGTATGAAATTGTTGCCAGCCCCATTTATTTCTCTTCCTTATCTACTAGGTAAATCAAAGGTGGATTTGGTAGATAAAAATATAATTAAAGGGAAAGAAATGTTAAGAGTGCAACACATGATGAAACACAATGTTGATTAGTAGAAGTGTTAACTGGTAAAAAATTGATATAATTATGCCTTAAATTGTTATGAAACCATTTAACTTATGTTAATTATAATCTATTTTTCTCCCAATATAGGATGAATTCGAGAATATCTTGATACAAGAGTATGGAACATAATTGTCAGCATAATTAGAGAAAAATTGAAAAAAAGAAGAACTCTTAAACGAATGAATGATGCGAGGCTCGACCCAAATTCTCTTATAAAAAGATAAGATGTGTTTTGAAAAAGCAAGCAGTCTTGGAGAAGAGGAGGCACGACTACTGTTAGGATTTCGTCTAATCTTCATCAATTTTTCACTTTTTCATCAATTAGAGCATTGTAATAGCCAACATGAGTGACTAACTTCATTCTCTTAGGATTCAGTGCATTTCCTTTGAACTCTTTTGTATCATGGTGATATTTTGAGATATTAATCTATGCTTTGATGTTGTTATTCTTATCATTTATGCTTTGGAATGATTTATTCTTGATGTTTGAGGTATGATTGGAAAATATATCTTGAACCCTAGATCACGGTAAGAATATTTGTTACGTTAATTGCCAGGAATGGAATGAATGTATCAATTGCTTAACACCCTAAACCTAATGCTGGGAAATCTCTTAATTGTGTGAGGAATCAACATTTATTAGGTTTTCTTATGAATTTCATGTGTGAGGAATCAACATGGATGATTTAAGTAGGTGGCATCAACATTGTTAGGTTAATTAACGTTTTTAATTGATTTAGCCATTACAAAAGAGGGATAAGGAAGGAAGTCAATCCTAAGTACCTTTAATTGATATTTTCTCAACAATTTACAGTTCTTTGTCATTTAATTTCAATTTAACTCTTATTTGTAAAACTCAATCTGTTTAATATACTTAGTAAGCATAATTGGGAATTTTCATTGAAACCGTTCTTCGTGGGATCGAATTTTATTTAATCGAAATATTATACTGCGATTGATAATTTTGGTACGCTTGCCAATAATTCAACAAGTATTTCTGGCGCCGTTGCCGGGGAACGATGTTCTTTGAGAATTCTTTGTTTAGCTTATTGAGTATTTTATTTTTATTTTTATTTATGTTTTCGTTTTTTTTTTCAGTTTTAGTTTTTTTTTAATTATTGTCTTGTGCTAATCTTTGCTTGAGTTACTCTTTTGATTTATGCGATTAAGAGGACAAATATCTTCGGAGCAATTAGAATTTAATCCAGAGATTGAAAAAACAGCTCGGAGGAATCGGGGTAGAAGAAGAAAGGAAACTCAAGAACAAGCCACAAGAAAATCTGCTAATTCTTCTTTCACACTTGATTTACCAGACTCAATTATAGAAGATATGGCGGAAGAATGAGCAAATTTGAATCCGAATCCAGATCCCAATATAAATCCAAATCAAAACCCAAATGCAAATCCACCTAGAAGAACTCTTAGAAATTGTGTTATGCAGCAAGGTCCAAGATATTTTTCCAGCATTGTCATTATGAATGATCATACATTGCAAATGAATCTATCTTTCTTAAGCTTGATTAATGCTCATCAATTCACTGGATTGGATCATGAAGACCCTTATATTCATTTGTCTACTTTTTATGAGTTGATTGGTACCATGGGATTTAGAGCAGCAAATCTTGAATCTGCATATTTGATATTATTTCCTTTTTCTTTGGCAGGTAGGGCAGAGGAGTGGCTGAAAGCACATCCTAATCAGAGTCTGACTAATTGGAGTAGTGTAGAAGAAAAGTTTCTGAATAGATTTTTCCCACCATCTCGTTACATTGAAGCATGGGAGAAATTTAAATCACTGTTGAAAAGTTGTCCAAATCATGGATTTGATGACGTTTCTCAGTTGAATATTTTCTATACTGGCTTGCAACATGATGCAAAGATGCTATTAGAGGCTGCAGCAGGAGGATCCATGTTGGATGTAGAAATTGATCATGCCACCAGAATTATTGATGCATTAGCCTTTACAGACCAACAGGTCCAACATGATAGACATCCAATTCAAAGGAAGGGAGTTCTTGAACTTAATAGCTCAGATGCTATCTTAGCCCAGAATAAACTTATAACGCAACAAATTGAAGCATTGAACCAGAAAATAGAGAAATTACCTCAACAAATGCACACAGTACAATATATTCTTAATGAACAGATGAGTTGTGATGTGTGTGGAGGTGATCATGCAAATGAATAATGTTCTTATCAAGGTAACATTCAACAAGAAGAAGCTAATTATATGGGTGCTCAAGGTAGTAGTCAAGGCAGACAAGGTAATTTCCCTAATCCCAACAATTATCAGAATAATGTTGCACAAGGATGGAGAGGGAATCAGAATCATAATCATAATTTTGGGTGGAAACAAGGTGTTAGCTCATCTACTAGACAACCTGTATTTCAACAACAGTCATATCTGAAAGTGATCCTAGCAAAGATCTCATTGATTTGATGAAGTCAAAGATAAAGTCAAGGGTCAACTCTGCAGCAGTCAAACAAGTCACTCAGAACAAAGGAGCTGAAGACTTAGTGTGTCTAAACGAAAGCTTAGGTAAAACCACTTTACCTTTTCCACTCGCATAAAGCTTCTTCACTCAATTTGCAAAATGCCTCAAAAATAAGTTTTAAACAAATAAAAAACAAAAGCATTTTGGCAAAGAATTTTCTTAAACAAGTTATTAACCGATAAAGGTTTGAAAGAATCAATTTAAAACACTTAGAATGTTTTAAAAAGTGTTTTTACAGTATTTTAATTGATACAAAAACCTTTTAATCGATTAAAACTCTTTATGACCGATTAGAATTCGAATATAATAGGTCGAATGCAATATAATCGATCAGATCTTAAATATGAGCGATTAGAATTATTTTAATCGATTAAAACACGTTTCAATCGATTAAAATCACTTTGGATGTCAGTATGATCGATCAGAATGAGATTATGACCGATCAGAGTTGGTTATGATCGATCGAATTGAATTATGACCGATCAGACTTATTTCAATCGATTAAAACGCATTTCAATCGATTAGAATAACTTAGAAAATCTTTTCAATCGATTAAAACGAACTTTCAATCGATTAAAATGACTTGAAAATATATGTGCAGATTTTCAATCGATTGAAACGACTTTATATCAGCCTAAAATAACTTGGAAAGTTTTATAAGAAGGTTTTTAAACAAAACAATCGATTAATACGCGATTCAATCGATTGTTTTATATTTTGAAAATGTTTGTAAAACGTTTTAACCGATAAAAACGTGGTCAGTATCAACTAAAACATTTTCTCGTTAAAGATCAAGAACGCATTAATGGGTTGAAAGGACTTTTAACAGATTGTAACTGGCTATTTCAACAGATTAAAACAAACTTTCAACAGATTAATTAATGCAGCAGATTTGAAAATACTCTTTTAAAAACAGTTTTGCTTGAAACTTTGAAACAGAGATTGAATATCGGCTTTTACACAATTCAAGCAATCAATACAAACAACTATTAGCATTTTTCAAGAAAGATACACAACTCGTTTTTGTGAACTTCTTTTGAAATCTTTCTTGAGGCACTTTGCATCCTTGAAGAAGAAACTTACCGTGGATTGGTGTAATCCGGTTTGAGCTTTCTAAGTCTCTTCTTTGTAAATTCTTTTTCATTACTTTGTATTGTGTTGTACCTGGAATTTGGGTACAAGTTTTCTGCACTTGTTGTAGAAAGTTGCCAAGAACTGGAATTTGGTTCTTGGTGGAAAGGTTAAAGCAAGAGCTGGAATTTGGTTCTTGTGTGTGGTGCCTGGAATTTGGGCACTCGGTTTCTCTCTGGCTGGAATTTGGTTGCAGAGGTTTCCAAGAGCTGGAATTTGGTTCTTGGTGGAGAGTTAGAATAGGTGTAAGAGGGAGAGTCTGTAAAACATCTATTCTAGTGGAACCCAGCTGGAATTTGGCTGGAGTCCGGACGTAGCCCTGGTATTGGGTGAACCAGGTATAAAATTACCGGTGAAATCTTTCCTAACCTTTCTCTCTTTAATTTCTGCTGCTGCACTTAAACTGTTTGATTGCTTTGTGATTTGTGAATTGATAAGTAATCTTAATTTTCGAATTAGATAATCTGTGTATTGCGAAAAACTTTCAAAAATCAATTCACCCCCTCTTGATTTAAAACTACTTTTCTAACAATTGGCATCGGAGCGAGGTGCTTGAAAGTTACTCAAGTTACTTCGATCCATGGCATTTCTCGAGGAAGCGTACATTGATAGACCTCCACTCGTTGTGTGGAACAGATTATCTATTCCGGAAAATAAGGATGAAAATCTTCATTGAATCTGTTAGTATAAATGCTTGGAATGTTATTGAACAGGAAACCGATATTGCTAACGAAATTCAAGATGATTGTATTGCCAAAAATATCATCTCTTCCGCTCTTAACGAAATGATTTTTTAGGATTGCACATTGTCAAACCGCTGCACAAATGTGGAAGATCCTTGAAAAGACCTATGAAGAAGCACCAGAGATATGCTTAATGGTCAACTCGGAATCACCAAATACCGAGTGGCCATGTCGGGATAGAATGCCCGGAAAATTCGATCATGTAAGTTCTAGCTCCTCTTCAAATTTAGTTAATTATGATGCATTACAAGAATCATTTAATGAAATGCATGAAGAGGCTAAGAAACTTCAAAAAGAAAATAGTAAGTCTGAAAGGGCTAAACAACTGGCTAGTAAATAAAGTTGATTCTCTAGAAAAACAAATTCTTGAAAATGAAACTGAACGTGACTTCTTGAAACCGATTCATGCTAATTTCGATTGTGAATGCAATAAACCATGCAATAACCGTTCGAATTGCAAAAGAAAATTGACTTTCTATCTCAAACTAATTCAAGATTCACACAAGGGCAAGCCAATCTAGATGTATTACTTGGATCTCAAAAATTAATTTTTGACAAATCTGGAATAGGATTTAAATCTAGATCCAAGTAAAACAAAAACAAATAGGAATTCATACTCTACAATCAAATGTTTCTACTGCATGAAGAAAGGGCATTCAAGTAAAATACTGCGAGAATTAAAAAGTATGCTATTCCTAAAGGGAGAATGAAATGGGTTCCAAAGATTAATTCTTTTCAAATAACATGATCAGGACCCAATAATTATAAAGGGTACTAGAAAAATACTTAATTGTTTTGCAGGAACAAGTCTAGGAATCCCTTGAAGATCGAAGCTGCGAAACCAGGTTACTGTGTATTTAAATTAATTGTTTTAATTGATATAAATCAATATTAATCGATTAAAATAACTTACTGATATCTGTCCGTACCATTTTAATCGATTGAAATATCGAAATAATCGATTGAACTGATCTCAGGATTTTGGTTTAATTGTTTTAATCGATTGTAATATCCGTATATCAACTAAAAACACTTAGGTATCAAAATTAATCGATTCATTTACGTTTTAATCGATTTAAATATCGGTGATATTTTTTTTATTACATTCTGTACCATACAAATCGATTCTTTCATAAAACAATTGATTAATTCACTGTAGATGTTTACATTTCTCTTAATACTTTACATGGAATGATGCATGGTAATACACTTGAAAATCAAAGAAATTATCAAAGAATGGATCGTAACTTTTCTTATAGACACTAGTTACAAACAGAGTCAAACTGTTAGGATCTGAAAACATAGTTTATCATAGATTTTTTCAGTGATAGTTGATTCTGGTAATAAATTGTTGATTACTAGGAAGTTCAATGAACAAATGTTTACATTAGATTTCTTGATATTACCTAGCAATATTTCCGAAATAATCTTGAGCATGCATTGGTTCAAAACTCTTGGTGAAATTCATTGGAACTGTGCAACTTTGAATATTTGCTTTAATCATCAATGTCACGAGGTGACACTATAAGGGAACCAATCTGGAACGACAATTCAAAAATTGAATAACGTGGTACAGGGAATGTATGTTTTATGGTCGATGACAGGGATAAATTTTATATTGTTTTTGAATTCCGGATTGATTGTCATCACCTGTCCTCATTACTAATCATTGCCCACTCTACCGAATAAGTTTTTTGTTAATCACTTGTGCATATGATACCACTGGAAACAACAAAGTTAAAAATGACTCATTCCTCAAAAGATAATGATGACTAGTTCACTATAAGTGAGAATAACACCCATCATACTACATTAATAAAAATACAGTTATTTGCTTGGATAATGACAACTGCAGGGTTCAAAATGGGTTGGCTATTATGAAAGAAAATTCCTATCTCGATACATCATTAACTCCGTGATTCATGCAATTTATGGTATCATGCATTCCGTGTGGGATTTGGTCAGGTACATGATTATGCCTCCGATGTGTAGTAGAAATTCCAGTGTGGTGTCAACCATGGATCGTAATGCGATCAATAATAACGATGAACCGCTAAAAGATTTCTTTTCAGGAAAAGTTTCGTGTCATTCGTTGCCGATGCAGAGTGAGCGACTGATTGTTGACTCAAATAGTTGATAGAGCAAAATTAGTTCAGCAAAAAGGAAAGCCTATTATCTTTTGATATTGGTGGGAATCAAATGAATGATCACCAAGTCTGGTGGATAAGCGATTCAATCGGGAAATTGGGATGACTAGTTCCCTCATCATCTTTATCTTCTCGCTTATTTCTATCTTTATATTTTTTGCATGGATTGTAATATTAACTGGTGTTATACCAGGGACTCTTGATCTAGCTTTGGTTAAATATGATTTAGGATCTAAATCTAGATTGAACTGGCTTAGATAGAAGTAGATGATAGATCCTCGAATCTCTTTTAAAACTCGGGCATTGATCGATTAAAACCTTTTAAAACCGTCTTATAACGAGTAAAATTAGCCAAACTTAAAATTAAATCTGATAGTGGTAGATTATCGGTGAAAAATAGTTGATATTGATCTAGACAATCAGTTCACTACATATCCAATAGATTAGATACGAGATATTCACATCAGATATATCATGATTTTCAAAATCTGGTTGTTTTAGTTAATAAAAACACTTTTTAATCGGTTAAATAAACTTAAACAACAGTTTTCATTACTTGTTTTAATCGATTTAAAATCGAAATAATCGATTATTTTTACTAAAGTTTCATGTTTTCAAAATCTTAAATGTTTTAATCGATTAAACTTTTCTTTCAATCGATTAAAATCATTTACCAAGAACATTTTAACCGATTATGCTCTGTTTTTAATCGATTTTTATTCTGGGAAGAAAGATTAAAGGCTTTAGTTAATGGTCGTTCTGTAACATGCTACTAAAGCGTGATTCCCTTATCTTTACACGTGTTAATTGTATTCATTACAAACGTGTTAATGGAGATAAGTTTGAATCAACTTTAATTGATTCTTTTCATGAGTGAAATATTGATTCACTTTGTATTTTCAAAAATTTGAGCATATTTTTTCGAAACCTTACATTTTATTCTTTCTCTTCTATTCCCTATTTTTGATGAAGTCAAAAGGGGAGAAATAGTTGCATCACTTTAAGATAAATTTAAGAGCAACAGTTTAGGGGAGAAATAAGTTTTAGGGGAGAAATAAGTTTTAGGGGAGAAACAAAACTTTATTACATTCTTATATTTCTCACCTAACTGCATTATCAAGTGACTTATTTTGCGAGAGATTGTTTTTTCAAAATGGTGTTTGTCTTCATCAAATAGGGGAGACTGAAAGTGATCCTAGCAAAGATCTCATTGATTTGATGAAGTCAAAGATAAAGTCAAGGGTCAACTCTGCAGCGAGTCAAACAAGTCACTCGAACAAAGGAGTCGAAGACTTAGTGTGTCTAAACAGAAAGCTTAGGTAAAACCACTTTACCTTTTCCACTGCATAAAGCTTCTTCACTCAATTTGCAAAATGCCTCAAAAATAAGTTTTAAACAAATAAAAAACAAAAGCATTTTGGCAAAGAATTTTCTTAAACAAGTTATTAACCGATAAAGGTTTGAAAGAATCAATTTAAAACACTTAGAATGTTTTAAAAAGTGTTTTTACAGATATTTTAATTGATACAAAAACCTTTTAATCGATTAAAACTCTTTATGACCGATTAGAATTCGAATATAATAGGTCGGAATGCAATATAATCGATCAGATCTTAAATATGAGCGATTAGAATTATTTTAATCGATTAAAACACGTTTCAATCGATTAAAATCACTTTGGATGTCAAGTATGATCGATCAGTAATGAGATTATGACCGATCGAAGTTGGTTATGATCGATCAGAATTGAATTATGACCGATCAGACTTATTTCAATCGATTAAAACGCATTTCAATCGATTAGAATAACTTAGAAAATCTTTTCAATCGATTAAAACGAACTTTCAATCGATTAAAATGACTTGAAAATATATGTGCAGATTTTCAATCGATTGAAACGACTTTATATCGCCTAAAATAACTTGGAAAGTTTTATAAGAAGGTTTTTAAACAAAACAATCGATTAATACGCGATTCAATCGATTGTTTTATATTTTGAAAATGTTTGTAAAGCGTTTTAACCGATAAAAACGTGGTCGTATCAACTAAAACATTTTCCGTTAAAGATCAAGAACGCATTAATGGGTTGAAAGGACTTTTAACAGATTGTAACGCTTATTTCAACAGATTAAAACAAACTTTCAACAGATTAATTAATGCAGCAGATTTGAAAATACTCTTTTAAAAACAAGCTTTGCTTGAAACTTTGAAACAGAGATTGAATATCAGCTTTTACACAATTCAAGCAATCAATACAAACAACTATTAGCATTTTTCAAGAAAGATACACAACTGTTTTTGTGAACTTCTTTTGAAATCTTTCTTGAGGCACTTTGCATCCTTGAAGAAGAAACTTACCGTGGATTGGTGTAATCCGGTTTGAGCTTTCTAAGTCTCTTCTTTGTAAATTCTTTTTCATTACTTTGTATTGTGTTGTACCCGGAATTTGGGTACAAGTTTTCTGCAATTGCTGTAGAAAGTTGCCAAGAACTGGAATTTGGTTCTTGGTGGAAAGGTTAAAGCAAGAGCTGGAATTTGGTTCTTGTGTGTGGTGCCTGGAATTTGGGCACCGGTTTCTCTCGCTGCTGGAATTTGGTTGCAGAGGTTTCCAAGAGCTGGAATTTGGTTCTTGGTGGAGAGTTAGAATAGGTGTAAGAGGGAGAGTCCGTAAAACATCTATTCTAGTGGAACCCAGCTGGAATTTGGCTGGAGTCCGGACGTAGCCCTGGTATTGGGTGAACCAGGATAAAATTACCGGTGAAATCTTTCCTAACCTTTCTCTCTTTAATTTCTGCGTCGCACTTAAACCGTTTGATTGCTTTGTGATTTGTGAATTGATAAGTAATCTTAATTTTCGAATTAGATAATCGTGTATTGCGAAAACTTTCAAAAATCAATTCACCCCCCTCTTGATTTAAAACTACTTTTCTAACAATATCAACAATCTCCATATCAACAGCAGCAACAGCATTATCCTTCAGTGCCTGACAGGATAAGTAAATTGGAGGATACTTTAGAAAAATTCATGCAAGGCACTATGGCTAATCAGAAAATTACTAAGGCTTCGTTCAGAAATATAGAGACCCAGATAGGTCAACTGGCTAAGCAATTATCTGAGCAGCAGCAATGAGGACAGTTTTCAGCTAACACACAAACCAACCCCAGGGAGCAATGCAATTCAATAACTACAAGGAGTGAAAAAGTTGTAGGTAAGGGGATTGGTGACAATATAGTTGTTGAAGAAAATGTTTTGGTAAAAGAAGATGAAGAACAAGAAGAGGAGAATAATAAAGAAAGAAATATCCCTAATAAGAAGAACGAAGAGGGAGAGAAAAAAACAAAAGATAGAAAAATGAGGAAGTCAAAAAATATTTGTAGAGAAGTTACCATATCCCAAGGTTCCCTCACAGATAGATAAAGAAAGACAATTCACTAGGTTTATGGATATTTTCAAGCATTTACAAATTAATATTCCATTTATGGAAGCTATGAAGCAGATGTCGACTTATGTCAAATTCATGAAAGAGTTGTTAACTAAGAAAAGGAGATTTACTGCAGAAACAGTGGAGTTAGAAAAAGGATGCAGCACTATAATTCAAAAATCATTACCTCAAAAGTCAAAGGATCCTGGCAGTTTCACTATACCAGTCACAATTGGGACATTACAAGTAAGTAAGACATTACTCGATTTGGATGCTAGTATAAATCTAATGTCTTTGTCTATGCTTAAAAGAATAGGAGACTTGGAAGTAAAGCCTACAAGAATGACATTGCAGCTAGCTGACAAATCTCTAAAGATTTCTTATGGAGTAGTAGAAGATGTTTTAGTTAGAGTGGATAAATTCATATTTTTTGTTTGTGATTATGGACATGGAGGAAAATGAGGAAGTCTCATTGATCCTGGGAAGGCCATTTATGAAGATTGTCAACGTAATTATAGATGTTGACATGGGTAAGTTGAAAATTAGAAGTGGAGATGATGAAGTTAATTTTAATCTGTTTGAAGTTGTACAACAACCGGAAGACAAGAAAGATTGCCTCAGAATAGATACTTTGGAGGAATTACCCATCTCAACTAAAAACAAGATTACAAGTCTATTGCACAACCCCAAAGACATCTCAATCTGACTATGAAGGAAGTTGTTCAAAGAGAGGTACTGAAACCTCCTGAAATAGGTATGATTTATCCAATCTCTGACAGCCGTAAGGTTATTCGCAATGAAAAGAATAAATTCATTGCCACAAGGACAGTCAAGGGATGGAGAATGCGTATATATCACCTTGATCACTCATCTGCATGAGCCCTAAAGCAAATAGGCGTCAAGATGAAGACGTCAAACAAATGCTCCTGGGAGGCAACCCAATGTTTTAAATTTTTTTTTTCTTTTTGCAGTTTAAGTTTTTTGTGCATTTTTCTTCCTTAGGTTCTTTCTTTGCAAGATTGCTCCAGGTATACAGTAAACTTCTCCTCAAGACTTTGAAGCCTTACTTCAATGGCCTGGGGACAGTCCAACTTTTCCGGAGGGGGTGAGAAAGTTTGCAGCTGAGGCTGAGGCACAAGGTAAGGAGTAGATGACAAGTGAAGAAAATGAGGGAAGAAACTTACTTTGTTTTTAATGTTTTTAATTCCTTTGTTTTTAATTTAATGTTTTTAATTGCTTTATTTTAAATTTTGAATTCTCTTGCTATTCCATAATTTGTTTTAGAGTCATATATGAGATTATTGTTTATTATCTAATTCAAATCTAGAACATGAAAAATCATTTTGATTGTTTCCAATAACAAGTGATTTTGGGATGATGAGTATGATAGTGAAAAGGAATTGATGAGGAGAATTAGGAATTAACTGAATTGGAGAAGCTAGCCAAAACCCAGGTGAGTAGAGTACCAAAAACAGATAAATTGAGTGTCAACACTTTGTAATTGATAACTGATATTGGTTGATTCTTTGATGTGATTACATGTTGGCAAGACTTGAAAATTATAAAGACATTTTTTCTTTGTAGTAGATATAACCCAGAGCCAAATATCCAAACCTGCATTAATTTTAGGACATCTATTTGAACCCCTTCTAAGCAAAAAATAATATTATTTTTTAAACAGAACCCTTAAGCCTAAACACTATTTATCTACTTTCTTATATTTAAGAAAGGAAATGAGTATGAATGTCACTATGTTTCTTATTGTTGGGTATTGTTATTGTTGTCCTACAGGTATTATTGGAGTGTTATTCTTAAAAAAAAAGTGTAAAGAAAAAGGAAAATCAAAGTTTAAAAATTGGCAAAGTAAAAAAGGATACATGCAAAAGCATGAGAAAAAAAAAAGAAAAAAGAAACAAAAAAGTATAAAAGTAGTTCAAGGGGGGAATAATAACTTGAGATTATTAACTCATTGTCATTGTGTTAGGGACAAAAACATGAAGTTTGAAACCTGACTTGAGGAATTGTTAATCAAGAATCATTCATATGAGTTGAATTTCTCAAATATTTTTGTATATCCCAGAAAAACCAATAATTCTTTCTTAACCCAACCCCATTACAAGCCTCAAAAGACATTTTGATTTAAGTCTTGTTTAACAATTGTTGATTGCTTGAAGATGATTATCAATATTGGATTGTCTAAATAAAGTGATTGAATGAGATAAACATTTACCTGTGAGAATTAGAGATGAGTATATATAACTCTTTTTGAGAGATCATGTTTCTCTGATGATAGTTGAGGACTAATTATTCTTTGTTGGTTTCTATAACTTGAATGCTTATGTGTTCTATTTTCATTTGGAATTGTGAGCATCACCTTTGAAAATTTTTATGTTGTGGTTCTGGAAGAGAAAGTGATAATAGGCAATGGTTTTATTTTGGAAAAATTACTTTGCTTGGGACAAGCAAGATTCTAGGTTGGGGGAGTTATTAAGTGGTAAAAAGTTGATATAATTATGCCTTAAATTGTTATGAAACCATTTAACTTATGTTAATTCTAATCTATTTTTCTCCCAATATAGGATGAATTCGAGAATACCTTGATACAAGAGTAAGGAGCATAATTGTCAGCATAATTAGAGAAAAATTGAGAGAAAGAAGAACACTTAAGCGAATGAATGATGCGAGGTTCGGCCCAAATTCTCTTATAAAAAGATAAGATGTGTTTTGAGAAAGCAAACAGTCTTGGAGAAGAGGAAGCACGACTACTGTTAGGGTTTCGTCTAATCATCATCAATTCTTCACTTCTTCATCAATTAGAGCATTGTAATGGCTAACATGAGTGACTAACTTTATTCTCTTAGGATTCGGTGCACTTCCTTTGAACTTTTTTGTATCATGGTGATATTTTGAGATATTAATATATGCTTTGATGTTGTTATTCTTATCTTTTATACTTTGGAATGATTTATTCTTGATGTTTGAGGTATGATTGGAAAATATATCTTGAACCCTAGATCACGGTAAAAATATTTGTTACATTAATTGCTAGGAATGGAATGAATGTATCAATTGCTTAACACCTTAAACCTAATGTTGGGAAATCTCTTAATTGTGTGAGGAATCAACATTTATTAGGTTTTCTTATGAATTTCATGTGTGAGGAATCAACATAGATGATTTGAGTAGGTGACATCAACATTGTTAGGTTAATTGACGTTCTTAATTAATTTAGCCATTACAAAAGAGGGATAAGGAAGAAAGTCAATCCTAAGTACCTTTAATTGATATTTTCTCAACAATTTACAATTGTTTGTCATTTAATTTCAATTCAACTCTTATTTACAAAACTCAATCTGTTTAATATACTTAGTAAGCATAATTAGGAATTTCTATTGAAACCGTTTCTCGAGAGATCAATTTTTATTTAATCGAAATATTGCGATTGATAATTTTGGTACGCTTGTCAATAATTCAACAAATATTTATATCAAATAAGACATTAGACAGTGAGGATTTAATTTATGTTAAACTTCATCCCCATCACTAGAGTAGCACAACGAAGTTTGATCTGAAGTTCTATAACCCATTCAAGGTCAATGACAAAGCGGGAAATACAGCTATCATAATGTAATTCATGTTTTTGAATTAAAGAAACATGTGGATTCAGTTATAGTGACAACCGCTCAGAATTGCAAACTTTGCATAAAGAACCTAAAGCTATTTTTGGCAGTATCACAGTTAAAAGACAAGGAATGTCAATAACTAAGGTTTTAATGAAGTGGAAGGATCAGTTGCCTGAAGATACATTTGGGAGTTTTTCTATAATTTGAAAAAACAGTATATTTTTTTATCTTGAGGTCAATGTTTATCTCATGGAGGGGAATCTTATATCATTTTTGGGTTGATATTTTAGTTGTTTCTAACGTTAGCTGTGAATTCCTATAATACAAGTTACATTATTTAAAAGAAAAAATACATCGTCACAAACTCTCTTCTTAATACATTTTCACTGTCCGACTCCTTATTTTTGTATTATTCGTCTGATATCTATATATACCTAGAATTATCTTCTCTTAATCTTTCTTATTGTTTCTCTGCACCACTATTCTTGTTGTGTGCTGCGAATCTTGTAAGTCTTATCCTAACACAAGAGTAAGCAGAAGATTGTTGAGGGTGTACAGAGAACTAGACTGTGGGTTGGTATGAGTCTCTTTCCTTGCAATAGCTATGAGCTTCTTCATAGAATAAAACTTCAGCTCACTCATCCGATTTTAAAAATATTATTTTAAATATATTTTTAATGTTTAAATTTTAAATTTATATTTAAAATATTTCCTGGTTGTTATGGAAAAAATTTTCATGAACTTGAAGTATATTTACATATATATTTCTATCCTTCAAATTATCTTTTATTATAATAACCAATATATTTTTCTTCATTTTACGGGATTCGGATGGTAAATATTTCTCATAATATCTAATCCATGTTTAAATTAAAATTAAGATAAATTTGAATGAGGTTGACCATATGTGTCCTTCTATCATATTCCAAAAATGTACGTGATCGAATAAATAGTTCCACGATAAAATGAATCGTATTAAATTAAAAAATGAAAATATGTGTACTAAATAATAATGTAACACATGTAATTTATCTAATTTTTAAAATTAGGCGACAAGTATAAAATAAGAAAACTAAACTTTAAATTATTATGTAACCAATTTTAAAAATAATTTTTGGGTCATAAAAAATATATCATATATATGAAGCCCTTTTATTTTGAAGAACACACGGAAGAAGGAAAGATGATACCTGACTAACGGCAGGGTTTTTGGTGGGTTTTGCTTCCTCCCTCACTTCATTCCCAGCCAATGCTCTGACAACACAACTCCGAAATGCGTCGCCGCCTCCACCTCTTCTCCCACCGCCATCTCCTCCTACCCAAACCCACCAATCCATTGCGCGCAATTCCATGCTTCCCTATCCTGCACCCTCCTCAGTCCTCCCCTCGCCGCTTTTCCTCCTCCACCCTCTCCAGAGACGACGGCGTCTCCCTCTGCTGCCAGATGTGGATCGACAACTTCCGCCACCCCGACCGCGCCGTCACCTCACTCTGCCCCCTCCTCCGCCGCTTCGACCTCTGGCTCCTCGCCTACCAGAAAGTCGCCACCGACGACACCGGCTCCTACACCCCCCGCTCCTCCCTCTCCACCTCCACCCTCCAGGATCTCCTCGCCCTTCGCAACGCCGTCCTTGACGGAAAATTCAAGTGGGGCGCTAGACTAAAGTTCTTCATTAAATCCCCCCGAGACAAAACCGACTACGATTCCCTCTCCAAGCGCAAAATCAAAACCATCCTCACCACCACGCAGCCCTCACCCTTCCAGGACAAGATCGTTCAGGAGATTCTCTTGATGATACTCGAACCAATCTACGAGCCTCGCTTTTCCCCCAAGTCCTACGCTTTCAGACCAGGTAGAACACCCCACACTGTTTTAAGGGTCATCAGAAGGAGCTTTGCTGGCTATTTGTGGTATATAAAGGGTGATTTTAGTGTTTTGTTGGATGGGATGAAAGTGGGGTTGGTGATCAATGCTGTCATGAGGGATATTAGGGATAAGTTGGTCGTTGATTTGATAAAAGACGCGCTGGTTACGCCGGTGATTGTTACTACCGTGGAGAAAAAAGAAAAGAAGAAGAAGAGGAAGTATCAAAAGAAGAGGGTGTTGGCCGAGGATGAGCCTAAGCCTGATCCTTATTGGTTGGATACCTTTTTTGGGTTTGCGCCGGAGGAGGCGGAGAGGGTTCCCAATTGGGGGCATTGTGGAGTGCTTAGTCCGCTACTGGCGAATGTTTGTTTGGATGAGTTTGATAGGTGGATGGAGGGGAAGATTAAGGAGTTCTACGTTCCTTCCAAGAGTGATGTTATATGGAATAGTCCTGAAGAGGAGCAGGGGAACACATCATGGCCGGAGTTTGTGCCCACCAGTGGGCCGGATAAGACTAGGAAGATGGATTTCGTTCGGTATGGAGGGCACGTCTTGATTGGTGTTAGAGGGCCTAGGGCGGATGCGGCTGCATTGAGGAAGCAGTTGATTGAGTTTTGTGATCAGAGATTTATGCTCAAGCTTGATAATGAGAGCCTCCCTATAGAACATATAACAAAAGGGATCATGTTTTTGGACCATGTGCTGTGTAGGAGGGTCGTGTATCCAACTCTTAGGTACACTGCAACAGGTGGTAAGATCATAAGTGAGAAAGGTGTGGGGACACTGTTGTCGGTGACGGCCAGCTTGAAACAGTGTATTAAGCAGTTTAGGAAGTTGAGTTTTCTCAAGGGGGATAAAGATCCAGATCCCCAGCCTTGTTTTAGGATGTTTCATGCCACGCAGGCGCATACGAATGCTCAAATGAACAAGTTTTTGTCAACCATGGTTGAGTGGTACAGGTATGCAGACAATAGGAAGAAGATTGTAAATTTTTGCTCTTATATCATAAGAGGCTCCCTTGCTAAGCTGTATGCTGCAAAATACAAGCTTCGTTCGCGTGCAAAAGTGTACAAGATTGGTGCTCGTAACTTGAGTCGTCCTTTGAAGGAGAAAAAAGGGCAGTCTCCTGAGTACCAGAATTTGTTGAGGATGGGGCTTGCCGAATCAATCGATGGGCTCCAATATACAAGGATGTCTCTTGTGCCTGAGACAGATTACTCCCCGTTCCCCAGTAACTGGAGGCCTGACCATGAAAAGTTGTTGCTGGAATACATAAAACTTGAAGATCCGAAGACTTTGGAGGAGCAACGGAGTTGCATTAGTGAACAAGGTCTTGTTACACCTCAAGATTATATTTCAATGCTTGTCTGGAATTACAAAAGGAATTCTCTTGCTATGGACCAACTCTCCTTAGTAAGGAGCAACGAAAGTGTTGTAGGAAAACAGCATTTGCTAGTTGACTCAAACCAGCATGACCAGGACCAAATAAACAAAGAGGAAGAAAATGATGGAAGGATGAATGCAGCACAAATGTAACAAAAGGTTTTGTAATTTGAACGCACTAAGCAGTTATATTTTTGTATATGGTTTTTGAATAAGTTCTTTCAGGATATTTTGGACTCATGAGAGTGAGATATAGGTTTATCATTTAATTTCCTGATTCCCTCCCTTGCCCGCATAAGTAGTGTTAACCTATTATACCTGATCTTTGGCTGGTAAACCACCTTGTTCCTTCTCTTTTGTTCTTGTGCTTTCCTTCCTCGTTCTGGTTTTGTCAGCTCCTAACATGAAGTGTAAATATTAAAATGTGTTAATCATGATGGCTGTTGTATGTATAAAAACCAATAATGTATTTAGCAAGCCATATGTGTCTCACCCCAGGCAGTGTATTAGAGATATGGAAACTATTCATGTGGTTTCACCTCTAAGCTTTGACTTTTCGAAGAGTTGATGATCATGTGAGATATTATCATGATACAAGGTTGAAGTGATTCTAAAGTTTACATAAAATCAGTTTCTAAAGGTTTATCATGTATTGTCATTGTTACAAATTTGTCTGCCAATAACTATTCATTAGCCTCCCCTTCTTCCTTGAATCAGCACTTGCTAGCTCCCCCTCAATCTTCTCATTCTTTATTTAATTTGGATTTTGACAGTGGGCATTTATTAATCTAATGTTAATCAGTATTTCTTCTCATTCCTGCTTGTATTTATAGCGAGACTTCATTCCCCAACCCAAGCCTACCTGCATGTGACTTTGTCATTTGCCTGTCATGTTTGCAACATTTCCTTGTTGAAATAGCTATTTCACTTAACCGAATACTCCTGTCGTCTTACGTTGTTCAAGATGTGAACTTTTGGAATTAATCAGAAATGTTACACTTGGCATCTTTGAATCTGTCTCTGATGTTCCACAAACTCTTTTTTTTTTTTTCATCTCTTTTCAGGTTGATATTGTCTTTCACCTTCTCACCATGGATGCTTGCCTTGCCAGAGAAAGCCTGCTATAACTGGAGTGAGAGCCCATGCGTGCAGCCATCGAACTTGGGCAAAATATTAACATTGTCACTCTGCTAGTGGACACTGGGCTATGATGTGGAGGTAAAAATTCACGCACTTCAAAATGAAAATAACTCCTTCGCACGTACTGTTCTGGAGTGGTTATTTGTGAGTTGACAGATGCAGATTTATTTCGGAGGGTAATAAAGCGTGTTCCTGGTGAATGCATAGGACAAAGCAAGGTGTGAATTGAACTCCAACAGGATCATTTCAAATATCATATTAATTTTGTAAATTCGCTATTTATCCATATGTTCTTGCCCCTATTCTTTTTTAATGAATTGAGGATGTCTGCAACTCTTAGTTCTTAACCACACATTGATACATGTATCTATTTTTCACTCTCTTTTTTGTACGGGCCTTGAACTGAAGCTGTAAGAACACTGGATTTTAGCAGTGTACTAGGAAGAAACTCATTGTACTACTTTGTCAGTTTCTCAATTTTTTTTTTTAATTATAATTTAGTTCGTAAGTTTCTTTTCCATTTCCAGTGTACTAGGAAGAAGCTCAAATGTTAAGAAAGAGAATATTTGAGTTGAATCTACTGTAGTCTGCTTGAACCAAATTCTGGCAATGTATTTTGCAAGAAGAGATTCTGGTGCGTATTCATTAGAAAGTCTTCATATTTATGGGTGTTGGATTTGTGATAATATGATTGGACTTAATAATATTGGGTCAGCATTTTAACTTTATTTATTTAGGATTTCAAGTGCCTGCACCTAATATTTGTTATATTATTTTTCATTCATTTCAAAATAAACTTTTCTAAATAAATAAATACAAAAAGTAAATTTCAAAAAATCCATTATGAAACGAATGGGAATGACCAGAAAATATGAGTCAGACAATACGGATTCGAGTCTTATAAATAGGTTTCAAACATACTACGATCGGAATATATTATTAGACATCACACATACTTGTGTTGCATACACATGCTTCCTTCCAAAAATAACTGCAGTTTCATTTAAGTTCCATAATAATCGATATTCTTATTTTCTAATGAAACATTAATTTTTTTCCTAATATACTTTGAAATACATTATTTTATACTTTTTACATAAACTATTAATTGCACAATTAAAATAAATATCCACATAATTATTTTGGAAAGCTTAATGACAAGAAAGTAAAAAACCAAAATCTAAGCTTAGTCCTCTAACAAATAACTTCGTTACTTAAAGCCTAGTAGATTTAATACCTAATAATAGTCTTGATAATCCTTCGAACGAAGTCTTAATCATGAAAAAGAATGTGTGCTGAAATGACTCGTCGGAGAACAATAATAATGTACCGAATACAATGAATTACACTAGAAAAAGACTTAAGCCGGAAGTGTCCCAAGTTAGTTCTCTCTCTAGCCCCCTGCTCCAAAAAGCTCCCATGAATTGTGCTTAACCTATCAAACATTAGTATTTATCAAACATTGAGGTGTACATTATTTTGTGTCACTTGAAAAAAGTAATCAACTTCATTATGTATAAAGTCAATCACCAACATACCAGTTTAATATAAGCTGATGAATAGTGTCACCATGATGGTAAATATACAAGCCCTTACACCAATAGCGGCTGAGGTTGACCTGCACAATGGATGGCTCCATCAGTATAGCAGGAACAACTCTTGTCAAATGGAAACTTGTTGATAACTACTACTGGTATGATCAAGGTCTTGTTTGAATAAACTTTTCTCTAAGTATTTATAGGTGAAGAAAATAAAAAGATGATGAATTGAGTTGCTATCTTCACTTATGCACTTAACTACTTCACAAGAGTTTTTTCACCTGACTTCTCCAAAACCTGAAGGGCATTCCTTGATTTTAGTTTATGGAAAAAGTTCAGGTCATTTTACCTTCTCATTTTCTTCTCCAACTAGTCTTTGCGACATGAGTAAAATATAAAAGGCTTTCATAATTTAAATGAAAATTACCTCGCTACCAGGTCCTTCACAGATTCGGTTGTTAGTCCAAAACCAAAAGGAAAAAGAGGATCATAGTGAGGATCCCCATCATTCATCGGGAGTTGATCAACAGATTTGAACCATGTCCTCGCAAGCTTACCCGTGAAACCATAGTCACCAAAAAGGACATCTGTCACACCTTGGCCTTCAGTGCCTGGTAACCATGCAGCCACCAATGCGTCTATGTTAGAAACATATGGTTCAATGACCAAAGGTCTGCCAGAGATTATGACTACCACACACTTAACAGTCCCACAGACATTGTTGATGACATTTGGGCCAGATTCCACCATTGTAAGTGTTGTGCTGTCTCCAGCAGTCTCCGCATAAGGAGGCTCACCAACCACAACAATGGCATATTCAAAGTTATTGGACTTAGCAAACTCATTGTCAGGGTTGTCGCGAAAAACAACTTCAGTGCTTGGATCAACTGCTGATTTTATGGCACTGAGAATAGTTGTTCCTGTCAAAGGAAAATAGTATTAGTTTCGGTTCTTGACATGCATGCAAACTACCTGCTATTAGTTATTAAAAAATATGCATCACAAACTACTCCACATAATGCTCACTAACTAGTCTCACTCGTCAAAGTAAAAATGTCACATAACATTTAGAGCTCAGACCTCAGCTTGTTATGAATGTCTGAGTCACTTACCTCTTGTGTCACTGTTGCCATTGAATCCTTGCCATTTGATTGTCCACCCTCCACATTGGTAGCCCAAATTATCGGCATGGCTACCAGCGACTAGGATTTTTGGGACTTTCTTTGGAAGAGGCAGAAGTGGAGTACTTTCATTTTTGCCATTCTTAAGCAGCACGAGAGATTTTCTCACGGCTTCCCTTGCTAGGTCCCTGTGTTCCTGGTGAAACAATACAATCTTATATATCATGACTCTCAATGTCTCAATTATGCTTAGATAAATTACATGCAACAAGAAATGCCATTAAAAATACATACTAGGTTTGATCATAAAAGTCAGTGCAAGCATCAGATAAGTTCAATGCCGTGATAAGGACATAGGCATTATTATAGGAACTTGGGTATTATGAAATGCCTACATCCCTATCATGCTGTAAGAATAAGATGTATTAACAAAGAATGCAAATATATTGTTTAGTTTTTAATAAAAGTCAATTTCAAGATTTCCTTATTTAAAAAAAAAAAAAAAAAACTGCTATCAACTGAACCAATAGGACATGGTGAGGTGGGTTTGGAAGCAAGGAAGATAGCTCAAGTTCTTCATATCACATGTTATCTTTCGAATATAAAACGAAACATTATTGGGGAGACAATTTCATCAAATATATTTGTTTTTCCATCAAAGGAAAGAGGATGTTATTTTATATATATTATTCGGATTGAAATAAATGGCTTGAATGACTAACCTGGCTTCCAAGCTCATCGACTAAGCTGGTATCAGCTAGAGGGTTCTCAAAAAGACCCATGGTGAACTTTACAAGCAAAATTCTCTCAACAGCATCATTGATTCGCTCCATTGGAATGATATTGCTCTTGACCAAGAGTGTAAGATCCTGAATGAACTCATCATATTTGTATGGGACCATGACCTGCGATGATTTGTCAACAAAAAGAAAGGCTGAGTTTTAAAATCCTGTATTTGAGCAGGCATTATATTTTTTTCATGAGCTATGCTGGAGCCGAAATTTTATTCACTCCAGTCCTGCAGGCAATTTCAGCATAAAGAGCAGACTAACCATATCAACACCAGCTTCAATGGCAGCCTGCACAGAGTATGTGTAATTTGAATCGGGTGGTGATGTTATTCTATCAATACCTTGCCAATCTGAGATGACAAATCCCTGATAAATAAGTAAACAAAAAGGCCTTAATTAGTTAAGTACAAAATGTATAAAACAAATATTATGGAATAGTGAAAATAAATATACTCTCAATCAGAAAAGTGGCAAAGTGCTAAACAAAGTAAGCTAGCTATTTCCTTAGGTCAATTAGCAGTAAATGTGGATATAACAATGACTATGGAAAACTGAGGGTGGGGGCACAATCATACACCAGAGACAATATTGCCTGTTTTTCATGTTTACCATATCATGACTCAAGCATGTACAAGAATTTTCTTGTGCTGCCATGTTCAAATCATGTTCTGCAGTGTTCCACCAATGCATGGGTCTGTAAAAGCATATGGTAGTTGGTTCCATTGCATAGAACTGTACCTGAACATTTATTTATGTACGAGAAAAAGAATACAAAGAAGCCAAACCTTAAACTTAAGGGTATTCTTCAGGAAGCCAGTGACTAGATCACGGTTTGCGTGCATCTTTACTCCATTCCAACTAGAGTAAGAAACCATAACAGTAGAGACCCCCTTAATAATGGAATCAGAATAGGCAGGCATGTGAATGCTCAATAATCCATGCCAATCAATCAATGTGTTATTCTCATTTACTCCCTTCGCTGTACCACCATCTCCAACAAAGTGTTTAGCACAAGCTGCAACCTTTGTCCTACAAGCAATTTATAGGCCTAATAAGGGATAGAGAAAAAAATCCAATACAAGTCAATCATGCATCATCATATTTTTTATTCAATTTGATTACAGCTTAATAATTGCGGTTGATGATGATATAACTAATTGACTAGTATATGACTAGATGGACTGTTAATGGTGTGAAGCGAATTCTCCTATGTCAAGTTATGATATATTAACACATAGTAAAAAGACCTTATTATCCAAATAAAATCGGATCTATAGTTACCAAAATGATGAATCACATGCATACATCATATCAACAAGTTACTGATACAGAGGAATAGTGTTACTTTTTTTCACACTTAAGTTAAAATGCATAAGAATCTTTCAAATGTAAACTATATTAAAGTTTATATTTATTAAAATCACTAAAGATCCATGGACTATATGTAAACTATATCATTTTTCTATGGACAGGAAACCAGTAGATTGGGCATCAAAATCCACACATGACACCTGGTGTAAAATTTTGAAATTTGTCCAGAATATTGCGTGAAAAAAAATAATGAAATGCAATCTTATTTCAAAAATGCTTTTAAAATCATTAATTACATACTTGCCACCAACATATGGAAATCCCTTCTTGTAATTGGCAGGGATACTTCCTTGTAGACCAGGTATGATCTCTGTCATTTCTTGCACAATTTTAGCATCCTCGCTATAGCTTTCATAACATCGACCCCATCTTGGATCTCTACAAACCTATAATGGATATTACAGGAGTAATCAGTAAAACTATAAAGAAAAAAGTAAACATTTGACAACCTCAAACCTGTCAACAATTTTCTTTTTCTAGAAGTTCATTAATATACTCCTTCATATTTACCGCTATGCATGGAGCAAAAACATAAGGAATCCCTGTAGCTCTGACTTCAAGAGCAGTAGCAGCACCGATCCTCTGTGCCAGATCTGGATCCCTGTTTATCAAAGATTATTATAACGGAACAACCTATGTTTTGAACCTACAGAATTGATGGCTTATTTCTTATAACCACTCCCTTCTCACCCAAGTATACTGCAGGTGAAATGGTTCAGGTGACTAGGTAAATTATCAAAATATATATGAAAAGTCTATTATTATCTATCAAATGTTGTTCATATGACCCATACCAATAAAAAAATATGATGATAAATCTTAAACTTGCCTGGTACATCCAAGCCCAACATTATGAGGAAATATGGTAGCATTGTAGACATTATTGTGTCCATGAACAGCATCAATACCATAGATCATTGGTATACCCAATCTACTCTCCAAAGCGCCTTTCTGAAATTCGTTTATCATATTAACCCAGTCCTCAGCAGTAGCCCTTGGAAGGGGTTCACTACCACCACCACTCAATACACTCCCTGCACACATTAAATAACTAGTTAATTGATAATACTTCTTAATAATGTCATATTCTCCTTTAATTTCGTATTCAAATTTTTATCAAGAACTCATTCCTGGCTTCTTTCAGATTCCTAATTTTTTCTAACCTATATGTTATGAGAATATAGAATTAAAAATATCCAAAAAAAAAAAAAACTATAGATTCGTAAGTAGTAACATATTAAAAAATGAACAAATACAAAGACATGTGCACAACAGTATGAAAGAAACGAAAACTCAAATTGAAGCCAAGGAAAGAAACAGCACGAAGGTTGCAACTTGCCCACTTTCTCAAGGATCCCTTGCCTGTGCTCTAGACTCTAGTTTTCATATTTACAATATATAAATGCAGTAAGTACAAATTAAATGTAGATTGATATTAAATTACCATTAAGGAATAATATATTATGTTCAGACATTATATTTAGTGAATTAAATTGAGTTGACCATGAATGCAGTAAAGAGGATGTTCACAACTTAATCAGCACCTGAGTTAGGACTCAAACTATCAAAAGGAAACCCCAAGGAGCTGGTATTGTTCAAGTAGCGTAAGACAAATTTTACATTTTATAAGAGCTCTTTGAACCCAAATACTTTTCATGCCTTGAAAAGAGGTACCATCCCCTTCCCCCAAAATACTTTCCACCAAAAAGATTTGATGTTCTGTTCTGGGACAAGACAATATAATCAATGAAAATGAATTGTATTTGCAGGGGATAATTAGTCAGAAGAAAACCTTTCTACACAAGTGAATAGAGACATCACAAGCAAAGAATGTGAAACGAACATTGAATAACAGGGGACTTGTCACCACTAAAACATTTAATATTAAAGATTAGTCAGACTTGAAAATAATCAACATGCAATGCAACTAAAAAAGCACAAACACAACAGAAAACTGCAAGTTAGGTTACAAAGTAGTTAATTTCCTAGACACGCGAATTCTTCTCAGCATTCCATATGTACACACCCTTTTCTTTAAAGGGAGATACCAGAAATGACATGTATGATTATTTTTTCTAACTTATTTTTTCTAAATAAAAAAATACTGCTAAATAAAGAAAGATAAATGCACACAGAAAATTCGCTCCTACACATGAAATTTACAGATTTAACTCAAACACTATTAACTGAGAAGAGAAAAAAGAGCTAGGAGTTCTCAGTTATTCTTACCAATGAAGCTGGTTTTCATAACCTTAGCATTGGCAACACTCCTATCAATCTGAACCATTTGACCAATCTTCTCCTCCAAAGTCATTCGACTCATCAAGTCCTTAATCCGAGTTGCAACCGGTTGCTTTGGATCTTTGTATCTCAGGTACTCTACTTGAGCCTCTCCAATTGATGCCAACCACCAACATACCCACAAAACACCCAACAGATGAACCAATACCCTAGACATGTTGAGCTTCCCAGCTCTAGCTTCACCTGCAGAATTTGACACCAAAAGCACTTTAGTTTTTGGAGTTATGCCCCACTTGGTCTCTAAGGTATAACATAAAACAACAGCAAAAGAAAAGCATATCCAATGAAATGGGATTCAAGAAAGCTAAACCCCGTTCCTTGCTTCAGCATTTTTTTTTTTAACTTCTAAAAAAGGAAAATGTGAAAAGGGGTCTAAACTATAAAGTATGCAAGTGTAACCAAGATCAAATATACTTTCTTTTTGAAGCAAGAATTTTGTTCTTAATCAAACAAATAGATGATGAAGTGAAGGAATGAATCAAAACAAAGGAACAGCAACGCCCTTCAAGTGAAGGAGGAGAGAGAGGGGAGGTGGGGCACATACCTCAAAAGGGAAGCAAAAAATGGTGACTTTACGAGATGATATCCAGAAAAGTTAGTAACTTTGAATCCAAGGGAGAATGGGGCGATAGGAATAAAGGAAATGGCACCCACCGCACAGTGAGGAAGCAGAATGAAAGCAGCGTTGGTAAATGGATTGTAGTGGAAGACACCTATCACTGTCGTCGTCAGATGTGGACGGTTTTTTTCTCTTTGAGAAGTGTGGAAGTTGCTTAACATAATGTGGCCATGGCAGCAACCATGTGAGTCAAAATTCATAGTTACTAAAATGTCGTTTTTTCGCCGTACTTATTAAAATATGATTGGTTTCTTCAACAATCATATGAACTTGGACTTTGGTTAACCTACTTGATTAAGATTTAACTAGTATTTAAAAGCACGGTACATAAATATATACTTTGTAATGTAATTAAAATGTAAACTTAAAAATGTGATTTTTAATTCCTAAAAATCGTCAATTTTAATTTTAGTCTTAAAAAACTATTTTTTATTCTTGAAAAGTTAAAACACTCAATATCAATGGTGTAGCTTATACTACAATTTTTCTCCTATAATATTTTTCAAACAATGTATAAAAAATTTTCAAAATTGACACTGGTGCATGCGTCACATAAAAACATGTGACTATGTGATGATGTTTTAAACCAAAGAGATGTTAGTGTAAAAGTTTATAAAAGCCTGAGATATTCAAATATCACGACCAGAAGGATGTTAGATACATTAATACCAAAAGTTATGGTAGATCACGTTATCTCTAAAACATTTTTAATTAGAAAACAAAACAAGCTTTAAGAATAATCTTGCAAAAAATATAAAATAATTTGGAAAAATCTTAATTGCTCACATAGACATCACTGGATGGCTTCACAACTATCCTTGAATTTATTCCTTTAATTAGAAAGTTAATGTGAAGTAACATCGAAAATGGTGATCTTCATTTTACTGAATCACTGACCAAAAAGTTGTTAAAAGGTAGATTCCGCAACAACAACAAAAAGTCTATATTTTGCCAAAAAGATTAAAAATGAAACGAAAAAGGAGATAGGAGGTTGATTTTTTGGGAAAGATAGAGATTATTACTTGGTGAGGTGCTTTGTTGAGAAGTGTAGAACATGGAAAGAATAACTCCATCGATGCAATTTTACTTTCACAAATTCAATTATTCTTTGTTACGTTTTTCTGAATTCTTTCAACCAATATATGCCGAAAGTTTAACTCTTTTAAAACCATTTGGTCGTGGTTTGGATTCAAAAGTAGCAATAAATCCTAAAATAGAAAAACAAGAAGATTTTCTTTCAAATTCTCCATATTTTCTCCTTTTATGCAGCTTTTGTCCTTAGCTTCCCTCACTCACAAAATTGTTCCTTTCGTGGGACAACATCATTAAACTTGACCTTTCTTTCTCACTCTGGCTATAAAATATTTCTCTTTATCCATCCAGTATCATTAATATTTACAAACAAACAAACACAATTCGATGATGACAAAAACATAGATCGGGTTGAACAGTTTTATCACCTTCAACTTGCACCCAATGAGAGTTGGGCCAATTCAGCCCAAATCTTTTATTTTGGAGTGTCCATTCGATTTTACATAGCGTGTTGTAGGTTTTCCTTCCTGCACCCCATAATTTTTCCTCTGTTCCTCTGAATCCTAAGTCAAATATCATAAATAATTTTTTTATAATTTTATATTTTACCATAACTTTTTCTTTTATTATATATAATTTGTGCACTTTCATCCCTCATCATCTCCATTCTTTAGCTATTTAATTTTTTTTATGTTATCACCTTTATTAAAAGTATTTTTTAATAATTAAAAATAAGTAATTATTAATATTATATATAAATTATATGTTCTCATATTTAAATTGTATAAATAAAGTCAAATTATTTAATCTAAAACAGTTTCATCAAAATGAAGTTGAATTTTAAAAAAACATTCTGAATTAGAGAATGTATTTTCGAAAAGATTAATCTAAAATACATTCTAAAAATAAAAATGAAGATAAATATAAGAATAAAGTGGAGTTTAATATAATTATGGGAGAAATTATGCGGTAAGTTCTATCATGAAATTTAAAAAGCAAAAGTAAATTCTCAAATAATAAGTCAGCCCAATCATTTAGTTCTTGATCCATCAGAGTTGGGCCAATTAGCCCAACTTCGTAGTTAGCTTGGATTATATTTTTTTCACACACTTGTTCTTAAACATTTTTTTCCTATTTTAATTATTCCTTGACTTACAAGCATTTTAATATCTATCTAAGTGAGTTAATAATTAAAATAAGGATACTGATGATTTGACATGCTAACTGAAAACATTAATAAAATAATAATAATAATAATATTATTATTATATTATAAATTTATTTTTTTACAGTTGTTTATTTCTTTCACTTATTAACAAATTAAAAAGATATATAGCAAAATTTTGAAAAGAGAAAAAAATGAACAAAAAAAATTATTTAGGGTGAATGAAAATTTTCCAAAGTTGTATGATTTGCGATCGCGTCAGATCACGTAGCTGCATGCCCTAATTCAATCCCATTTTTAAATCCTGCTCCATCACGTGCACATATCCACTTACGATTTTTTTTTATTATATCATATGAATCAACTTTATTTTTTTATAATTGCTGTCGTAAACAGTGTTTGTTTAGATCTCCCACGGTCCTTTGATTAATTACAAGTTAGATTTTGTCCAATGATAAAACACAACAATTATAAAATTAATTTAGAAGTGTGTTCTTAAACTATGAATAAATATCTTGTGTGATGATTATATATCTTTTTTAATGTACACAAAGATTTTGCCAGAGCAAGGATCTTATTTTGGATTCCATATATCCACTTGCATACGCATGTTCCAATTAATAAATAAAAAAAAGAGTTATTTTTGCGTCTTAAACTCTTCTTCTACATGATTTGACGTCAAAATATAATTTCCAAATATTTTCATACAATTTGCTATTCATCCCACTCATTTTATTCGTATTTAGAGTGTTTTAAATATAGACTGTTACAATTTAGATTAAATATATTATTACCCTTTTCATTCGTATTTTTTTATTTTAAATATGATATATGAGTAATCATTAAAAATTTATAATTATCTATAATCGATTTTAACGATTGACTAACCATTGAAAAATTATAATTATACCTATCAGTTAAAACAGTTTTATATTTAGTGAAAATATTTCACACTCAAATATAATAAAATCCGAAATATTGAGAAACCAATTCATTTTAACATACTTGAAACCATTTTAAAATATCCAAAATTACATAAAGAATAAGACCCTCTTACTGTTAAATCATTTGGCGAAAACGATTGTGGTTCATAAACATGTCATGCGCTTGTAATTCATATTAGTTGAATTTTAAAACTTGGTATATATATATATATATATATATATATATATATATATATATATATATATATATATATATATATATATATATATATATATATATTAAAACTTGGTAAGATTAAATTCTTCCCTCTTCTGCAAGGTGATTGTACGGAAAACTACCAATAACTATTCGAAAAGAAATCATTTGATGAGAATGTGATTTAAATATATTTTCTCAATCCATCCTTATTTATAAATTTATCTTTTACAGACCTCCTCTTAACAAGATAAGAAAAAAATGAAAAAATAAAATAAAAATAAATGTAGGAAGAAAAATAAATAAAACTAATTAATTTATTGAATGAAAGTTCCTCATAAATAATTCGAACAAGAAAAATAATCTATATATATTTACATATTTTTTTTAATTAAAGAGAAAAAACCTTTAGACACATGTAATGTCGCATAATTAATTAGAATTGAGATAGGAAAAGTGAAAGCGAAATAATAATGACTGTAAAGTAAAAAACTTGCGAATAAAAAAAATGTAAATAAAAAAAAGTATATTTAGCATTTTTCTCTTCGAAAATTATTTACCAAAACAATAATATAGTTATTATAACATGTGTGTTTTGTAAAAGTGTTTTTTAGATTGTTTATTAAAAAAACAATCCAACTGAACATTGTCTTTGAAAAATACTTAATTAAAAAATAAAATATAACTTAAAATGAATAAACTTGGTACTTAATATATAATATCATATTTCAAACACAACTAGGTTTACATTACTAAATTCATTTTATAAGAATTATATAAAAATTGATATAAATAATTTTAAAATAATATTATATATTAGTGATTTGTTTTGTTTGAAATTAAGATGTATAAAAACTGTAGAGGTGAAATGAGTGAGGATGTTGGGGTATTTTGATCCAAAAGAGGAATGATATGAATGGGAGGATGTGTGTTGAATAAGAGAGTTCATAGTTTTGTTGTTTAATTAGGAACACAAGAGGTTATGCAAGAATTGTGGGTGACAAAGTTGTATGGGAAGCACTTGTGTTGTTGTTGTTGACAAGGGTGTGTCCAGAGAGTCACTCACAAATCATCATTTCTCTTCCTCTGTACGATAATCAAACTCAATCTTGACCAACTCATGCCTCAGATATACTTTTCTTAGAGATTATGTATATGAAGTGCCCCTCCATTATTTAGTTGTGGAATTAATCTCTATTTCAAACCCAACCTTTCCCACGACCACCATCTACTTCTAGTGGGATTCATCTCACTTCTCTTTTCTTAAATCTTATTATGGGAGTCTCCCTAAAGTTCAACATTTCGTTTTCATTTTTTTACTTTTACAGAAAAAATAGGTTAAAATTTTAAATATAAATTATATAAAATATTATTTTTTATATAATTAATTTATATTTTCTTATATAATAAAATAATAACGAAATATAAAATACTAAAACTTGTTTCATTTGGGTGGGTATGTAATTCAATAAGTTATATATTTACGTCCTAACAAAAATCCTTGTTTTACTTATTTTTATTAATTAAATAATATATATTTTTTATTTAAGAAACAGATGTCTTGATTTTATATTCATATACTTATATTTTTAAAGTTTTATGTATTGTTTATTTTAAAATTTTAATTTATTACAATTTTATTTTTAAAATATGATTTAATATATTATTTATTTTGATTTATTACTTTAAAATTCGTTAAATCGTTTCGTCTAAAATAATAATATAAAATATCTTTAATTTCAAGTTTTAAATAATGTGAGAGATCGTAACAATATATATCTTTTATATATTTATATTGATTGCTTAAATAACTTCAATTTAAATATGAATAAAATATTTAATCTATAAAGCGGCTGTTTATTAGAAACTCATTTACATGTGATGAGAGGAACAAACTACTAATGAATTTGTTTTTCGAGAGAGAAACATTCCCTTCTTCTAGTAGTCACATCGCACCTTATCATCTTTTTGAGCTTTATCTCAACATGCGTTTTATAATTGAAAAAAAAAAAAGAATAAAAATAGTATATGATAAGATTGTATAGTAGTTGTGTTTGGGAGTAATGTGTTGTGAAATTGACAAGATTATTGTAGCCACTTGTGTTAGTATTAACCATTCGTTGACCCTTCTATTGCATGTGCTTCCATCCTCTTTTTGTGACTCTCATCCATCGTCAATTGCACATGCTATCATTTGTGCCCCCAACGGTGTGCTTCTAAAACACGCCCCAACATCACTTCACTCACACATGCACACACCATTTCTTTTATTTCTCTACCCTAATTTATATCTTATGCTTTACTCTACACTAGTTTTTTTTTTTTAATTATAATAAATTAAAATTTTAAAGCAGATAGTATACGATAATAAATCTTAACTATATGTTATTGTATTGAATATGAAGTGGAGAATCTCGTCTTTATATATAATATAATTGATTTTCTCGTGTAGCCGCAAAAATGCAATTTCAAAATCTGCAATTTGCATGTCAACACACACGCCATTTCCTGTATTCATTATTAATTTGGACACAATCTTTGCCAGAATTTCTCAAAATTTTAAATCTGCTGACTTTTGTGTACTTAAATCTTTCACCATTATCTTCTTCTTCTTTCTGGGACAATCACTATCGTACTTCTATTTGTTTAAACAATATGATTGAGTAGAGTTTTAATGGAAAAACACTTGCGCAATAAAAAACGAGGATGTTTGTAAACCTCTATGACATGAACGTCTGATTCTGTGTGTTACTTAGGAAATAAATTCAACAATATGAATATTAAAAAAAAATTAAGGTGGATGAACATTTGATTTGAAACATTGCACTGTTTCTATGTTAACTGGTTGATAATAAAACAAAAATGTTGCAAGTTGTAACAGCACTGAGACAAGGAAGGAAGTGATAATCTTTCAACCAAAGAATTAATATGATATTATTAGTCATTGTTAAAAAACACACTCATTTCATATTAATACCAAACTCAGAATTACTGTGTTCCCTTTCATATTATTATATTACCATAACTATAAAATGATATTGTGTGTGGTAGATAATTAATTTGAACACAAAGCAGGGAGACATTTATTTTATTTTATTTAATTTTTTTATAATTTTACAAAACCCTGTATCCTCTCACATTCTCTAATAATTGGATCCCCAGATAGAAGCAGGAACGATGATTTGTTTTTTGTGAATCCAAGATGAAGGGAAAACCTTGGCATCACAGTTCTCACACATTCACCACAAGAAATCCTTCCTCCAATTGACCTCATCATTGCTGAAATAGAAGCCATCTTGAGTGACCATCCAGAAGCACATCCTCTGAATCCCACATCGCTCGGAGTCTCTGGAAGCCTTAAACGCCTCGAAACTCTTCCTGGTACTGTCCCATTTCATGGTACACTTCATGCGGTTGCTGCTCCAAAAGCTTGGCCTCATCACCCAACTGAAATCATCGTGCTCCTGAAGGGCACGCCCCCCGAGATCCATGTCCTCGGAAGAACACCAAATGACCAACGGCACAGAGGAATTGTCAGTGAAACCATTGATCACTCTGACGTAGTACTCGCTGGTGCCTAACAACAACCTCGCCCTTTCTATTGTGCTCATCGCAATGATAATGGCAGAGGCAAGACACAGTGTAAAGTAAACACTCACAACAAATTTCATGGTTGCATATGCGAATGAGTATGATACTTCTGCTCTACTACCACCTTCTCTTCTCGGGCTTTATATATGTGTGTGTGCCGTTCAACACCATGTTCTAAAAGTTTCACGATTATTTGGTGTACCCTCAATCTTTTTCATTCTTTATTCTCCCAAAATCGCACTATCTTATCATTTTGTGCCACTTTATTTTTATGGTGTAGATTTCGCTTTCAAAGCACTCCCATGCGACACGATGCCTGTTTATACGCTAAGATTTTTTTTAATTTTTTTATAAAGATCTTATTTTTCATTTATGGCTGAAATCTATATAGTGTTTTTTTTTCTTTAAATGAAAATCTGCTTGATAAATGATATAAAACAAATATAAGGTTATAAGAATTTAGAAATAAGTTAGATAGAGATCTAGAGAATATTAAGGAAACTATACAGAGTTTTTATTCTCTTTTCACAAATACCATATTTTATTTAGCGTGCTGATAAACGTACACCCTTAAAAGTAACAAAACACTCAACCTTTTCTCTCTCTCAATCATAAATAGGCATGTTTTTCTTATGGAATAGAGACAACCATTACATGCCCACCCGTGCAAAAATAATAATAAATAAACACAAAGAATGATTTAATTGTGTTTTAAATTATTTTCATAACTTTATATATATTTTGTTATTTATGTTTTATCACTATCTAACTCTTTATAATCTTTTTCAAGTATATTAAGGATGAGAGGAAAATATTTATAAAAGGTCATTTGATAATTAAGTCAATGAATAATTATATATTGGTTATTTATTATGAAATAGATGCAAAATTCCTCTATAGATTAAGAGTATAATCAAAATGTTTCGTCCTATTTTATCATATATATATATATATATATATATATATATATATATATATATATATATATATAATTTCAAAATTTTAAATTATCAATTCAAATATCTCGACTATTTTTGTTATATTTCGTATTCTTGGGACTGGGTAAATATAATATATAATCTTATGAAGAGTATTATAAAAAAAAAACTTGAGTTTGCATAATCTCAATAATTATTTTATATATAATAATTATTAAAATTAAAAACATAAAAAATAATAAATAAATTATTATAAAAAGTTAATATATTGTTGTGAAGATTTCAAAATAGTAGAAAATATCTACTGATGAAAACTTATTAAATTTCTTTAAATTAATTAAATATCTTCACTTCTTTTTAGTTATAGCAAATAAAAAATAAAAATAAAAGTCAAGAGAATATAACAAAGTAATAATTCACCTTTAACGTATACTACATGCAATTTCATATACAATGTTAATATTTTACTACAAATAAGAATATTACTATTACTAAGATTTAGGTTTCACAATAAACATCTTTTTATATAACTATCTTTAATAAACTACTAAAAAAATAATAATAAATTTGTAGTCTTTCTTTCCGACTAGAGAGATTACATACAAATTAACAACAAATAATATTTCAAATAATGCAAAACTGGCAAGAAATTTTTTTTAATATTAATATTTAATAATCAGCATCTTAATTTTGAACTTAAAATCACCAAAAATTGTTCAGAGAGGAAGTGTGAGAACTAAAGAGGGGTATTAAAAGTAAAGTCCATTTTTTTCTTTGTTTTATGCTGTTTGGGCCAAAGCAGTCTTTAACTTAGGGCCCATTCTTCCTACACCCCGCACCCTATACTAATGTTAAAAGACAATATTATCCCTATGTGTTTTATTGGATTTATAATCTGAAAAAAGTATATTTTAAAATATTCTAAGCTGCAGAATCTTTTTTTTTTTTTTATAGACTCATCTGGAACATATAATATGCATTCTAAATTCTGAATTAAACAATCTCAAATATATAAAGAATTATACTTTTTAAGTACGAGATAAATCTAAAAATCATCCATATTAGTCTAAAATTGTTATTTAACGGTTAGGTTACACCTGGGCCTAGCATTTGAAGCCCATGAGCCAACATACTGTAGACATTCATTCCCAAACAAACTAGGTTAAGAATAAGGCTTCATCTTCATGCATCTCCGTACTTTTTTCTTCTATCCTCATAATGCATATATAATGATAGAAATATTTTTTTATTAACTTTTGTTGAAATTGTGTCATTTGGAAACGTGAGATATCACTTTTATGTGAGCTACTATTTAGAGTCAATTTGTCTTATCCGTTTTTAAATTCTTATTTACAATTTTATCTTTTAAAGGTGTTTATGTAGACTTATATTTGAAGTATTATTCATTTTTAAATTCTTATTCGTCACGATTTTATCATTAAAAAATGTCTATGTGGGTTAGGGATGATAGTATATATAAACTACCATTGGTCTAAACTCTTAAGTGATGTGAAACTCATAAATGTATCTGAACATAAATTATCTAATCAAGGATTAAGAGAACAAGATTCTACTCTCGACCTCATCGTGAGCGTCAATGTTTCATCTAAGAACAAAAGTGTTTTGTCCTCATATCCGCTATGATAATATTGTTAGGATAAATTCTCATGTTTAAGGTATTATCCGTTTTAGAACTCTTGTATATGTCATTTTACTTTTTATTTATTATTTTAATAATATTTTCTAAACTAATTATTTTCTTCATAAATCATGCATTTAACCTGTTTTTATAAAAAAATTAACATAATTTAGTTTTACTTAATTTGTTATATTTTACATAATTTTAGTATGCATTCATACATTCATAGTACATATTTCACTTTTTTTTCCTAGAAGAGATAATTTGTGATATACAAAATTTATTGAAAATAAATATTCAAATTCACAACAAAGTTAAAAGTGTTTAATACTTTTTTTTCTATTAAATAATACTCGTCTTAATGTCAAAATGAATTAAAAATATACATGAGAATCTATATTGTTCAATTTAAAACGTATAATACTTTCTACCTATTAGAGAATACTGATCTCAATAACAAATACAAAATGAACTAAAAATGTACATAGAAATCTAGATTGTTTCGTGCCTAAAAATAAGTGTCAGAATAACTGATCTGGAATATATTTTTATAACCATCAATCTAAAATGTATTATGACTTAATTGTTTAAAATCACATTTTTGAAACACGCAGTTTAAAAAGAAGATACATATAAGGATAAATTAGAATTTATTTTAATTATAGAGATAAAAAAAATTATGGAGGAGCAAAAAGAAGCCAAGAATAATTGGGTTAGTTTAAAGAATTAACATGTTTATTGTAATTGTTGAAGAATATGATATCTTAATATAACACATGAAAGTGGATTTTTGTTCACCAATTTACTTTTAAAAAATTGTCAAACGAACGTATTGAAAGAAAAAGATTAATGAAAATTTAAAATGATAATGGGATGACATTATTTAATCACACGAAACGATGATATTAGATAATGGGATGATCTGATAATGTTTTTTTATTGACATGGGTTTTTCATCAAACAAAAAGACAACCATAACTAAATAATTATGAATAAGTATATATTTTTTTTGTTCTAAATAGAGAATTTGATGCAAGATTAGTAGCAACATGATTATCCAAGACATTGGTGATGACAGTGATGTTGGACAGACATGAAACACTAACAAACAATAATTGTTAGTCATAATGGTTAGTGAAGTATCTACTTCAAGAGAAGGAATAATAAAATATAAGTTTGAAGTTAAGATTTAGAAAATATATAAGTAAAATAAAAAATATTTTTTTCATTGTTCCTATATTGCATAATGAAAGTAACAACCTAACAATTAAAAATATTTGAATGACAGAAGTAGTTGGAGAAAAAGGTTAAAGTTGGCTGAAAAAGGTAAAAAGCACTAACAATGGCAATGGCAATAGCAAATGTCAACCCCAAAAAGAATGAGTTCTTAATGGGCCCTAATCTTTTAAACTGCAATTTACATCTTAAGTCAAAAGGCCCATTTCAATTACCTTTTTCTTTTCTTTTTGCTCTTTCACTTTCCATTTTAAAAATATGTCCCCTCCATCATATTTACTTTACAAATATCACTTTATTCCCAACTTCCACTCACTTTTTTTTTTCATTTTTTTTTAAGTTCACAATTTATTCTTTTTTTTTTTTTTTTTGCAATGAAAGCACTAAAGTTTCTCAGCACTAGTAGTACTCCGAAATTATTTTTTTTTAATCTTAAACTCTTTTTTTCTTTTATATATTCAAAAAAACAAAAAAAAGTGTAGTTTCTAAATGTGCAAAGAAATAAATTAGTCCTTAAAATTACATTAGATGAAAATTTTTATTTTTTCATTATTTTAAAAATTAAATTAACATCACCCTATTTAAGAACTAAATGGATCATTTAAGTGTTATAATGTTAAGATCTATTAATAAAATATTTTGAACTTCTAACTCCTGAGAATTTTGTTTACGGTGGAGCAAGTTTTACAAGATCTCATCAATAAAAGAGTTTTTTTTTTTTTGTTTACATGCACTCTAATTATTTTTAATGAATATATTATTATAATTCTACTTCAAGTATGATAATATATTTATGTTTTATTTTAGTTTTTAAGTATTATCAATTATGATATTCTATTTTTAAATATTATTTTATAATTAACATTACTCTATTTTAATAACAATTTCATTAAACTTATTTCATATATGAAAACTACTCAGATAGTGCGATAGTACTGCTCAACACTTTGGTAAAACTTAAATATAATATATATTTTTTATTTAAAAATATTTATTTGAGAATTTGTTTGAAGAAACTATTTTCTTATAAAATTAGTATATTTTCTTCTGAAAAAATATTTCAGAAATACTTATTTTAAGTTTAACTAAATTAATTCAGGTTGTTTTAAAAACAAATGTTTATCATACACTAAATATACTCACTTTTGTTGTTTTTAAGTCCCACTCTCCAAATTTGTTGTCTTTCAAAAACAAATTATGTATAAAATCACATACAAAGAAGTTGTCATTCATATAAAGAATCACAGAAATTCTGAGTTGTGCACTTCCTTTTTCAGTGTGATGAAAATTTTGTTTGATCCAGAATTACTTTCTAGTCAGATGATGGTCCACAAAACAAGCATGATAGTACATTATTTCCTTCCATTAAAGTGCTCTCTGGTTACAATTAATGTCAGTAAATGCACCAAAAAACAATGATAATATTTTTTGAGATGATATCCAGAAGTAAGGCAATAATCAACATTGTAGCGCTCAGACTTTAAAGCCCCTCAAATTATAAAATAGTCACTTTCAACTTTGGACCAAGCATTTCAATGTTCAATAATACCCTTTTCTTTTGCTGAGAAATCCTGTAGGAAAATTAATTAGCAGTGAATGAAGAACAGTAAACATAATTGATGAATTGGTTTTGAACAGTTATCTGCATAAATTTGTTGAACACCATTTGGTACAAGTTGATAAATGTTGCAGACAATGTGTGCTGTTATCCTGCAAATGCAACGTAAAAACATTGTTCAGTACTTCAGTCTACACCATGCATTCATTTAACACAGTCCAATTTCTGCCTAGTGAGTGTAGCAGCACAGAGATCCCCTGTGGTAAATGCACCAAGTTAAGTGAAAATTCAGACTTTAATGAATCCATCAAATTTACTTCTTCCAACTCCGTAAATAAAAAACATATAATTAATATATCATATGTTAGAAAATATAAGTAATATTAATCTTAGCACACCTTCTACTTAAAGATGCCAAACACAAAACATAAAACCAAATCATTTTAAAAGTTTTCTGTAACAATTTGACAGAAAAGTATAACATTTTCTGCTCTACAAATTATTCTGGTGATTTTGCCTAAATCTAAATCCAAATCCAAAACCCGTAGCATTTGATTCAACCAAAGGGGTAACAACCAAGAACTCTGACCCCTCCCAACCCACTTAGCAAAAAGAAAGAAAAACCAAATCCCAAAGTGGCAGTCAACAACTTTCTCAAATTAACACTCTAGAACTTACAGACCATGATAGTCTAGTGGCCTATTATGCACAACTTCTTCACCCTCTTTAATTTGGCCTGCTAAAAATCTTAAAAACCCTGCAAAGCTGCAACGGAAAGATATGTTTATTTTCCCTCCTCGGTCAGGCTCAGATACCCTCCAAGGCATCACAAAGCCTACCACATCCTATGTGACATAACAACCAACACTGGCTAGGTTTTTTTGTGTGTGTGTGTGTGTGTGAGGCCAGACTCACTCACTCACTCACTTTCCTTGGATTTTGAAAAGCTGAAGATCTTTGCCCTTTATCTTGTTGTGGAGGAACCAAACAGTGCCCAAAGGCACGCTTATTCAGAATCTTTAATTCAAACACAAGTAAATAAAAAGAAAAGAAAAAGGGAATTTTGCTTGGTGTAGTGTAGTCCTAAAAGAGGGTGTGTTGTGTGTGTGCATGTGAGGCGTGAGACACACATATGATAACCGCTATAAACAAAAGTGGAAAGCGAGGGGTCTCACGCGGAACATGGATAAACACACTCTCTCCTCTTTCATTCGTCTTTCTGCTCCGCCCCTGCACTCGCCATAACCCAACATTCACCCACAATTACAGACAATCTTCCTCTTATATCCTAATTATAAGAGTTTAAGGTTTTTAGGCTTTACCCTTTAGACCACACGTCAATTATTTTGAAATTAAATTCAATGATTATCCTAATCAACCCAATTACTGTGAAATTAGTTAAATTTGAAGAAAAGTCTGAGTTAGAATCTCATCTGAACTAATTTGGTTGATTGTGTTTTAAAAGGTTTGTTTGTATCATGTAAGGGTAGCTTAGACTGTTATGTGAAAAGAAAAGAGCATAATAAGTAAGAAATAATTAAGATTCGTGGAAGGGTAAGGAGAGAAGGAGAATGAGAGTGTAAAATAGGGCACGAGGCTCGAAACCAGAGTGCCTTTCGCACTCAAACTTTAAAACGCCTCGAATTTCAAACGCTGAAAAGGATATCATCCTAAAGCCACCCAAAACAAATTACACCCTTCATTAATACAATATTTATTTCCCACTCTCTGTGTTTATTTATCCATGCATCATCATCATCATCATCATCATCTTTTTCCCATGCATCACTATGTTCATGATATCTCTGTATGCTGCTTGTGGGGACATACATTCACATCACACATGCATACTATATATGAACTTTCTGAGTCAGTATTAATGTAGGAGGTAGAAGGTTTCATCAATTGAGAAAAATTTAGTATGATAGTTACATGCCATGTGATTGAAAAGTTCTTTTTACCTTTTAGTTTCAAATAAAAAAGTAAAATGTTTTGGGGAATGAATTTGGAACTGTAATTCCAAACTATAAATTTAAGTCTAATTCTGGCTATATTTTTTTACCCTCAGCTACATTATAAAGTTATCATGTTGTTCAGTTGTTTTGGTTCTATATTTTTGGTATTTAGATAGTGGTAGAATTAGGAAATAACATATATATGAGTAGTCCTATCAGCATATATGTCTGTAAATAAAAACTAGTTAGATAAGAAGGAAAGTGGGTGAGTAATTGGGAGATGGGGGGACATTTGAAAGACAGTAACAAGAGATGATGAGCTTGAATTGGCAAATGGAAAGTGTGAAATGGTAAGTATTTGGATGAACGGAAATGGAATAAGAGACAAATATAGGCAACACGTGTGGGGCCTGGGGCTTACCTAATTGTCTATCCTCCCTTGTCACTCAAATCAAATTCACTCCTATCACTCATGCAATGCAATGCAATGAATGTCTCTGTCATTGTTAAATCATAAACAAAACTACAATAAAAAAATTGTCTCATTTTAAGGCGGTATTTGAAATAAAGCAGATAATAAATAAACCACATAGACAATGGAATTCCATGGTTGAAATTAGTAGTGACAGACAGTAGAATGGTGAGATGAGAGAGAGGAACAGAATCCATCGGATAAGGTAGGGAGGGATATGACAGGCACAGAGTTGTGTTGTGTTGTGTTGTGATGGATCAACAGAACCATGTCGTCATCCCTTGTTTTGACCATATATATTTAATCTAATTTGTAAGCCAGATTCTGTGGGCCCCACATATCTCTATCCCCCAATGCATATTCTAGTTTTTATATTAAGTCAAATTAAAACTTAATAACAAAGCATTCATCTTTTGAATGCTGCTAGAAAGCAAGTAGCCAATGTGAAGACATGAACCACCTGAATTTCTTCTTGGAGCACATACGTTGGACCATTTAATTTGAATAGGTACACGAAGCATCATTAAGCTAATCTATGTCTCAATTAAATCTCAAAGCTTCATCATTGTCACTATAAAGCACTGCTCCACCAAAGTTTATGAGCTTTATTCATGTCAAACTTCATAGCATTTATGTTTGTCCTTTAGACATGCAACATGAGCACCAACACTATCCGCAATAAGCTCTTCCTTTGATCTCGCCATCAAACTCCTTCTCCAACGGAAAGAAACATTCGGGCACAAAAACAAACATCATCACTTGTGACAACTAACCCTTTTTATGCTAAAGAATTTCTAACCACAATATCCCCTTGTTTCACACATTGCATAAGGTTGGTTTGTGTTGCATAATAATGGTGTTACTTCTGTCGTGGTCAGCATCTTCACAAGACACAAACCCATCACAACAATGGGAAGTGTAGGTGAGTAGGTGCATCTATTACTTGCGTGTCACTTTCATGTGCATCCTTGTCATGCAGAAAGTTCTCTTCCACTCTATAATGTTTTTGAGTTTTTTCCAATGTAATGAGGTTGAATTTGGTATAGGTTTCTTCTGACACAATCTTTCACAATTACCCCATCTTGCACATAGTCATCATATCATATCCTTGGACAAGATTAGAGGACTCTTCATACCCCTTTTCTTTTTTGGTCCATCCCCACATGCCCATTACGTGGAATGTTTGCCATGACGCAAACATATCTTGTTGAATGACGAGGGAGAGGGCTATTACTGACCTTTGCAGCCTTAGCAGATTCCTTGTTGGGACAACATTTTATGCAGCATAAAAAACACTTGAGATATATTTTAAATTAACATATTTTATAATTTTTCTAATACAGCTAGATGCATAACACACTGCATTTCAGTTAGATTTCTATTAAATCCTAATACGTTCTGAATAGACTGACTAGTGACACACTGAGCACAATGTCACCCTTGGTCAAATTTCTTCTGTATTCTCTTTAACAACAAAAAATCAAAGCTTATATACCACATAAAAATACGAAGCCTTAGAACAATGATTCGTTATGTAAATATTTCTTATATTTCCCTTATCTTCCTGGATCAAATAAAGAAACCAATTTTCATTTTCCTTTCAATCAAATAATCTTCAAATCTTCTTTTCCAGTCTTTCTCATTCTATTTTCTTTTGAACACCAAATAGAGTCCCGCACAAAAGTTGCTTTTTTTACCTTTAAAGCAAAAGATACCATGTGTCCAAATTCTTCCCAAGTACATGGTTAAAATATTAGTTCAGAAAAACGCTTTCTGTTAGACTTAGGGTATTGAAAATTGAAATCAAGGCACACTTTTGCTTTAGAAGCAAACAAGGCACCATGATTATCATCGTTGGTTTGTGAAGGAGATAAAGAGAAAACATGCTCCACCCAGATAAGCATAGAGCAAAAACCATTAACACCATTTTAACAAGGATGCCATCAATAGAAGGTTACTGCACACAGTCTGTAAAAGATTTTTCCTACCTACTAAACGCTGGAATTGAAACCATGAAAGAATTCTCCAAAATTACTAGAACTTTTATATAGCAATAAAATACCATACATATGGCACAAAGTAGAGATGACATTAGTACATTGGTCTGTGATAGTATCATCTGGTAATTAAGTACTGAATATAAATTAGCAGATAAAATATAGTTCCTCCATCATACAAAAGACCAATTCATAAACATGAAGGCTAGGCAGTGATTAGAATCATCATCATTCAGGACTTTCCATGCAATGGCCTGCTCATAAGACACTGGCCGATTCATACTTGATACACATATCCCACCTGGTAAGTAAGTAAAACCCTGAAAAGAAACAGAACAAAATAAAGAATGTTGCATAAGAAATTTTTTATCCATAGGAACCAACACATGTCAGGAAATTTAAATAACGCACTAATTAGATCCCCTTGACGATTCAAATTGAAACTACAGATTCATCAATCTCTTGCTATTTTTCACATTGTGTACAAGGTAAAATTACAGGCGTTACAGTTAAATATGTTTTACTCAATAGACAAATTTATCCAATTCACACCCATAGTGCAGTTCTACCTCCAAGGACCATATACCCAAAATTAACAGAAAGTACAGTTCACTTTTAAGTACCTGATGCATTATCTTGGAGAACTCAGAGCAAAGAATCTTCCTGCCAGATTCATCAAGCACTTTATCAAGCATAATGTCTTGAAGTGCGACTAGAGTAGTTTCGAGCATGTCTAACCCAGCTTGATTAGCAAAGGTGAAAACCGGAGATGCCTGCAATAATTTTAGAAGTACACACAACTCAACGGAAAGATATTGCACATTCTTCCAGAAAATATGGCATATAATATTATTATGAAAAAGTCCTCTGACAATTAATTGATTTTTCAATTCCAATAAATAAATTAAAGAAGCAATAGAAGTGATTACATTTGTTTTCACAGAACAGCACATAATTGCATCGGAGTGGTGCCAAAGTTGCTTCAAGATTGCATCACCTCCTGCTGTGGACTCGACTCTAAAAAGCTCTGTCCCAGTGTGGATCCTTAAAGGAAACACAACATACTGTCAGACCAAACAGAATAAGATCTGGGGCGTAATTCGAGCAAAAATTTAATCTAATCACACGTTCCAACAGAATTCAACTCAATTACCAACTACTGGTACAGATTATGCTAATAAGGATTATCTATGGACAACACACTTTTCCAAAGGCAATTTAACAACTACTAAAACACGACACTAATACAAAGAAATAAAACACGCAGAAAGCTAAATTGAGCACACTGAAATAACAGATTAGCTGTAAAAATTAATAGAAGACAAACCTGTAGCTTCTACATATCCATCGTGCTAAGGTAAGGGCCTCTGGTGAACCAGGAAGTGACTTTGGACCCAGTTGGGTATTAAGCCTGGAAGGAGCAATTGCCATGGCAACTCTCTGAACGGATCCAACAACACTGCGCACGTACTGGCGAGCCATTGCAGCAACATTGTCCCGTGTATGATTTTCAAAGGTAAATTGGAAAGCAATAGTAAGGACCGACCGAAGATTGTAGCCATCAGCTTCACTGGCTGGACGAGCATTAGCAGATCCTACTTCCATTGTTGATGCCAAATCTAATGTCCGAGTTGCAGATGGAGCATCCTGAGATGCATCAGAACCAGAAACAGGACATTTAGTAACTTGACACAGCACATGTATTGCCATCAGTCTCAGTTTTAAGCTTAGCCTAGATAACTTTCAAGATCTTGTGAATATTAGCACATTTGAATAGGCATAAGATCATTATAACATGTTTGTGTCAGTAATTGGGTTATACTACCATAGTTACCGGCAAAGTATTTGAGAGTAGTCTCATAACAAAGTCCTAGTAAAAAAACCATACAAATTGCAAAGAAATTACACTCAACTGATTTAGGATCCAATGGAATGACACGAAAACCAGATGGCAGTAACAGAGCATCATCCGCAAACGACTCATCAATAGGTGCAAACACAAGTTGAGCACATGCCCCGATTGCATTTTCATCAACTCCACTGCAAAGCTGCCACATCAAATTGCAAAGCAAAAGGTCATTAAGTGTCCGTGTCACACTGAAATACCAATAGTTAATAACGTATGGAAACAGCCAATAATTCAAAATAATTACCTGCAATAGATACATATCTCGTGCCATGGCAACATCCTCGGGAGAAAATGCATGACCCTCTATGCGAACCACCTCCAGGAACTTTACCATTGCAGTATGCCACAGTTTAGCATAGAATATAAATTATACTGTCAAAATAGAGATTGAAAATTTACACATAATCAAGAAAAGAAATACCTCTTCATGCTCAATAGTATGAGCAAGAGGTAAAATGACCTGGTTGCTGGGGAAGCCACCAGGTCTTGCACAGGGAACTGCATAGGGACTAGCTTTAAGGCAGGCAGCAGAGTATGCATCAACCCCATAATCAGCCCATTCTGATCGATGCTCTCTCAAAAATCGAACTAGCAAAGCAGGTGGAACATTCTGTAGGGAACCATTGTTCAAGAGAAGATTACAATCAGAATTTAACAGATGCTTAGAATATTAAGAAAAGGAGGAAATGCGCATATTAGTCTAAGGGTGTAGTTCATAGAAGTGTTTGCTTCTCAAGTACCTGCAGAAGCATTGATGCCTTGGCACACAAGACCCCACCTCCAAATGCTGGGAACATGGAGGCATTGTAATTGGACCCCAAAAATTTGTTCGGAGAAGAGTTTATGGCAATAGTCACATCTTCCACCCCGTCAGTACCCATCAGCGACCAACCATCATCAACAAACCCATTCACAGCATCATTAAAGCCCCTGAAGAATTTGGTTCAACAAAATCTTATAACAGGCTTGAAATTTAGCAAGAATATGAAATATGAATCAGTCAACTGCAACTACCTCAAATCATGTGTAAAAACTAACCAGCAAATAATTCAAATGCATAATGCACGAGTTCTACATAACAATGACACTAAAACCTCACCTGCAAAGTCTCTGACTAAATGTTCTCAATACAGCAGGCTGACGTCCCCCACCATACTGAATTTCTCCACTTGATTCTTGTGCTATCTGTCTTATATGTTGCAGGGCCTGCAGAGTTAAGTTTTTTAAAGTTTGACAGTGATATTTCAACAAGTTAAAAATCTAATCCATTAAACAAGAAATTAATCTTACAGCAATGGTCAATTTCTGAGCCAAGATTTTTGATGATTCGTACAGGGGCCTCAGTACTTCAGGGACACTCCATACCTAAAAGAAATAATAATGTTAAAATACTGAGCAATGGATCAGAGATTTAAATATGATTTAGAGATGTAGTTCGTTTACTTACATCTAAATCAATATGATCAACTATGTGAATAATGGATCCACCACCCTCACAAGGTCTAATGAGATAACCACTGGGAAGCATTTCAGCTCTTACGAAGGTTGTAGAAGGAGGCCCTGTGGGGCCACCAGTCGAGGATGTCAACGATCTCTCACATATCTGCCAGTCAGCATGATAATTACAGTGAGCCAAATTAGTATTAAAATCCTTCGAGGAAGAAAAAATAATCATTCTATATTCTGATAGAACACGCTCTTAAGTAATACCCTACACGCCAAAGCTTCAAATGTTTCAGAACAGAACCAACATCAAACAAAGCACAAATAGTCAATGGCAGAAAGGAGGTGGAACATAAGCAAAAAGAAACCAAGTTTTGTCCAATGGAAGTTAGATTGTGTAATAAACTAAGTGGAAATTTATTTTCTCCCCTTCTCATCAAGAGAGAGAATACCGGGACCAGCTCAAGAAATGACCATTTTCAGCATAAGAACAATTAACAGCCACTTTGGCAGGGCAAATGTTTGCTATGTAAAAAACACAGCAGACTCTAGTGTTCTCCATACCACAAGACTTCCATCTTCCAAACTTGTCGTGTATCTCAGTGTCCAAAAGTCCCGTGCAGCTGCCAATGTCGTGGGAGCATATGTCTGGTAGAATAATCAAATATCAACAAAAAGGCCAAGAAATCAATCATTAAATCACTCAAAGTGCAGAAAATGCCCACAAGACCTGCATGTACATGAGCTCAATGGTGCCCCCATTTCCTGTGGGGACTATACTCAACACGTCCACGCAACGGCAGTCACGATACCACGACTGCCGATCTTTAAGAATCTCAGCAACCTGACATAAGCAACAGACACAACAAAAATTCAGAAAAAGCACTGATCAATTGTAACAATGAGAATCAAAGGAACATGAGGGATACAAAATCACACCTTAGTGGGTTCTAGACTCACAAGGCCGCAGGCTCGTGCTGCCACCCCACTACAGTTGCGGGAAACAGCAACGATTCCAATCGAATCCGGACCAGGCTACCCAATGCAAACCACAAAATAATTACTCAAAATCACGTTAACGAAAATGAACAAATTTTACATGTTTTAGACTACATGGTAATAATTCCTGCATACAAGCATAAGTAAGAAACAAGTACTGATGTTAGTTCAACAGAATATACCTTCATCCCAATCATCTGGACCCAGTCGACAGCAGTTCCAGTAGCCTTGGAAAGGAACTCTGCCAGGGTCTCCTCTGCTATGGCGAGAAGACTGAAACATTAAAAAAAAAAAACATGTTACTACCGTGGAAACACTGAAATGAACAATTGTATAATATATGCTAAAAAGTAGTACAGTTTCTTACTTACCCAGCTGGGTTGTTAGCATCCCTGTTGGGATGCTGAGGAGTTGGGTTTTGCTGTTGATTCTGACCACTCATTACCACAGACTCACAGCTATTGTCTGTGGTGGTGCCAGCAGAGGCCTGTTCAAACCAAACGGTGGTTCATCCATTAAATTTTTTTAATCCGAAAGCATGAACAAAATGAATGGGAGAAAGAGAGGGGTCCTTACAGTTTGTATCTGTTGCTTCATAAATCCATTCTCGTAAACGAGATGAGAAACCTGCTTCTGCAAACGGTCATTCTCTTCCATTAACAGCTTGTTCATCGCAGTCAGCTTTCTGTTCACTGTCTGCAGCCGAGAAGCTTCCTTCCTCTGCTTCTCACGACACCTACATACCAAATCCACCAATGTCTTGTAAGAACCCAAAAAACAGAAGCCACAAGGTATTATAAGAAATTCGGGCAGGCCTAAGTTACTTTCTTTCATTGAGAAGAGATAAAAATAGCAGTGAAGATGAAGGTGAAGGCTTTTCTTAAGAGAGAATTAGAAACGGAGGATTTTGGCATTTGGGTTAATTGCAAAGGGTCACCTTCTGTTCTGAAACCAAACTTTAATTTGTTTGGGTTCAATATTGGAAAGGATGGGGCACTCTCTGATGAGTTGCTGCCTCCGCAAAGAACTTGGCTTAGGGCACTCGGCATAGACCCTCTCCAAAGCCTCGACCTGCTCAGGTGTGTACCTCACATACTTGCTTGAATCCATCTGGCTGTTGGCTGAGTCCTTGTGCATAGAAAGTGCCATCTCACAATATCACACCCCAAAGCACTACTTTCTATAATGCACACTACCACTAAGGTAATCTTTTAGACAGAAAAACAAATGGGAATGGAGTGAGTGAGTAAGGAAGAAAGAAAGAAACTAGTTTGGCTCTTCTTCACTGCTCTTGTTGTTGGTGTTAGTCTCGGGCAGGCTCTCTTGTCCAAGAGAGCCTCCACTCTCCTTCATTAGATGGTGCTCAGTTCCCTCAAATTCCAACTAAGGAGAGAGCCTCAAGGGGGCTACAGTAGTCTTTATCCCCCACACACCAATCTCGAGATTGTGAGAGAAAGAAAGAAAGGGAAAGAGATGGAACAACATGAACTGAGGAAGAAAGAATGTGTTGTGTGTTTTTATGTATTGTCTCTGAGATAATATAATACTAATATTATTATTATACTGTGTATACCGTGAAATGTAGCATAACATAAAATAAATGTGGCATGTAATGTAATAATAATTATAATGTAATAGCTGTTGTAAAAATGTAGCTGGAAAAAGCAAAGAGAAGGAAAGAAACAACCAATGGGCAATTAAAGGGACTTTAATTTGTTACTACTGAGCCATTGTTTTAATTTTTTGTTTCCATTTTTGGTTGTTCCTGCAGTACCAAACTCGTTTCCTCTTTACTCATGGTCACTGTGTGATGCTAAAATGAAAAGCAAATAAATGAAAAAAGAGATATAAATGAGAGGACAGCACAAGCGCATAACAGATACGATTTTTTGACGACTCAGTTTCCCTGTTATTTGCAAACCCTTTCGCTTTCTCTCTCTTTGTGCAGAAAAAAGATACTATATTGCAGGCACGCAGGCATACCAACAGTGAAGCTTCTCTCTCTTCATGAAGGCATGTTTCAAAATGAAGGGTGATGATGATGTGATATGTTATGCATGCATGCATGAGTGCATGTACATGCGATGATGTAGATGATGGATGGATGAGGGAGAGAGAGAGAGAGGGGTGGTAGTAGTAGTACAGTGTACGTACGTAAAGAGTGAAGAAAGGTAGGGAGAGTGGACAAAAAAGACGGACAAATATTTGGCATCACATTTGGTTGCAGGGTTAAAATGTTAGCAGGATCCCATAAAATTGGCTTCACTTCGATTTTTCTTTTATTTCTTTTCTCTGTTATTCGTACTCCCAAAATTCTGCATAAGATTTTACTTGTAGCATCGGGGAAATAATAATTTTATTACCAAAATTAATAATATGGGTGAAATTAAAAAAATAACTTTTTTTTTTCAAATTGCTCCTCTTTATAAGAAAATTATTTAAATAAAAACATCGTTATATTACAGAAAAAACACGCTAGCCTAGACTTATGAATGTGATTTATTTAGATTGCTTTATTAGAGAATTTTGAACTTGAGATATACAATTAAATTTATGTCATAAGTTGTTGTAGATTAAAACATCTTACAGTAAAAAGTTATAAATTAAATAATAATTTGACTATAATAATTAACTTATTCACTAACCTATAAATGATGAATCAAAGTTCAAGTTGAGGCAAAATTGACAACCCAGTATCATTAGAGTAAAAGTGGGTTTTTAACTTAAAAGGGTAATTTACTTTTTTCAAATATGATACCTTATCTCGAACTTTGGGGCCATGACATAATAATCAAGATCAATTTGAAGAAACATCCACTGGCCACCACCAACTATTCAGTGGATGTTTGCTAAATGTTATCAATAATATACTTGTAATGTTTTTTTTAAACAAAATTTTATAAACACTCAACTTTTTTAAAATCATTAAAATTATATGCGAAACAAACAAAAATTATAATATTGTAATTTTTTTTAAAATGAACTAACAATAGAATGTGCCTTCGTCGTTAAACAAGTAATAAATGAAAATCGTTAAAAACTAAAGCGTATAAATATGTAATTTGCACTAAAAAATGTGAATGAAATCTACATATACAAAGTGTAGAATAATTAACATGATTGGATGAGAAGAAAACGTGAACATGTGTTTCCTTTTTTCCATATTATAACTTGAATACGTGTGTGAATTCTATGAATTTACTTAATGGGTATAATTAATTGAACCGTGTTGAATAAAATTGTAGGAGAGTGAGTAAAGAGCACTAAGAAATGTTATTCACATGATTTAAGACTATATGTTGTCATGACCTCTCCATTGCATGCATGCACCCAGTAATTGTCCACTTGTAAGTCAACTTTGATTTATAAGTGGCTTCATATTCCTCCGATGACTTTCGCAAGGGTTATTATCAGTTGTATAAGAAATCATGTGTTTTATAAAAAATTGGATGTAAAAAAAAAAAAAGAATAATTTGATTTGCAGCTAGTCTTATAAAGCAATTAAGATATTATTTTTTATGTCCATTCAAAATGGATATAAAAAAACTAATCGATTGTAGATTGGCATGAATATCATTATTTATAACTATCTCTAAATAATTTACCCATAATTTTAAAGAGAATATACCAACTCCTCAACAATATAACATTGATGAAACTTTTTTGCAGAGAAAAAAAAACTGTAGAATTGATAGCTTCAGTATATACCTAATTATTTCATCAAACATCGTTTCCTAGTATACATAATGTACGCACATGTCTACTTTCATTTGGACAACATGGAGTGTGATAATTAATGTAATGTTGAAATCTAGCTTCGTCATGGTGAAGTCACCTAATATTGTCCATGGTTGCGAAGTAGGCATGCATGGGAAATATTAATTTATATAACATTTTAATGAGTGTATGTATTTAGTGATTAAGAAAAAAGTGAATGATGAGAAGTGGCTTAAAGAACACTAGTGTATCCCAGTGTAGAATCTAAATGCTTTAATTACGATTAAGTGTTGAATAAGTTTTAGGCCTGCAAGCTAGCTACCACATCTGAACCCTGAAACCCAACTTTGTGGTTGAGATCCACCAAGCACCAACCTCCTCCCTTTTGTTGACAATCGATAGTGTTTCCCACCTCTTTCCCTTTACTCATAAGGATCCAAGAGCATGAGAGATAATGCCTCGCAAAAGCAATTGACTTTTGGATATTTACAAGGTTGACATTTTCATAATCCAAAAACTCTTCAAAGCATCCAATGATCCACCCAAAAACTCACTCATTTCCCTTTTTCCAGTGCCATCCACTACTTCTGCTTTCTCTCTCCTTCTCTCTATAAAACACTTGTTCAATATTAACCATTTATTACTACTACTCTCTGTTCATGTCCGGATCACAAAGATAAGAAGTGGCTCAAACAAATATAAGTTGTTGTATTATCACTGGTACAAAAAATGTCTTTCACGTCGTCCACTTCTCATTGTATCAAAAATATCCGACTTAAGAAAAAAAAAAGATGAAAATTTTGTAGATATGAGACACGACTTTTCCGTCGTATTTAAAAAGAGGTGACTTTACGTCTCATCTATAGGATGCGATGTAAAAAGGGTAGTTTACGTTACATCCTTTTGAATGCAATGTAAAATTGGTTTGATTTTTTATTTTTCACTTTTCACTCAAAAAGATGTGACGTAACGTCGCATCTTTATTGGTATGACGTAAAAGAGGTCTTTTTACGTCGTCTCTTTTTAGGTGCGACATAAAAAATAGTTTTTATTCTATTTTAATGTTACTCCCTCGTCTCACGCAATAAGAATTTTTTAGAATGACGATGAGAATAATGACGACAACGATCATTTCCACACCATTTTTGACCATTTTGATTGTGAAAAACATTAACATTGTGTCCCATTTTCCGAATTTGACGTTTCTCCCCGATTGGATTCGAGTTTTAAATCGTTTTCATGTATACTCGATGTTAGTGTTCTATGTTATATGTTCAAATTGAATTCGTGATTATTTTTGGGATCTCAATTCCGTTATTATATGAATATCTCCACTAGATTATGATTATTTGTTTATGCATTTAAATCCTACTTTTTTGTTGTTGTAATTTGTATATTACAAGTACAGAAATATAGTATATTGGGGGTTTAAGTTTAGGGTTTTATCATAAAGAAAACGGAAAATGTTCGAAGTAAGATAAATTTTGACTGAGATGTCAGATTTGGACGCAGAACATATCAAAATGAAAAGAAAAAGACGAAGAACAAGGCGCAAATCCCAAAGGGGATTTGTCCCAACAATTTTTCCAAAATATGCTCCTAAACACATATAATACACAAAAGTTTGTGCAGGTATGAATAATTATTCGACAAAGGTAATTACTTTCAACATTTGTTAAGTTTATTTACTTTTGTGTATTGCATGTTAACCGGAGTCAAATTGATAGTCTAGGTATTTGAATGTGGTTACTATGTCATGTATTGGATGAGAGTCATAGTTTGTGCAGGTATAACTGATTTTTGAACGGAGGTAATTGCTTTCAACATTAGTTAAATTTATTTAACTTTATGCATGTTGTGTGTTTACAAGAGTCAAATTAATATTTCAGGTGTTTCAAATTCGTCTTTATTGTCAGAACATGATATCACACAAATTAGACAACAATGGACAATTTTTTTGTTCAGCAATTCTAATACTTAGTTTGTAGGTTATTGTTGATATTATATTGTGTATATTATGTAGTTTAGGTAGCTTAGTTTGTATTAACTTTTAGTTTGTAATAGATTTTAGTTTATAGATTATTGTTTGTATTATATTATTTTATTACGTAATTTAGGTAGCCTAATTTTTGTATTAGCATGATGTATTAATTTAACTTTTGTAGTTTGAATGATATATGGTATTATATTTTTTTATTTACTAGTTAAATAAGCTTGAACGTTTGATCTGTCTGGTTATAATATATGTTTCAAGGTTTTTGTTGTAAGACAAAATAAATCAAATATTAAAAAAAAAGACGAAATTTACGTCATATATATACATATGCGAGGTAAATTTTGTCCAATTTTTAATTTTCGAAGTCTTTTACGTCTGTTTAGTGATATATGTAACATAGATTAATATCAGGCCTCGATAAATGATGTAAATTTACGTCTGTCAAAGAAACTGATGTAAATTTACGTCTTTCATTTTAACGTTAGTTTTATAAATGATGTAAAAAGTTCAAATAACTTACATAAAAAATTCATTCTGCATTAGTGTACATAGTATCCGTCTTTAAAATGTGTTAGGATTGTGTGAAGATAGTATGATTAATGAACACAGACTCAGTTGTGTTTTATTGTCTCCCTTTGGTGTGTGTGTGATGATGATTGAGTCCCCCAAAGGGTATAGTATAGCTTTTTCTTCTGGAAGAGGAAGAGATTTGGGACAGAGAGACCCCGCCATTGGGACAGGTCCACTGGCCTTTGTTTTCGAAATTGCATTGCGTGATTTTGTTAATAAAAAAAAACAAAAACAAAAACAAAGAAAAGTGGAGGTCCCTTTCAATTCCTTCCAGTCCCATGCGGGGACCCAAAAGCCATTGTTTTTTAATCCTTGGTGTTGAGGTGATGAACCTTTTTCCTTACATGCACCAAAAGAGTGTCATGGACTCACTCACAAGACCCCACATGCACCCACCACCTCCTCCCTCTCACTCTAGAATTGTGTGCATGCCTTTGCTTCCATTTTACACCTCTCTCTCTCTCTTGCCTTCTTTTCTTCACCAGGGTCCATGCATGATCAGAGGTGTAAAGGTGTAGCCGGCATGATAGGATGCTCATGTGAGTGAAAATCTAATGTCTTGCAAACTAATTATGCCAACATATCATTTCTAATCCTTATCATTAGTAGTGCTATTTAAGTATATACTGTCAATTTTAATTCCTAATTATACTTTTCAAAAGGAACCAAATATTCCAAACCATCATAACATACCACACACTCTCATCGATATATATATTTTTATGGGATCATACATTCTTCACAACTCCCCAACTTGGCTATCATCTATCGCCACCAACCCTCCATGCATGCGTTCGTTTTCCACTTTACTCTTCTACTGTCTGTCAAATTAGGGTTCCTCAATTATTGGAAGTAAATTTTAATTCTTTTATATACATTTATTTAAATCAGACCAATTTTTTTATAAATATAAAAATCAAAACCCACGTAAAACTAAATTATAAACAATACACACTACTATAATGTTTTCTAATGATTTTTAAACATCCTCCAATATTTTCCTAAACCCTAAACCCTAAACCCTAAACATGTTATATTGTTTTTCTTCTTCTTGGACTTAAAGTTCCAATTCACACTCTAGTGGTTTGAGAATATTTCGGTTTTGAACGAACCACCAAGCTACACGCCAAATGGATTATGGAAGGATACTTCGATTTTCCGTCTGTTGACTTGGCAAGAAGAACAAATCCCTAAAAACGATTTTTTTTTTCTTCTTCTTTTCGTTGAAGCCAAATATTCTTTAAGGGGAAAATGATAATTAAAAATTATTAGAATAAATAATACTCTTTTATTAGTGATATATATAGCATTTATTTTAAAGTGATACTTGTTGGTGGTTAAAGCAAATACATTTTAATAAAGGTTTAGTTGTAAATTGTTTATTTGTTGTGAATGTTTTTGCTATTGTTGACTATAAAGTCAAAACAATTTCTTGTATTCATAGTTGAACAATGTGAATTAATAAGTTGAGGTGTGGTCAAGGATAGCAGGGTCCATAAAAGAACCTATTTGTGGATCATAATCTGCACACATACTAAATTAATCAGTGACAAAAATTTCACCCCTTATAAATTCTCATGTAAAACAAAAAAGGTTATGAATGTAAACTTTTCAGCATGGGTCTTGGTATTTCAAATTCTGGCCTGCAAATGATTGAAAGTTATTGAGGTCAAAAGCATTATTGCATTTCGGAATAAGATTCCCAAACATGTTTTTATGTGTACTCACTTTTGGTAATTTCCTCCTAACTTTGTTTCTTTTCAACTTCTAAATTTCATTATACGCCGAAACTGTTGCTATTTTGTTTTATTTTATATATAATCAATAAAGATAAATTAATAAAAAAAAATATTGAGGAGCTGTTTATAAAAATAAAATATATCTATATCTATATATATAAAATTCATTATACATTTATTTGACCGTTTTAACACTTAATAAAATAATCAAACCCATCACATTTTTAAATTAATAAATAAAAGTCATGTTAACTTTAAGCATCATGATTATTGTTAAGATAACGAATAAAATCGCACATAGAAAAGGACAAATGACAAATTAGTGATTGAGAACACTTCTTAACCCATTATCCAAAAACCCATTGTAAAAAAAACATAAAAATGAAAATAAGTTTGCAGCAATAAGACAAATTGGAACAACGTTGAGGGTTTTAGCCAAAAATGACATGATTGGTTGGGTAGAATCGGTGAGAAGCAGATAATGTTAAAAAGAAGAAGGCAACAACAGAACAGTGTTGTTTTGAATTTTGAGAAGCCTCATTTGCCATTGAAGATATATATAATCATGTTCATCGAATGACAGATACTTACATAGCTGAAGAATCAAATCATTGAAAATGTTTGTTCAGCAATAATAGGAACGAATCACTTCTCTGACTTCATTCAATTTCTTCTTCACCAGTAAAACCAAATCTATAAATAGATTCAATAATAATTATATAAAAGCAAGAAAATGGTTGAAGATATATATTTTAATATTCTTGTCTGTTTCTTATGTCGGAAGATGAAGTGCTTCTACGTTATATTCATTGCTTATCATCAAGATCACTTACCTTGGCTAAATAATTGGATGAGTGAGATTTTGAGTTAAACTCTGGACATTAAGGTGTGTTTTTGGTTAAAGTTTAGAATGTGTTGCAGCTGTTGTTTCTCCTGTTTAGAAACTTCGTATTTCATGTAAACTGAAAAGTGTGCAAACAAAACGATTACAACTTAACTTGATCTTAGTTGATCTTTGATTTCATTAAATTGATTTTGATTAAAACTATTTCATTAAATTATTTTATAACTAAACATGATATAAATATTTCATTAAAAGATATAAGATTTTTTATTGTGTAAATTAGGTACATTAGGTTTGACTTTCTACGTTCAAAAATCTCACCCACCTTAATTAATCTCTTTACATTCCAAAAAGGGTATTTTGTAATGTAAAAATAGGGTGCAGAAGGGAGTTTTTTTAATATATAAGGAAACACCCCCTAACGAAGCCCTAGTAAACTGGGCCCAAACATAATTTGGGCGACACCGTACTTTGACTGGGTCATTTTGGTTTATTTTTATCTGGGCTCTTACATGTTTAAAAATACCTAATAGAAAACATAGCATATAGAGCAAGATTTAGTCAGTGATTTAAAGTAACAAGGAAAGTAACAAGGAATTATAGCAAAACATTTTATTATACGTTCTTAGAACATGCTCTATCTTTTTTATCTAAGTTTATTACAAAAACACATATTTTAAAAATTTATTTATTTAAATTATAATATATAAAGGAATTTTCATATGATATTTTGTTAAACATACAAATATTGAACAAATAAATTAATGAAAAAATTATATAAATCCGTTATATTTTCAAAACATTAAGGGTTTTAGAGTAAATTGTAGCCACGATTATTTTAAAATCGATATAATATAACGTGTGGTGAAAATTTTATAAATAACTAATATAGCATATAAGATATTATATTAGTTATTGTAGACTGATATAGTATCTCATGTATTACGTTAGTTATTTGTAACAACCTATTTTATTACGTTAACGTTAAAACCTAACAAAACTTATCACTTCATCTCATAAAACCCTTGTTGTCTTTTTGTGCCATCATCATTTGTTGTACCTGTCAACGTTTATGCTATGTGTTATTTCATGATTCCACATTATTAAATATGTTTTCTTACTATTTTTTTATTTCAAAATTAACTTTCAATTTTTAGAAGTAATTTTAACAATGATTTAAACAAATATTTTGAAAATAAATTTTAAAAATTATTTTATAATTTTACTTTTTTAAACTTTTTTAAATAGAAGATAATAATATAAGAACTTATTTTGAAGAATAATTTTAATAATTTTATAATGACGTAAAATATTGTTATTCATTAAAAAAATAACATAAAATAAAGTATTTTATCAATTTATTTATTATTTTTAAAATTATTAAATAATTAAAAAACTATTTAAACAAAATAACTAGTAAACAAGCTTTTCAAACAAATTTTTAGTTTTAAAATAAATAAAAAATTATTAAAAACAATAAACAACAAAATATTTAAAAGTGTGAAAATAAACCGAATAAAAAATTCGAAAAATAAATTAGTTTAGATAAATATAAATATATATATATATATATATATATATATATATATATATATATATATATATATATATAAATTTATTTTGCCACAGTTATTTAACTATGACCTATATTATGTAGATCAAATTAACACGTAACTTTATGGTTTAGAATAATAATTATTTTTTAATTAAAAAATAATCTTATTATTTTGTTAATTTTAATAAAAAATTCATAAATTTTTAATAATTACTAATTTTAATATATAATGACTAAGAAGAATTATTATTTTAAATTAATAAATTATTAAAAAATAAATATCAATAATAAAAATAAATTTTTATTTTTTATTTTGAAATTGAATGATATATTTTTTTTTATAATTTTTATATTAAATTATATCTTAAATGAGTAATAATTTTACTAATAAAATTAGAATTTAAAAATATATTTTTTATTTGTATTTAAATATTTTTTAATTAAATAATTTTGCATAAAAAATTTTAAATTTTAATAAAATCAAAATTACTTTGTTAACCTATTATTCTAATTTAGATTTGTTAAAAATATTGTTTTTCTTTAAATATAGATTAAATACATTTTTATTGTGCGTTTTTTTACTGCTGTACAAATATATAAAAAAGATATCAATTGATTTACACACAAGTAAACTATTTTTAAATAACAAGACACAAATATATTTTCTTTCGTTGTAAAAAATAAGATTATATATAATATCTTTAAATTTCAATAAACATTTAAGTACTAGAACTTGTTTCTTCTCAATTTTTTATAAATAAAACTCTAAAAAAATCCCTGTCACTATCATATAATCAAATAGATAATAAAGGTTATGATTTTCTTTTTCTTAATTTTCTGTTAAATGTCTGTTATCAATAATTATTCTGTTAATATATATATATATATATAATTAATTAATTAATTAATTAGCAACCATCTTCAAAAGCCAAAATCTTTTATTAATATTAAAAAAAAAAAAAACTAAAAATCATCGAGATTGACCTTTTACTTAAAAATCTGCGACTCTGAAAATTATATTTTTCAGACATCATCTCCCAACAATATTTTCAATCATTTCACAACACATCAATAAAACATATATTTCAAAAATAGAATTACTTAATTTGAAATGAGTGTTTAAATTTCTCTATGCCTATCTGTTTCTGGTGGAATTTCGATCGATTTCGATTCTAAAAAGTGTTATGGTCCTAATCAAAATTCTCCCACGTAAGTTCTTTTTACTTAGGCTAGCAGTCTGACTTTCAATCGAAAACGTGTATGAGAATCGAAAGTTACGGAATATCAAAATGCTATTTTTTAGTATTTTATATTTAAAATACCGAAAGCGATAAAAGTATCGAATCGAGAAACGAAATATTAAATTGCGAGGAAATGTAAAGTGCGAAAACCCCAAATTTGCATTAATTGTAAATGACAAGAAATCGAAAACAGCGCAAATATAAATGACAAGAAATCGAGATTGCAAGAAAAGTAAATGACAGGAAATCGAGATTTGCAGAATGTTAAATAACAGGGAAACTTAAATACAGAAACTTAAACTTTCATTGAATTGAAATGACAAGGAATCGAAAATACAGAAATATAAAACTGCTGAATTTAAGTTGCATCAAAATAAATTACCAAGGAAAATACAGAAAGCGGTAAATATACTCAGTGAGCAAGGAAATCCAGATTGCCAGAAGCTTCATGGTGTTCGTCGTTTCTCCGGTAGACTTTTCACTACTGATTCTGTTCTCTGCCAATTTCTGCTCCCTGTTCCGTCCTTCTTTGCTCTATTTATAGGGCATCGTTCAAGCTTTCCAGGAGCAGTTAACAAGACTGCTACCACGTTCTACGTGCATTTGGCAGTTTATCTTCTACGGTTTTCCACGTTCTCACGATCTTCGACTTCCTCCAAGGTTTCGAAACTGTTCTCTATACGTGCGTTTGACTTATTCTTCTCTTCACGGTTTGGCCAGGGTTTCAATATTCACGCATATTAGCTTTCTCCTCGATTTCGATTTTATCGAGAACTTTACATTACTTTTGGTTCATTTTAACTTTGGCGTTATATACTTCTAATTTCTTGGTTTGTTCCACAATAACCTTTTAACTATTATTCCTTCTATTCCGACACTACCTTTCGATTTTGTGTGTCACGTCCTTTCTAATTGGACATTGTTTCTTGATTTTTCTTTCATTCGTTTTTCGATCATTTTTCTCGATTTCCTACTAACACTATCGTAGTAGTTTTAAAAGAATATATCACTTTTAAATATTCACGATATCAATATATTAAAAACAAAATTATTGTTTGTTTTATAATAAAGAAAAATACAAATACATCAAGAAATAAAAAAAACCAATTGATTAAACAATTCGAAACATTGACTTGATCCAACAACTCAAATACGTTGACTTGAATATGAATAAATATTTGATCGCTGAATTATGTTTTTTTTTAAGATGTGACAGATGTAAATGATATTGAACTTAGTAATAAAAATATGTATACAAATAAGTTTTTTGTATACATATAAATAAGATGATATAATTTATAAATTTTAAAAATATATTTAAGTAATAAAAATATTTGTTTAATATCAATTATTTATTTTTATTGTGCTATTAAACATTGACTTATTTTTTATTATATTAATACATTTTTAAAGGGTATTAATTTAAAATAATATTTTTATTATAATAATGATATGAAATATGGATAGGTAAAAACTTTTCAAATTTAAAAATTGTTTATAATAAAAATATATGAATTATAAATTTTTTGAACTTGTATCATTTTTTGAGTTGTATATAAGTTTTGAAATATATAGGAGGTCACAATTAAACAAAAAAAAAAAGTAAAAGATATCATAAAGAATGTTGAATATATCATTAATAGTTTGAAAACTCATATCAAAGGAAATATACATAAAGAATGATGAAAAGTTTAACATGATGGAACAAAGACACAAAGAAAAAATATTTTTTTTTAAAACAAAACGCATAACTTGAAAAGAAATTTGTTTTCTAGCTCGATTTCCTCCAAGATATCATTTTTCTCGATACCAATCACAATTATGGTATTATTCACCTTTGAAGGAGAAACATATACTGAAGGTGAAACAAGTCATCAGAACACCAAAAAAGAAATTGTTCCAAAGCTAAATGAAGTTGTTTTAAAGCCAGATGGAGAACTAAGCAAGGTCGAAGCTGAATCAAAACCCAAAAAGACAAAGGTACACATTCTTGGACAATCGAAATTGAAGTTAGGAAGTCCATTTGTCCCAAAAATATAAGTAGAAGCTTTACCAACAATGTGAAAAGCTTCCACCATGAAAAAATTTAGAGGAGAAACAAATCTATATAACACACATTCAATCTTACTTTACTCAAATCATTATTTTGCGGGAAAATGATGTTTTTCTTTGTAAAGTCTTTCTCATAACTTTGAAGCGTTTGACACTTAAGTACTTTTATGACTTTCCAACTTGGTTAATAAAATGATTTTAAGTATTAACCCATAAATTTCGAGCTAGTTTTACGGCTGCAAGGCGAAATAGGGTGTCTTCTTTAACCCTGCAAGGGTTGAGACAGTAAAAAGACAAATCATTGCAAAAGTTCATGGAGATATTCAATGAAGTAAGTCTCACAGTTGACAATCTATCTTCAAATCTAATCATTCACACCTTAATAAATGGGTTAAGGCGATGTCAATTCATAGACAGTATATACATGAATTATCCAAAATTTGTGGAAGATTTGAGAACTCAAGTTTTCCAATTTATACAACTAGAAAAAGGTATCAAATTAAGAAAGAAAAGAGATTTCCAAGAAAAAGAGGATTTATCGTCTTATAAATATAACTTAGATAAGAGGAATAAAAGAGAAGACAAAAGAGAAAAGAGGAGATTTATCCTCTCAACACTATCATTGAGACAATCTTGCGTGAATCATGCAATTTGGAGCTCATCAAGCTACCTAAACCTACAAATACACTCCTAGATGCAAATAGATCAAAACAATGTGCGTGGAACCAAAATTATATTGCAAAAAAGTATGAGAAATTACATAAAATATTATTTGTGTTTATGTCCTAGATAGATTCATTCAACACTACAAACATGACAAAGGATATAGATAAGTTCGAGGATAGTGAAACCAAGTACTAGGATGATACGACGTTCGGGGATCGAAACAATGTTATCATCAGGACGATAGATAACTCGACACAAGTCATCCATATAGTGACCCAAGCGATGGGCAAGTCAGGGGTGTTATCAATACCATTATATAGAGGTTTTGCAATGGGTGGAAGTACACGCTCGATCAGGAAACGTCACCTAAGAACAATACATAATGTTAATATAACCTAAGCATTACAATAGAGGACATTACATCCTTTTTTTTTCGATGTATATTTTAGCTTTCATGATCCTCAACAAGATGATCATATGGTGATCATTGTCTACATTGCAAATTGGGAAGTGAAAAAAAAATTATTGATTAGGGGAGCTTGACAAACATCCTATATTGGTCTATTTTTATATAAAAAATGTCTCATATGATTTAATTCAACCTTACCCTGATCCACTAATAGACTTTGTAGGAGAAAGGGTTCATACTTGGGGATATAATAATCTTTTGACCACCTTTGAAAAAAGAGAAGAAAATGAGACTTTGATGGTAAGATATATATTGAAAGAAGCACATACCTCTTATAATGTATTGATAGGATGAAAGACTCTAAATCAATTCGGAACTATCGTATACACCCCTCATATGACTATAAAGTTTTTAGCTAAAGGAGGGTGAGTAACAACAATCAAGATAAATCTAAAAGAACCTAAAGAGTGTTATCCTCTTAGCTTTAAAGCTCAACCTTATTCTTTAAAAAAATGTGGATAATAATCCATCATGACAAACTTGGTTTTACATGTTCAAGATACGGAGGTTGATCCTCGACAAGAAAAAAGAAGTGATCATCCAACTTTTGATGAATCGATAATTGAGTTGCAGTTGTTGGTCTTTTGGAAAGTGTACCAATATTATCAATCGCAATACACTATTTCAATTAAATTAAAGTCGATCCCATGAGAAACAGTTTCGTTGGAAATTCTGAATCATATGCTTATTAAGTGTATTGACACAAAATTGATTTTTCATAAACTTTTGGATTGAAAACAAACAGTAAAGAGCTATAAAATATATTTAGAATGAAATATGAGAACTTAGGATTAACTTATTTCCTTTTCTCTTCTTTGTATAATGGCTAAGTCAAATTAATAATATCAATTAACCTATTAATGTTGATGTCATCTACTTAAATCATTCACATTGATTCCTCAAACATGATATTCATAAGAAAACCTTGTAAACATAGATTCCTCATACATTCAATAGATTTTCTAACATTAGGTTTAGGGTGTTAAACACTTAATACATCCATTATCATTCCTAACAATTAACGTATTAAATATTTTTAACCTAATTAAGGGTTTCAAGATATATTTTCCAATATATATGAACATCAAGGATAAAAGGATTAACAGACACAAAGGATAAAAATAATAACATAGAAAACATAGATTAATATATCAAAATATCACCAAGATGCAAAAGAGTTCAAAGAAAGTGCACACAATCCTAAGAGAATGAAGTTAGTCACTCATGATGGTCATTACAATGATCCAAATGAAGAAGAATTGAAGATTGAACGAAAACTCGAGCAATCGTCGTGACTATCTTCTAAAAACCTTCAACCCCTTTTTCAAAACGCATCTTATCTTTTTCTAAAAACCTCCAACCGTCATTCGCTCAAGCAGAATGTTCGCTTAAGTGAAAAATGAAGAATTTTGCTCAAACGAGAATTGTTCGCTTGAGCGGTTGAATTCTCGAGGCTTTAACGTATTTTTGCTCAAACGAGCGTCCATTTCACTCGGGCAACTCTTAGGCTGAAAATATTTTTCTTTTTTCCAAATTTTCTTCAATTAAAATGAAAATTATGATATTTGATCTTGTATCAAGGTATTCTGCAAATTCATCTTACATTAAGAGAAAATTAGATTAAAATCAACATAATTTAAGTGGTTAAATAATAATTAAAAATATTACATCAACTTTTACTACTTAACAACAGTTTAGGAGCAAACTTGGACAAACAACTTAAATAGGGGAGACAATGGATGTCGGTCTTTGAACTCATATAAAGAATATATTTTAACAAAATGTTGACCTACTTATATGGAGTGCATCTGACATGTCAAGTATTAATCAAAGAAAATGAAATCTAGGAAAAGAAAGACAAAAGTCTATAAAACAAGAATTTTGAAAATTATTAAAGGCAAATTTTATTAGAGAAATAACATATACAACTTGGTTAGCTACTGTAGTATTAGTGAAAAAGTCTAATGAAAAATGACAATTGTGTGTTAATTATACTTACTTGAACAAAGTTTGTCCTAAGATTCATACCATTGCCAAATAGAGGTCGATTAATTAACAACACCTGAGATTATGAAATTCTTAGTTTTTTATATGTATACTCAAGATATAATCATATACTAATGTACCAGAGTAGATGAGGAACAAATTGATTTAATCACTAAATGAGCTAATTTTTGTTAAAAATTATAATGATGTTAGTGCAACTTACTACATATTAATGAAAACAATATTCAAAAGTATAATAAGAGATATCATGGAAGTTTATATAAATGATATGATTATCAAATGTAAAAAAAAAATCATTTATCATCCAGAACATTTACAAAGAGTTTTGGGTGAGGTTAGAAAACATAACATGAGATTAAATTCAGAAAAATGTGTATTTAGAGTACAGGGAAAAATGTTTTTCGAATTCATGATAACACAAAGAGGAATAGAAGCAAAACATAATAAATGTGAAGTCATTTTAAATATACAAAACTTTACAAATATCAAAGAGGTATAACGTCTAAATGGTAAATTAGTTTTACTATCTTGATTTATTCTTAAATTAGTTGAAAAAGCAAAACCATTTTTCAAATTGTTAAAGACAACTACAAAATTTGAATGGAATTATGAATGTAATGATAGGTTCCAACAAATCAAACTTAATATATTTTCATTACCAATTTTATCAAACCCTACCCTAGGAGCTAATCTTTTAATATATTTAACAGTTTCAAACTTAGTCATAAGCTTAATGTTAGTAAATTGTAAAAACAATCATCCTATATAATTTACTAGTAGCATTTTATAACCAGTTGAAATTAAATATTTTATCATAGAGAAATGAACTTTAACCTTAACATTAAGGCAATATTTTAACAGTCATCCGACAATAGTTAAAATTGATTATCCCATAAAGCAAACATTGGAAAAACTTGAATTAATTTGGAGAATGATAACATGGATGGTAAAATTATCTAAATTTGACATATCTAATGAAATATGATGACTAATGAAAGCATAATTTTTAGCTGACTTTCTCCTTGAATTCTTGAAAAAAAACTATTTTGTGGATCCTATCAGTTGATGGTTTCTCAAATAAGAAAGAAAGTCAAGCAAGGATTATTTTAGAAAGTTCGGATGATATTATACTTACATAAGCTTTACGTGTTGAATTTTGAGCTTGCAGTAATCAAGTCAAGTATAAAGCCTTGATCGTTGGATTAAGATTAGCCAAAGAAACTAGAGTAAGATATCTCCATTGCAAAAGTAATTCTAAACTTAGAACAAGATAGATAGGTGGAGAATTTTAAGCTAGGGAGCCTTTTATACAAAAAAATATTATCATATAGCCAAGACCTTGATAAAAAGCTTCGATCAATTCAAAATAGAACACATACCTTGAGAACAAAATTATTGGACTAATCTTCTCTCAAAACTCCAATACATATAACTCTAGATAACAAAAATATTATTACAAGAGACATTAAAAACACCCAACTGGGATTATGATAATGTATTCCATTTTAATTAAACTAAGTTAACATGGGTGACCCCCATAATCTAATACTTGAAAAGTGGAATACTACCAAATAATTCAAAACAAGCTCAGGAAATGAAAAGAACAATTGCATTCATTGTCTAATGCAACGGATACTTATTCAAAAGAGTATTTTCAACACCTATCCTCAAATATTTAGATAAGAAACAAGTAAAGTATGTAATGAATGAATTACATTATATAATATGTGAAGTACACTCAAAAGCGATAAATATGATAGTTTAAAATTTTCGAGTATGATATTATTGACCAAAGTTAAAATAAAACGCAAAGAATTTTGTAACAAAATGTAAAGCATGTTAAAAATTTGATCCAATATTTAAAACACACCCTACAAATCTTTATACTAATTTATCAGCAAAACTCTTTGCTAGTTGGAATATTAATATACTCAACCTATTTTGTATAGTTAATGAACAAATAAATTTGATACTAGAAAGATAAATTATTTTACCAAATAAACTAAGACCAACCACACTTACAACGTAACAAGTTCAAAAATTTATATAAAAAAGTAATATTATATGCAAATATGAAATCCCTCATATCATAGTCACATATAACAAGAAACACTAAAAATCTATAACAATTTTTAGAAAATTAGCAACAAAATATCTAATAAGATTAATAAAATATCTCACATAATTCTTCAAGTAAAACTATCCTAAAACCATTCTAAATGAACTTAAACGTAATCAGGTAAGTAAAAAGTTGTTGGGCAAAAGACTCTTAATTTTTAATTATATTTCATTTATTTTTTTGTATTTTTTTATTCGTCAAATAGTTTTTTATTTTATTTTTCGTATACATATACTCTTTTTTTTTTTAATTTCCACGCACTTCTTTTTATGTGCCAAACCCATAATTAAGTCATGAAAATATAAAGTTTAAAAAAACTTAAAATGTGATCTCTCTATATAAAAACAAGTAAATTGAGGTTTTATAGCCAATATATGTTTTATCCATAACATAAACTTTTAATACAAACACAATATAGGATAACAATAACATTTTATATATTATTTACTAATATTAAATGAGATTAAGTACTTTGTAATTAATTTCACCTATACTTCATGTTTTAATTTGAAGGGCATAAGTGTATGTTTGGAAATTACATAAATATGTAAGTTTTTTCGTTGAACAAGATTTCTCACATTCCTATCCACTAGATATAAATAGTTAAATAAAAGAAAAGTAAAAAAAAAAAAGTTGTCTGCGTTGGGCTTGGCCTAGGAAACCCAGCCCAGAGGCGACTTCAAAAACCCTAATATTTTCCTCCTTGTCCTTAAGCAGCGAGTCCCGAGGGAGAAAAGGGTTCGTGCCGTTGTGGTGTGTGGTGTGTGGTGAAGGGAAGATGGTGTCAGGTTCGGGAATCTGCGCGAAGAGAGTGGTGGTGGACGCGCGGCACCACATGCTGGGTCGACTCGCGTCCATTGTGGCGAAGGAGCTGCTGAACGGCCAGAAAGTGGTGGTGGTGAGGTGCGAAGAGATCTGTATCTCCGGCGGCCTCGTGAGGCAGAAGATGAAGTACATGAGGTTCCTCCGTAAACGCATGAACACCAAACCTTCTCATGGACCCATCCATTTCCGCGCTCCCGCCAAGATCTTCTGGCGCACCGTTCGTGGGTATGTCACTTCTCTCGAATCAAATCTTTCTTCATTTTTGTTTTGCTTTTACGAAAACTATTATTATGTTCGGGGCTTTTGAGGTGAATGTCTACTGTTTTAGTTTTTATTTCTAGGGTCAGGTTTTGAAATTTGTATGTCTGTTCTTTTTTTTTTCCTAGAATGATACCGCACAAGACAAAACGTGGAGAAGCTGCTCTTGATCGTTTGAAGGCTTATGAAGGAATCCCTCCTCCGTATGACAAGACCAAGAGAATGGTTGTCCCTGATGCTCTCAAGTAAGTCTTCTATCCTCCTAAACTTTTTTGTGTGTGATTTTTCAGTGATGTATTACAACTTAATTGTACATTTGTTTGAAAAGGATCAATAATTGTTCTTTATATGTTTTTGAAGTTTTGTTATAGAAGTTAATAAACTTAGTATATACGGTGGTTTGTGGTTGAATGTAAGTGTGGAAAATGTTTATATAGTTAGAACTTGACTGTTCAACTATATTGCATTGAATAAATGATGTGGTTTATCTTATGTGTGCCAAGCTAATTGATGGAAACTGGAATCAGGGTTTTGAGGCTTCAGAAAGGACACAAGTATTGTGTGCTGGGCAGGTTATCATCTGAAGTTGGATGGAGTTATTACGACACCATCAGGGTATGTTTTTTTCTTTGTGAACTTATGCTACCTTAATTTCAACTGTGTTTTCCTACAAGTTATTATCAAACTTATAATGTGATCTACTTGGCCAACTGTGAAGAATATATATTTGGTTGATATTTATCTATTAGTCATTGCTATTGTGATTGTGCAAGATGGAGTTTGGGAATGAGCTGCTGTTAGTACTATTTATCTATTAAGGAGATGCCTACTGTGAAAACTATATATTACATTTTTTAATGTTATGCGACCTTTTCTAAGAAAAGTTGTTCTTTCCTTCAATCTTCAAGGGGAATGAAAATTAAAGTGTTGGAAATTTTGGGCTTCTGTACTGTGATTGTTACCTTATAAAATGGTAAGGAATTAGATTTGTTTGCTGGTGTGAGTAATTGTTTTATTATTGCTATCAGGAGTTGGAGAAGAAGAGAAAGGACAAGGCAGAGTTGGTTTACGAGAGAAAGAAGCAGCTCAATAAGTTGAGGGAGAAAGCTGAGAAGGTTGCTGATGAGAAACTCGGTTCCCAACTAGATATTATTGCCTCTGTTAAGTATTGAGTAGTCCTTTTAGAGTTTTTAAATTTTTGGTGCCACTTTATACCCAATTAAACTATCCTTTCAATTTTGGTGGAGGGAGTATTTGTTATTGAATCATAGATTTGAAATCTGATAATGTCTGTTTTTAATTTAATCGGATGTTTTGTATACTTTTAAAATCATTGAGAAATTTTTCATTACGGTTACCCTTTGGCCTTCTCTTAGTAAAGTAATTTCTCTAAAATTTATTTATCAATTTTCTGCGCTCATAATATTTGTATAACCCTTTTTTTTATTTGTTGGAATGAAGGTGTTAAATTAAGCTGATAAATCTGATGAACTGCTGATAAAATTTAGGTTTAAGATCATTTAGTTTATTATGATGTGCTTCACAGTGAAGAGGGCCAACTTTCTGTTTCTTTGAAATTTAAAAACAAAGATTAAAAATCTTAATTAACATAACGTTGTTTGGAAAAAGGAAACAAACTTGATTTAACTTCAATGGTAATAGAAACTTCAATTATAAGTTAAGCTGCTTTTTTCTAATTTTCTTGTGATTTTCTATCAACTAACATTAATACACTTGTATCTTGTGGTTTATATTTACACTTGTAAATTTTTTGAAATTACACTACTAGTGTTTTCTTTGTAGAGAATGTTTGAAAAAATGGTGGTTTTTACTAAATTATCTAGCGATGGCAAAATGGGCGGTTTGTTCTGGTCTGTCTTGTATTTGCCTGCCAAAAGTGGGAGGGGTTGGGTTAGTCCGCCATAATTATGGTTGGCGGTTATAGGTTTCGGTCATGACATATTTTTTATTTTATTTTATTAATTTTAAATCAAAATTTTTAATAAATTTAATAATGATAATTATTATTATCAATAATTTTTATATATATATATATATATATATATTTAAGTTACTAATAAAAATTGATATATTATTTTAATAAATTATATTTTAGAACAATTAAATTAAGATAAAATTTATATAATAATAAATACATACATGTAACAGTAAAAATTTATTAAATTTTTATTTTTTATATTGAAATAATTATGATTTTTATTTTGTGAAGAATGATGAGTAAGAAGAATATGATGGATATGATGAGAGAGATTTGTGCTTGAGAAAGGAAAGTGTATCCCATGTGAGTTTAAGTAATTATAAATTTTTTTGAATTCTTTTAGTAAGATACTTGAGACTTTATGAATTATCATTATGATGTATTAGAACTTTTAAAAATATATTTTCATAAATTTTTATATTATATATTATTTTTTTGATTTTTTATATTGTATCACATTTAAAAAAAATATTAGTAAACCGTCCCCTCCTGCTGGTTAGCCTGACGGGTTGGTGGGCTTGGTGGGACGTAGGCATGACAACGAGGGCGGAGGTGGGTTTTGCCTCCTCGATCCCCGTTCTCGACTTTTTAATCATCCCGTCCTCGCTCCCGATCCCACGGGGTTAAAAATTAAGTCACCATCCCCATTCTCGCTGGGTTTAGGGTTCCCACCCAGTCCCCGATCTATATTATTTAAAAAAAGATAATTACATTTATAATAAATTAATTTTATTATGTATTTTTTTATATAAATAAATATTTATAATTTTATAATGTATAATTATTATTAATTAAATATACATTTTAATTTATTATATTTATATTAAAATATGTATGTAAAAAAATATTTAATTATTTTTTAATTATATATATATATATATATATATATATAGAATATTTATAACATTATTATTATAATACTGTATTCAAACATTTAATTATTTATATAAGTTAATTCATTTTTAAGTTGTCATTTAAAAATATGAAATATATAGTTTATAAGAAAATATTTAATAAGTTAATTCTTATTTAATTAGTTTGAAGTAATAAAAGTTTAAATTATCAATTTCTTTTAATCCTTTAAAATACAATTATTTTATTAAGATAAAAAAATATGACATAATAAAACCTAATAAATATAAATTATAAATAAAATAATATTAGTTACTACTAGGATTTATGTAAAATATTTAGAAAAAGATAAAGGAAAAAAAATTACTTTGTGCTCATCAAATTGATTGAAAAGATTAAAAAAATAAATAAATTGATGTGAGAAATTAAGGAAATGTAAAAAACGAGAAAGGTAAGAGAAAATAATGTAATAAATTAATTAATATAAAAGATTAAAAAAGAAAAAAAATTTAAAAGTGGGTAGAAGAAAAAGAAAATTTGGTGAAATATTAAAAAAACAACCTTATATGTAATAGAAAAAGAAACGAAAATATATTTAAAGTAATATTTTAAATTTTAAATTTAAATATAAAAGTCGACGCGAGGACGGGGTCGGGGTGGAGATTGCATTACCCATCCCGCCCAGACTTTTCAAGCGGGAAAAACCGAACTCGCCCGCCCCTGCTCAACTTGGGATTTTCCAGTCAAACTCGGGGCGAGGGACGGGTCGGTCCCCACGAGTACGGATTTAATTGTCATCCTTAGTAGGACATGCCAAAATGAACTAATAAGTGGAAAGTACTAACTTGTCCCGCCATATTATGACCGATCTGGTGGGCGGTCCTGACCAGTTTTGTCATCTCATCCTAAAATAATTGCATATTTCATTTTTTTATCTTTTTTTTAATCTAAAAAAAAAATATTTTTTAAAACACTCTCAATATTTCTAATATATTTTTCACTTTATTAAACAAGTATATATTCAAATTTTTTAATTTCTTTATTTATTTATTCTCAATTTTGTTATTTTTATTTCCATTATGTGAAGCATACTTGCAGAAATATTATAGGTCTTTTAAAATATTTTAAAATTACAAACAATTTTTTTTTAAATGCCTTTATATTATGCATTCTTATGCATCTTAAATAATCAGAGTTTATTGAAAGTTTTATTTTGAAACACATACGTAATTAAAAAAAAGTCATATAATTTTTTTTCTATTTTTAAAATTGATTAAAGTTATATAATTTTCTTCAATCTTAAATATCGGATGTATATATTAAATTTATAGTAAAATATTTATTTTTATTTTTAAACAATTTAAATATATTCTTAAGATTTAAAAATTTTGAATATCTAATTGTGAAAAAATAAATGATGAAAACTTTATATTCTTTAATAAGGACTATCGCTGTAATTATAAAAAAAATTGTGTAATTTGACGAAAGAAGGTGGGAATGTGTTATTATAATTTATATTAGATGTATTAGTTTAAAAATAGAACAGAGTTATTATAGTTCTTATAAAGTAATAATAAGTATTTATTAGAATGAATTAACAATAGAAAAAATTGTTATTTAACTATATGCATGCTTTTTTTCTTTTTTTCATGTTAATTTTTACTCAAATTTCTCTTAGGATGTTTGCTGTTTCGTTCTCTCTCTCTCTCTCTCTCTCTCTCTCTCTCTCTCTCTCTCATATATATATATATATATATTAAGTAAACTAATTAATATTTTAGTTTTATTATAAATATTTTTCTTTTTTCTTTATTGTAAAATTGTTAAATATATTCTAATAAAATAATTATTTAATAAAAAATATTATAAAAATATAATATATAATTAATTTATTTAAAAAATAATTATACATATTTTAAATTATAAAAAATTAATTGTTTAACTATAATAAAAATTTATATTTTTATTTTAATAATATCTATTATAATTTTGATTAGTATAATTTGGATTAGTTTTTTTTATCAAATTATTATCAAATCGAATTAATCAACTTTTAAAATTTTCAAGAAAAAAAATTAAGAAAAATGATTTTTATTTATCTTCAATAAATTTTAGATGATTTTTAATTTAATTTTTGAGTAATTTTGATAGTCTTAAAATATATATTATTTAATTAAATAAATAATATTTTATTAAATGCTTAAAAAAAATTTAAACTTTTTGAATATATACAGACGCTTAGTAAAATATTTAAAAGAACAACTTATCGTTTATAATTACTGTATTGAGATAGAATATAGTTTATTTATCATAAAATTTTAGTGAATTTTATATAAAATAATATTATTATAATTATTAATTAAAATTTATTAAAAATTATAAAACAATATTAATATATATATATATATATATATATTATTTTATTACCATTATTGTAAGACAGAATAAATTAAAAAAAATGTATTAATAGTATTGAATTAAATTAAAGTGTTTGTAAATTGATATAACTATGGCACTGAGAGCGAGGTTGTGAACTCTAAGGAGCCAAAATTGAACCTGACCTTTCCGTTTGGCCAAAGGATCATCAAACGACACCAAATCAAAACCAGTTTCAGCAGTCAATGGTGTGCTACCTTCCTTATATTAGACCCGTTTAGAACTTCGCAGTTTTCAAACCTACCCATTTCCCCATCACATCTTCTGCTCCGATAATCACAACAGCTTCTTTGTTCTCGATCTCAGGATGTTTCATTTGGCTTTGTCTCAGGTACTACTTCCTTATCTCTACCTTGTCACTGTTTTTGACTTCCCAGAATAAATGGGGTCACTCCAAATGGAATCAAATTCTACCTTATCATGTCTTTTTCATTGTTTTTTTTAGCTATATTTTCTGTGTGGGGGGTTTTTTATGTGTGTGGAGATGTGCATGTAGAAAGTCAAAGCTGAAAAATTTAACCTGAGTGGATTTTTAAATGATGATTTTTTCTATCACTTGGTGAATGAAATTTAAACAACAAGTAATGAGACTTTTGTGGGGTTTAGCAGGTGGCGGTAACTGTTCCTGTTGGCAGCGATTTGTCTCTCAAAAGATCTGCGTTGAAGGTTTGATAGTACTCCTGTTTCGTTTTGTCTGCCTTTTGACTTTGGAAGTTATTTGATGCTTCTGCCGGTTGTGTCATGTTAAATAACCGATGCAACTGTCCGAGTACTATGTAGTTATGCTAGCTTTTTACGAGTATGTTGATTTGGAATGGCTGTTGAAATGCCTCGAGGGATCAAGTTCAACAATAGAGATTAGTAGATGATCATGTTTCTTTCCCAGTGAGTTTAGAAAGGGGCGAAAGGGATATGTTTTACTATACATTTGATTTGGTTCATTTTCATACCTGCAAAACTGTAATGAAGTGGAGCAATCATCGGGCAAAGGCGATAGTTTTATCCTTTTGGTAAAGAAAAGCTGTTGGTTGTAGTTGGTAACTTGGTATTATAAATGATCTTCTACTTGTATGGTGCCATTGGGTACTTTTATTTTTATATTAGAAATGTAGTGCTTTAGAATTAATGTATTTTGGTTTTCCAAGAACAGTGGTGTTTAAGTTACAATGCCTACTTAACACATGTATATTGGGTTTGTACAATCTTGTTTCCATATATAAATTGATTTTCAAAGAACTAAGAATGTAATACTGCAGTTGTTAGAATAAGCGATTCTATTTATTTTTAAATAAAACTACACTTGACGTTGCAGGCCCCTAGCTTAAACTTTTGGGATAAGTCATGGGCACCAGTGTTAACTTTGGACTTGAAGGCAAACAACTCTTGTTTAAGAAGTCGGAATGTGGTATGCATGTCAGTGCAGCAAGCAAGTGTACCCAAAGTTTCTGTCTCACCTTTAGAGCTGGAAGATGCTGAAGAACCTCCATTGAACTTGTACAAGCCTAAAGAACCCTATACAGCAACAATTGTTTCCGTTGAGCGGGTAGTAGGACTGAAGGCTCCTGGGGAAACTTGTCATATTGTGATTGATCATGGTGGAAATGTTCCATACTGGGAAGGCCAGAGTTATGGTGTTATTCCTCCTGTAAGTGACTCATTGGTGATTGTTATTCATTTCTTCCCTCTCTTTCTTTCCGATTAATGCTGGTAATCCATGATGATGAATCTTTGCCTTTAAGAACTTTTGGATACATTAATCTCGATGGAAGGAATGGATTTTAGATATTTACAATGTTCAATTATGGGTACTTTTCCTATATAAATTGAAGATTAATAGTCATCATCAGAATTTAAGCTGATTCTGTCTCTTCTCACCACCTTCCATCTAAAAATTAATGGTGTCTTTTGGGCTTATTAATTCATATAGAAAGCATTTTTTTTTTGTTGGGGTTAGATCTAGGAGTTAATGCAGTTAATGTTCTAAAATGATTTCACAACTTCTAAATACCACTTTACATTGGTGGCAGGGTGAGAATCCAAAGAAACCTGGGGCTCCCCATAATGTTCGACTATATTCAATTGCTTCCACAAGGTATGGAGACTTTTTTGATGGTAAAACAGCCAGCTTGTGTGTGCGTCGTGCTGTTTACTATGATCCTGAGACAGGAAAGGAAGATCCGTCCAAGAATGGCATTTGTAGTAATTTTCTGTGTAACTCAAAGCCTGGAGACAAAATTAAGATCACAGGTAAGTTGGAGCTGGCATTTTTTACTCCATCAAAGGTTGACATAATTTCTGATTCTTCTGTAACTTCGCAAGATTTGTATTCCAACAAAGTGGTGCCTTAACGCACCATGGTCAAGTTGGGAGAATTTTTAATCTCTTATTTATTTAATGCTGTCTTGCTCGGTTTTTCTTGTTTTTTCCTGTTACCATTGGTGAGTTCTACACTCCTTACTAGAGTGTCTGTTTGCTTAGCTATACTTCCTCAATATAATGTTGGAATGTGCCTTGCTCCAGGAACTTCTTTAATATTGGAAACTTGCTTGCAAGTTGGCAGAACTATAGCTTGTTACTGCTATTTGTTTTCTGATTAATCAACTTTGCTTTAATGCTAGATGGGGCGATTGAGAAAAAAAATTTCATTTTCAGAACCAATGATTTGAATTTGGACAGACATGGTGATTTGATGTGGTTAAATTCTCTAAGCTTTGTTAGGTTTTCATGCAGTATTCCAGTGAACCAGTTTTTCACAATTTAGTAGCTCTTATGTTTTTAACATTTGGTCAATTGGTTAACATCAAACTCTTACAGCATGGAGCATGGTAAAGAAATGTGATAAACTAAATAAAGAGAAAGTATATTGTACACTTAACTGCATATCCATATGCATCATGATTCTGAGTTAAAAAGTTTTGGTTCTATGTTATTGTTCTACCCCAAATTGATTTTTGCAATGTATAGTTTCCACTTTCCATTAAAAATAACGGCCATTCATTCTTCATTTCCTCTTTTATTTGGGTTTGTCCATGTTGGACAGGCACCCATCTAAGTGGCAGTCTCTGTGGACTGCCTTCGTTGCCCTCCAGCTTCTTTATTCTGCTGGGTGGGGGCGGGTGTGTATAGTAGTCACATAATTGGTGGGGGGCACATGGGTCCCTGTGAATGTAAAATCTCTGGTGTTCCATAAAAATTACAAATGGCCGTCATATAAACTCCTCTACACAAGACTTGTTAGCCCATAAAAATGATTAATTCATATTTGTTCTTAGGCACCCAAGTGGGGTATTATTCATTCCTAGTAACTAATGTGTCCACTACCAACATTCTCATAATTGAACAGCAGGCATGCTATAATTTTGAGATATAACACTGCCTACCTGAGGTCCATATTCTACGTGAGGCAAATTATATTATTGATTTCCTAGGCAAGTTAGGAGCAAGTAGTGTTAGGTCCATATCCTAATCCTGAAATGTTTCGGAGTATCACACCTCCATCTTGTCTTTCTTGTGTTAGGTCGGTTCTTATTTTTCTTCAAATTGTCTTACACCCCCTAGCACCCGAAAAAGGATGTATAACAAAAGGGAAACTTGATATGATTTAACTAGTCTTGGGTGTCAACTGTCAAGTATTGTAAATGTTGGTGAACATGCATCTTACTGGGTAGGAATTGATTCATCTACACTGTTTGGCAGGTCCTTCAGGGAAGATAATGCTTTTGCCTGAGGATGACCCTAATGCTACCCATATAATGATTGCCACTGGCACTGGTGTTGCTCCATTCAGAGGCTATCTACGCCGAATGTTCATGGAATCTGTCCCTACATACAAGTTTGGTGGACTAGCTTGGCTTTTCCTTGGCGTTGCTAACTCTGACAGTCTTCTCTATGATGATGAATTCAGTAAATACCTCAAGGATTATCCAAATAATTTCCGCTATGATCGAGCACTTAGCAGAGAACAAAAGAACAAGAATGGCGGAAAAATGTATGTTCAGGATAAGATTGAGGAGTATAGTGATGAAATCTTTAAACTCCTGGATAATGGGGCCCACATTTATTTCTGTGGTCTAAAAGGGATGATGCCTGGGATCCAAGACACACTGAAGAGGGTTGCTGAGCAAAGAGGAGAAAGTTGGGGAGAGAAGCTTTCTCAACTCAAGAAGAACAAACAATGGCATGTTGAAGTTTACTGAAAGAAGAAAAATACAAAACATTTTCCTTTGGTGCTTTTAATAATTCATCGAGCAGCTTCAGTAGCTGTAGTTGTTCTGTATTAGTAAATTGCAATGATATGTTGTGTTCTTCTTGATGGATACAGAATTGAAAAACCAAGTCATTGCAAGTGGAAATCTAGTAGAGTCCATTTGTTGAAAGCAGCAACATATTTCCTTTTGCCAAAATTTGAATTATGTTAGTAAGGATTATCATCCTATGAAGAATAAGCAAAACCTAGAATGATGTCACACGAATGAAGAACATAATGCCCCCAATTAAATTATTTTCTTTATTTGCGGGCATTCTTTCCTACGATTATTAGAGACTCAACTTTAATAGTACTTCGTAACCTATAACCATTGTTTGACTATGTTTAATACTTCTTTAATATAAAAGGAAAATTAAAATAAAATGTGTAATTTTAACATGTTGAAGAGAAAACAATAAGGAAAAAATGCAATATCGTGGAAAAGATAAACACAAAAGAAAACCTAGAGCACGAAAATGTTGAAGTGAACGCTTAATACCTAAGCAACCCATAAAGAAAACAAGTTCCACCCAACACACTTTTTAGTTCCCAACAACACAGGAAGTTTATTCTTTCTTTTTGAAAAATAATTTTGTAATAAATAATACTCTTTCAAAAATTATGAAATACTGGTCGAAAAGAAAATAGGCACTTTTTGGGCATCTCTATTTAAAAAAATGTATAAAAATAAGACATAACTATAATAAAATAATAGAGTGATTTTAAAGAGTGTAATTAAGGAGGAATAAAATACAAAATAAAACAGTAAAAGAAGGGATTTGCTAAGTAGTTATGAAAACAAAATCTAGCATAAAATTTTAATAAATTTGTATGTAGTTAGATTTGCTTAATTTTTTTATTTTACAACAGTCATATATGTTTAATTATTATTTTATTTTAAATTTTATAATAATATATTTATCATAAGAAAAATTAATAATATATTATTAATATAAAACACTTTACTTTGATTTATGAATGTAAAATAATATAATATTATTTGTTTATAAATCAATATTCTTAAATATATATATATATATATATATATATATATATATATATATATATATATATTTTGGACAAATATTTACATTTCTTTTATTAAATATTGAGAAACTTTATTTCTATCTCACTTTTCCTAAAATATAGCATCCTTAACCTCAGATATTAAAAAAAATAAAAATGAGATTATATTTTTTCAATTCTTAAATTAGAAGAATTAGATAAAAAGATACGAATTTTTATGCAAGTCTACAATTTTATTTTCTATTTAAAATTATTAAACTAAAAACTTAATTAACCATAAAAATATTGAAACCTGGTAATAATTATTTTAAAAGTCACATATAACATGTTTGAATACAAACGTTTACATTAATAATATATGTAAATTTAATTATTCGTTTTAACCAGTATTCAGTAACTATAACCATATATAAAAAAGTATTTTTTTTAACTTTTTTGTTGTGTGCATATTTTTTTCTAGTTTATCTTTACAATTATAACAATTATTTTAATTATGTTAATTAGAATGATGAAAAATGGAGATAAAAAAAATGCTTAAAATAGTTATATTATATTATGTATTGTGTTAAAGAAAAAAAAAGAAAACTGAAAAATAAAACAATTAGTTAAAATTATTATATTATTATTTATTTTTTAAAAATTATGAATGTGCAGTGTGTTCCATTAATTTAAATAATTACCCTAACTTTCATTTAATTGGAAATAAACTTAAGTTTTCAAGTAAAATAAAGATTTATTTACGCTTCTTCCATTAGATATTGTAATTAGGTGACAATCTTGTTTCTTAATCAATTATATAAATTAATTTTTTTAACTTCAAAATTTCATATATATATATATATATATATACTAGTTGATGCCAGTCACTACCTTTACGCAACCCCAACTCGTCTCTCCAGATGTCGTTGCTCTCGGGACTCGCCACCGCGATACTCATCCCGATCGCGCTACTCCTCGCCAGATGTGCCTTCGCCGGCCGTGATCTCCGGCCGTCGGAACACGGCTTCCTCTTCCAGGCCTCGCCGCCGTCCAATTCCTCGCCCGAGATGAGGTCCTTCTTCAGCACCACCAAGGGCTCTTCCTCCTCCGACGCTCCCCTGCAGAACACGACTGAGTCCCTTCCGCCGGCGTGGTGGGGTGTCAACGGCGGCAGTGGCGGCGGAAGAAGCCACGTGGGACTGGCGCTGATGACGGCAAGTCTGGTGTGTGGAATCACAGGTGGCGTCCTGTTAGTGGCTACGGCGCTGCTTTATCTGATTAAGCACAGAAAAAAGGCACATCAAAACGAACCGTTTAGTGGTAATAATAATTATAACCACAGTTATTGTTATTATAATAGTAATGATGTGAGTGACAGTAACAGGGGCAACAACAAGCTTCAATTAGTGGCAATTGGTTGAGTTTAATTCATAGTGTAAATTGATATTATGACTTTTGTACAGTATATTTAATTTATTTATTTGTGGGTAGAAATTATTTGTGTATTGCAAAAGCTGTGGCAATAAATATATTTTTAATTTTTTTATTTATTTATAACTGACTCAGTGACCTCATCAACGAAGTAGAGTTACTTGTCAACCAATGTCTGGTTTTTATGACCACACTCTTCGAGTAAATGGAGAATGTAATGGTCAAACTTATTTTTATTTGTTTTGATTATGTGTATCATTTTAAAATTTAGGATAATTTTGATTTTTTTTAAATTTTCAAACAACTTTTTTAATTTCAAAATATTAAATTTCAGGTATCACAAATAGTTTTAAATTGTAAATCTTTAATTCCAAATTAAAAAAAATCATTTTAATATCTCAAATTTGTGATATTATTTCAATTTTGAAAGGTTAAAAAAGTTTTTTCTTTTTTTCATTAGACTCAACATAAAAAATAATAATAAATAAAGATAATTTATATAAAGATCGTGAAGAACAATTAATTATTTAATAACTTTATAAAAATTCAGTGTAAAAAAACTATGATTTTAAACGTAAAAACGTATGTTTCTTCGAACTGTGCAAACCTTTAATGATCATGATGACGTTTCATCATTGTAGAGGAGCATTTTCACAATTTGTATATAGACATGAATTTCTATTAGTGCAAATAAATCTGTTAGGATTGGCAAAAGCATTGCACTGAAGTACTTAAATTTATAAGTCTGAACATTATATTTGATGTTAAGAAGTAAATTACTAGATGTTGTACTACCTACCTTTTTTTAACTTTTTTTTAACTCTCCCTCCAAATAAGTATTATTAGCCCACTACAAATTTGGACCCTCATACAATGATTAAATGCTATGTGAATATTTACTTGATTTTTTTTATAAAACATTAAATACTTATTCATCAGATTAATAAAAGCAAAATAATTAATAACATTTCTTAAATGTATACTTTTTGTGGTAACAACCCCTAATATTAAATAAATACTTACAAACACTAAAAAATAATGTATTCTATCAACTACCTATTATATTAAAAGAAATGAATTTAATTAAAGGTAATTTGTAAAAAGTAATTAATGCACTGAACATTTTAGATTAATTCTTATAGAAACACCGAACACTACTTTCAATTTGGATTTAATTACAAAGTGTGGAGGGAGTATTTATTTTACACCAAGGCGCATAGTTCCTAAAAAACAATGGATATACATGCTTGGTAACTGGCATTTGCGCACAGAAAGGTAGTAAATATGTGATCATCTACAGGTTAGCGAAAGTATATGTTTTCTGATCCTCTCTCTCTCTCCCCTCCGAAGAAGGGTTCTTTTGTTCCTTTTTGTGAAAAAAAAGACTAAATGTTTAGCCAAATGATTTCAGACATGAAGTAAATAGATAAAATACACATTTATTTGTTCCTCTAGGATGATGGTTCCAAAGGTGAAGAGAACAAATTACAGACATTTCTTCAAGAGAATGCATAGTCTAACAACAGTCAACTTCCTATTGATCAAGAGGAATCCACTCGAGTTCAAGATCTAATTCTCCAGACTCAACATTCTGGAGCTTGAGTGCAATCATTTGTTTAACCTTACCATCAATAATATTGACTGGGCTATCCTCAATAAGTGCATTGTCATCGGATTGTAACCATTTTCCTATCTGCATATCGCCAAACATTCCAGCATCTCCAAATGCGATGGCAGATGTTATCAGAGACTGGAGATCAACGTCTGCCTCTCCCATAATATCGTCAGCGGAAAATGTGTCATAATCAAATACTTTCTGCAGCACAAACAGTTGATAAGATGAAGTGTCATGTTTTCAATCCAAAATCCAGTTATCTTCTCTCCCATGTACACCCACCCACCCACACACACACACACACACACACATATATATATATATATATATATATATATATATATATATATATATATAGAGAGAGAGAGAGAGAGAGAGAGAGAGAGATAGAGAAGAAAGAACAAGACATAAAGCAACATGCATTATACATAAACATCAGAACATCACTGAGATATTGGACATTCACCAACCACAGATCTTATTAATCTAAGAGTTGAGGGGAAGAGGAAGAAAAACACTTCAGTTGTGGTTGAAGAAATAATTATATTGACATAAAGAGCGATGCAGGAATATTCAAAAAACCAAATTTTGGCACCTCATCTTCTCTGGCATGCTTATATTTGTGGATCCTACTTAGTTTTTGGATTATATCGTGCTTCTTAGACGCATTGAAGCATATATTTATTGCCTCCCCCCCCCCGTTGCATTTGCATTACCTTTTCTTTTTCTTCCCATTCCACTCAATACAGTATTCCAGATTGCATCACATCTTCAGTTCAATCCCAAATTCATTAAACATGATGTTGACCAGTAGAAGGCCTTAATTCTAAGTGCAACTGAAATACGGTTAGGCAGAATCTATATATTAACCATTTTTGCCACTAAATCCAAAAGATAAGGAAGTACACAACCAATTTTCCTATTTTCATATGTTGAACAATGCAAGTCATTAATGTTTGTGGCATTTTTAGAAAAATAGGTTACTCACTATAAATTGACAAGAGAAAGGAACAGAAAGAGAGTGTGAATCAAAGTACAGAAAGTTTTGTATTTCCATCTCTAATGAAGATGTTCCAATCACTTACTAATTATCATACCAAAATAGAAAAGCAGGTAAATGAGGAATGTCCTTGATAATGTTTATATAACTTTTTAATTCATTCTCGTCATAAATTCAAATTTTTGCTTCCAGCTATGGTATTATTAGTTATAACCAAATTACAAACTGAATTTAGTATAGAACTGTTTAATTCCAACGGAGAGAAATGTTGCTAGCGGAGGTGAATTTGGATGGGATTAGGTTGCTTGCAATGCAAGAAATTTGTTTCACAAGGTAAAAGGTGTTAGACGCTGAGGAATGGGGAACTCATTTTATTTCAGTGCTCTGGCTCTCTATAACTGAACACACAGAAGATAGTGTCTGCTTTTCACAACATCAAAATTTAAACATACCACTTTCATCTGTCCATAATGCTCTGGAACAGACAGCATGTATTCCTCATTCCACACTGGATTCAAGTTACTCCTCGCTATAGATGTCTGGACAGTCTGTAGGCATTAAGATTTATAGCACCAAATTAGTTTCAGAAACAAAATTATCACTTTCTGATTTTACAACTATTAATAGAAGATACAGAACAACAGTATCCCATGATCATATAGTTACACCAACCTGCTGGCCAAGGGTCAAAATAACATACGGATCACTTGACTTTATATCTCTGATGGCTAAATTTGTGCCTTTAATCACTTTCACCTTCAACATTCCAATAAATTCTACCATACCTTCCTGTTTTTACCACCAATGTCAGTCACATTCCAAAGAAATCACTCATGAGGATAACTGCATTGCTAATGCTGTCAAACTAGTGAAGTTGGATAATGAAGCATGCTTCATCTCATCTAAATTAACTACTTCTTATTGTAAGGGTTTTCTTCTTGTCCAACAATAATTCAATTAAAAAAAAATCTATTTTACAAACAATAAGATGCTTGCTCCCAAATTGGTCCCTATATTTCTTCCCCACACATAAAAGTAGTCAGATAGAAAAACTAACACATAACATGAAGTTACCGTTCTCTGTGTACTACTAGTACTTCTAAAACTATCCGCACAACTTTTGGCAGAACTTGATCCTATGCTGCTTTTCCCAGATACAATGCGCAAACTTGGTTTCAGAAATTCTTGAAATTCATATTTTGCCCTGTAGTTGAAATAGTCACAAATAAAACAGCAGTCAGTTAACTAGGGAATTCACTCACCAACAGCAGAAAGTCAAGAAAATAAATAATGAAGCAAATTGGTCAAACAAATATCAGAGGGAGAATCAACAGCCTTTACCATTTACCTACTTCATGGTCATGATAAAATTTTCAAAATGAACCAAAGAAAGTAAGAGCAGCATATATACAGTGCATTGTGAATATGAAAAACAAGTCTAACCTTATGAACTTTGAACGCTGATCATGATCAGCATCTGGTCCAGGTTTTGTAACTCCTTCAGGAATATAAGCTTCATAAATTGAATTAGCAGAAGCATTTCCCCCCACCTCCATCATTGCGTCTATTTCATCCTCTGACCAGTCATCCAATGCCACAGACAAAACCTGAGAATAAAAAACAATACTGTGTTCAGCATTCACACCACTCTTAACTAGATTGGAATGAATAGACTTAGTTTTGAAAAGAAAGTAACAGATAAGAAAAGTTGCATCTCCATCATTGATAGACACAGCCCACTAAAAAAAACTAGGTCAATCATAATTATGAGTCAATTTGCCAACATGTGAAGATTTGATTGCTTAATTTCATGCCAACCTTTAAGGTTGTTTAGTTTTGGAAATTCACCCTGAACATGTTGGACCCACTCAGAATGATAACCTCACATTTGGAGTGTAAATGAGAAATATAGGAAAAAGGAGCAGAAAAATAAACCAGTTGTTGCAATCATTATGTTTAATCTTTTGGTTGTTATTCTGTTTACCTTGTCAGCTTAGTTTTCCGAGGTTGTTATATTCTTGTTATTTAGTACTGGCTAAAGTGGGTGGAGGGGAGGTTACTTATTGGGAACGCCCATTCAGAAGCTTAGCTCTGACGATTGGTGTCTATGAGTTTGTCGGGTCACCATTGTAAACCTTGTACTAATCTTTCAGAATGAACAAAAGCATATAAACAATACTGTTCCAAAGGTCAACACAGCTAATAGTTAGATATTAGTAATATAGAATATAGGTATACCCACCATCAAAAGTCAGACATGGTGTTAGGATCAAGTCAGGGACAGAACCTTTAAGGGAAAAGGGTCTAAAGGTGTGTTATAGGAGGAAAATGGAGTAAAGGGTAACAGTTTCACAGGAGGTTAAGAGAGTTAGTTAATTCAGTTTTCCCTAGAAATAAACTTCCTCTCGGTAGGCAGGGAACTTATGGGAAAAATTGTTATAAAACTGAACAGATTCCAGTGGAACTTTAGAGAGGTATTCGTATACCTTGGTTCTTGGCTTGTGCTGAGTTTTAAGTAATAAAGAGAGGAAATTCTGAATCTTTTGCTTGGACTTGTTGAAAAAAGGGAATGAGAACAATATGGAGGCTTTCCAGCAACTTCAACAAGCGGAGACTACAGCCTGATTTTTGTCTATGCCTGACTTTACAAAACCATTTTCCATAGAATGTGATGCTTCAGGGAAATGAATTGGAGCTGTTAGCACAAGGGAAGAAACCAATGGCTTATTCGGGGCAGTACTTGTTGGGGGCAGAAATTCATTGTTTATAGACCAAAAAAGCCCACAGCACCTTTTGGAGCAACGAATTACTACTCACAGCCTAGCACAATCCCTCTATTGGATTGGCATGAAAAGTTACATATCCAACTATGTGGCTGCGTGTCAGGTGTGTTAAAAACGTAAATATCAGGCTTTCTCTCCAGCTGGACTGCTCCAACCATTACCTATCCTAAATGCTATTTGGGAAGAAATCATGGATTTTATTGTTGGACTGCCCAGAATAAAAGAGTATGATGCTATTTGAGTAGTAGATGACAAATTAAGCAAGTATAGGCACTTTATTTTGATTAAACACCATATTCAGCTAGATCCATGGTTGAGGTGTTTTACGAAGAAATTATTGGACTGTATCAACTGCCAATTTCCATTGTTAGTGACCGAGAGCCTACATACATAAGTCATTTTTGGCACAAGTTGTTCTACGAGGCACAACATTGAAAATGAGAACAGTATATCATCCAACATCAAATGGGCAGACAGAGGTACTTAACAGGACATTGAAAATTTATTTGAGGTTTTTAGCTTAGAAAACCCAAAATATCGGCCAAATTTCTTCCTTGGGCAGAATACTGGCATAATACCAGTTTTCAAAGTATTGCACACTGCACATCTTTTGAAGTGGTATATCGAAAACCCTGCCTAAATTGATCAAATTTATACCAGGTAGTTGGTGGAAGCTGAAGCTCAAGACTTGGGGGACAGGGATGAAACTTTGAAACAGCTAAAGTTTCATTTGGAGAAAGCTCAAAATCAGATGGCTCATTACACAAATACTCACAGGAAACCAGCTCAAATGCAGCCAGGAGATTGGGTGATGGGGATGAGGAGAAAATTAATGGGCCAGAAGAATTATTGATCCATGAAGCTGCCAGCAAGCCCAAGACGTGGTTGGTTTACAAGAGAAGGGAGAAGAAAATAGAAAAAAGAAAATAGATATGCTGAGGTGGAAGTTAGTTAGAAGGTAGAGAAAATAATTAATTATATAATAGGTTTGTTTCTGTGAGGGTATCTGGAGGTTATTTCTCTTGATGCATAGTTATTCTTGTTTTTTGGTCCAATTATCAAAATCATCCCGTTTTTCTTCCATATTTTGCCTTTTTTCCGATAATACTGTTTGTCAAGTTTTCTGATTCGTAACAAATTGGTCCGACCTGCCGGATGCAAACACTTCCGTGAATACCAAGAAACAAGAAACCAACGAACGCAGCACCGATGTCTAATGAAATGGTGGATTCTCGTTTGGAAACGGTGGAAAAGGAACTTTCCGGTTTACGATTGACGATGGAGGAAAATCAGAAGAAGATGATGGAGTTTATTGTTCAAAGCCTTAGTGGCTTTGCCAAAGATCTAGAGAAAAGGAGGGCAGAGATGCCAGAGAACCATGGTGAGGAAGTTCATTCATCCAATGACGGACCCGAAGGCGAAAAGGAGGATGGAAAAGGCATTTGGGAAGGGAATGAGAGTGATGGAGACCCCAAATTCCAGGGTGATACCTTGGAGGAATTTAGGCAATCCGCAAAGAAGGTCGAACTTCCGTCGTTCAACGGCGAGGACCCCGCCGGGTGGATATCACGTGCAGAAATTTATTTCCATATTCAAAATACAAGAGATTCAGTACGCGTGCGTCTGGCGCAATTGTGTATGGAAGGAGGGACGATACATTTTTTCAATTCGTTGCTCAACGAAAGGGAAAATATCTCCTGGGAACAGTTGAAGGAAGCATTATTGGATCGTTATGGAGGTTTGGGAAAAGGGAATGCATACGATCAACTTATGGCGTTGGAGCAGACCCATGACGTTGATCAATATATCCAGAATTTTGAGTTTCTAATGGCACAAATTCCCTGAATTCCAGACAAACAGTATTTTTCATTCTTTACACGTGGATTGAAGGAAGATATTCGTGATCGTGTGAGGAGTATGCAAGCTATGGGGACTCTTACTCGTTCACGTTTACTTAACGCCACACGAACAGTAGAGGTGGAACTTAGGAGTAATGGCAGATTGGTCTTTTCACCAGGAAGGATGGATCCACGTGGGTCGCATTGGTCTACAAGGCCCAATTCAAGTGTGGTATTCAGAAATCAAACAAAAATTGAGAAAGGGGCTAGGGGTCAGGTTTTCACAGGTGGAACTAATGGGCCGGGGTCCAATTCACGTGAGGTGGTGCAAGGAAGAAATGGTGGTGGACTAAGAGATCGTGGGGTGAGACAAATGTCATATAATGAGCTTATGGATAGAAGACAACGTGACCTTTGTTTTAAGTGTGGTGGAACCTATTCACCTCAACACGTTTGTCCAGAAAAACAATTGAAGTTAATGCTAACTGATGAAAGAGATATGGAAGATGATCAGTCTGATTCCGAGTACGTGATTTTGGCCGATACGGACCGAATTGATGGAGAATGTTCTATTCTTCACTTGCGTAATCTGTGGCACCAAGGTGAGGACATGTCGCAACCGAAAACATTGAAGCTTGAAGGGGAAATTCATGACATTCCTGTATGTGTTTTGGTGGATAGCGGAGCCACTCACACCTTTATCTCTAGAAGTTTAGTGGAGGCAATGGGATGGTCGATAGAAGAGACGAAAGACTTGAAGATCTTGATGGGGGATGGCCATAAATCAATTACGCGTGGAAAGTGTCTAGAACTTCATATTAAATTGGGCCATCGGACGTTTGTATTAGACGCCTATTTGTTCGATCTTGAAGATATTGACGTTGTGTTAGGAATTTCATGGCTGGCTTCCTTGGGGGAGATGATTATTGATTGAAAATTTCAGTCTCTTCGTTTTGTGCATAACGGTGAATGGGTTTAATTAAAAGCAACCACACAGCACAATAAAAAACAAGGCATCCTTAACTCGCTAGAAGGGATGATTTCTACTAAAAAGGTAGGGGCAAAAGTTGGGGAAAGTGAAAGCGAGCTGGTGACAGTGTTGGACCAGATGCAGAAACAGGACTTACAAGGATTATTGGATCGATTTAAATCTGTTTTTCAAGAACCGCAGGGTTTGCCCCCTAATAGAACCAAAGTACATAGCATTACCTTATATCCTGGTCAAGGCCCAATCAACGTGCGTCCTTATCGATATGCACATCATCAAAAAGACGAGATTGAACGTCAAGTCAAGGAATTATGGGATAATGGGGTTATTCGACAAAGCAGCAGTTCATTTTCTAGTCCGGTGATTCTGATAAGAAAAAAAGACAAGTTGTGGAGGATGTGTGTAGACTACAGGGCGTTGAACAAGGTGTCCATTCCGGATAAATTTCCAATTCCCGTTATTGAGGAGTTGTTGGATGAGTTGCATGGAGCAAAGTTCTTCTCAAAACTGGATTTAAAATATGGTTATCATCAAGTTAGGATGAGAGAAGAAGACATAGAGAAGACTGCCTTTAGGACACATGAGGGTCACTATGAGTACCTCGTGATGCCCTTCGGGCTAATGAATGCTCCTTCGACGTTTCAAGGTCTAATGAATGATATATTTCGAGGTAAGTTGAGGAAATCAGTATTGGTTTTCTTTGACGACATTTTAATCTTTTCTAAGAGTTGGAAAGAGCATATGCAACACTTAGAGGAGGTATTCCAAATTTTGCAAGAGCAAGTTTTATTTGCCAATGAAAAGAAGTGTTTCTTGGCAAGGAGGCAAGTGGAGTATTTGGGACATATCATATCAGAAGAGGGAGTAGCGGTAGACCCGGAGAAAGTGAGGAGTGTAATTAATTGGCCAATACCCAAGAATGTAAAAGGGGTAAGAGGTTTTCTTGGTTTGACAGGCTATTACAGGAAGTTTGTTCGTGATTATGGTAAAATAGCTCGACCCTTGACAGAATTGACTAAGAAGGATGCCTTTAAATGGGGAGATGAGGCTCAAACAACTTTTGACACATTGAAGAAAAGGTTAACTACAGCTCCGGTGCTGGTATTGCCGAATTTCGACAAGGAATTTGTGGTGGAGTGTGATGCTTCCGGGTTGGGAGTAGGGGCAATAATGATGCAAGACAAGCATCCAGTGGCATTCTTTAGTAAGGCTCTTAGTACTCAGAATTTGAACAAGTCCACGTATGAGAAAGAATTGATGGTCGTAGCTCTTGCAGTGAACCATTGGAGACCTTACCTTATTGGGAGACATTTCTCAGTTTTGACAGATCATAAGAGTCTTAAACAGCTCCTTCAACAGAAAGTTATCTCTAGTAACCAGCAGAATTGGATAGCTAAATTGTTGGGTTATAACTTTGATATTATTTACAAGCCTGGGGCGGACAATAAAGGGGCTGATGCTTTATCAAGACAAATGGAAAGTGGTGAATTAAGGAGTCTTATGTACCTTCCGGTGTGGATGGATAGTAAAGCAATTGTGGCTGAAGTGCATGAGGATGCAAAATTAAGGGAAATTATTGAAAAGATCAAGAAAGGTGAAGAGGTTCCTGCGGGTTTTACTTACCAACACGGAGTTCTATTATTTGAAAACAGATTGGTGGTGGCGGCCAACTCTGATTGGATTCCAAATATCTTGGAAGAATTCCATGTGACTCCTCAAGGGGGCCATTCTGGCTATTTCAGAACCTATAGGCGGTTGGCGGCTAACATATACTGGAAGGGGATGAAAAGGATGGTGCAGCATTATGTGAGAGCGTGTGACACTTACCAAAGGCAAAAATATTTAGCAACTACACCAGGAGGGTTGCTACAACCTTTGTCAATTCCAGAAAAGGTTTGGGAAGATATATCTTTAGACTTCATTATGGGTCTACCTAAATCTAAGGGATATGAAGCAATTCTGGTAGTGGTAGATAGGCTAACAAAGTATGTCCACTTTGTTCCACTTAAGCATCCTTACACGGCCAGAATGTTGGCTGAAACATTTGTGAAAGAAATAGTGAGGTTGCATGGGATCCCAAATTCCATAGTCAGCGACAGAGACCCCATTTTCATAAGTCAATTTTGGAAAGAGTTTTGCAAACTACAAGGCACAACCCTTAACATGAGTACTGCTTATCATCCACAATCGGATGGTCAAACGGAGGTGGTGAATAGGAGCTTAGAGACATATTTGAGGTTTTTTATCACTGATCAACCCAAACAATGGGTGGTTTGGCTCCCGTGGGCTGAGTACTGGTATAATACATCCTACCATGAGTCCACTCAAATGACTCCTTTCGAGGCAGTGTATGGGAGGAAACCTCCATCTTTAGTAAGGGGGATCCAAGGAGAAATAAGGGTAGAAGCGGTTCAACAAGAGTTGGAGGATAGAGATGAAATTTTAAGGCAACTAAAGGAGCATCTTACAAGGGCTCGGGTCGGAATGAAGAACCAAGCGGACCTCAAAAGACAAGAGAGGAAATTTGAAGCAGGTGAATGGGTTTTTCTGAAATTACGCCCTCATAGACAGAATTCGGTTTCTCTCAGGGTTAATACCAAACTTGCAACAAGGTACTACGATCCTTTTGAGGTGTTGAGCAGAGTTGGTGAGGTGGCTTATCGTTTGAACTTACCATCTACTTCAAGAATACACCCAGTTTTTCACGTATCATTGTTGAAGAAAGCAATTGGCAACTACCAGACTCAACCAGAACTACCTACTGAGTTGGGAGAAGAGGATGCAGAGTTGTGGAATCCTACTTCTATTTTAGCCGGAAGAGAAGTCGTAACACCGGAGAGATAGTGAAGCAAGTGTTGGTGCAATGGGCAGCAAAGCCGACCGAGGAAGCTACATGGGAGGATGCCATTATGATAAAAAATCAGTTCCCTCATCTCCATCTTGAGGACAAGATCAATTTTCAAGAGAGTGGCAATGATGGGGATCAGGAGAAAATTAATGGGCCAGAAGAATTATTGATCCATAAAGCTGCCAGCAAGCCCAAGACGTGGTTGGTTTACAAGAGAAGGGGGAAGAAAATAGAAAAAAGAAAATAGATATGCTGAGGTGGAAGTTAGTTAGAAGGGAGAGAAAATAATTAATTATATAATAGGTTTGTTTCTGTGAGGGGAGGGGGGATTTTGGATTTTACGGGTATGGAGAGAGAATATCTCTTTGTAATACTGAGTAGTGCTCTGGGGTATCTGGAGGTTATTTCTCTTGATGCATAGTTATTCTTGTTTTTTGGTCCAATTATCAAAATCATCCCGTTTTTCTTCCATATTTTGCCTTTTTTCCGATAATACTGTTTGTCAAGTTTTCTGATTCGTAACATTGGGTTTATTTAAAAATACAACCTCATGACAACTCTCTAATCCTACCCTATTGCACCCAAAACTATCAGCCTGATATTATGGACCTTTTTTGATTCTAAAACAGATAGGAGTAGTAGCTTTTAAACAGCAGCTTCCAGAACAGGCCCAAATACACTCTATTTTTCATGTTTACCAGCTCAGGAAAGCATGGATAGCAGCCTCTGGACATAGACCTTCCATTCAAGTTGCAGGTAGCGAAGAAGGATATCAACCTCACAACATCATAGGAAATCAAACAATTACTCAGCAGGGTGCAACAATTCATCAAGTTCCTGTGCAATTGCAAGGAAAATCTCCAGAGGAAGCTACTTGGGAAGATTCTTTCATCATCATCCGAGAATAATCTCCAGAATTTAACCTTGAGGACAAGGTTGTACCTGAGGGAGGAGGTATTGTTATGGCCAAGTCAGAACAACAACCTTTAAGGGAAAAGGGTCTAAAGGTGAATTATAGGAGGAAAAAGAAGTGGTAAGAGGGTAATAATTTAACAGGAGGTTACGAGAGTTAGTTAATTCAGTTTTTCTCTATAAATAAACCTCCTTTAGGTAGAGAGGGGACTTTTGGGAAATATTGTTGTAAAACTGGACAGATTCCAGTAGAAAGGAGTTTTTATTGTTGTATACCTAAGTTCTTGGCTTGTAATGAGTTTTCAGTAATAAAGAAAGGAAATTCAGAATCTTCTTCTCTGTGTGTACTGTTGTTTCGTGTTAGGATTTTCAATTCTGTAAAGAAGATCCTAACACATGGTTAGTAATACATTCATGAATAAATTAAAATCAGAAATAGAATTGACACGAGGGAAGATGCCTGGTGATGTTTTAACTTAAGCGTCATTTTACATTGCCAATGTCCAATTGTCTTGTATATCTAACACATTTAAGTACAATTCATTGCACAAAAACATGTCTATTGAATCTGGAATTGAAATACAAACAATAGAATAAATTATTCTTTCTTTCCTCCATGGGTGGGTGTATTTGGCAAAACTAGCAAATCAACTAATGGAAAGTTGAGAAGTTAGTTGAAAGCTTAAAAGTTAACTAAAAGCAAGAAACCTGTGGAAGTTGATAAGCTAGGTATTCCAGGATGGGCCGCTAAAAAGGCTCAGTCCCAGGGGCATGTCTGACTCTCCAAAATTACAATTTACTGTTCTGAAGAATGTGTTCAACATGGCAGGTCACTATAGATTATCAGTCTTTAAATTTGTTGAAGGCAAAAAGGAGAAGATACTCAATTCGAGCATCATATTAAGCATTTCCAAGATAAGAAAAAATTATTCTAAGATCCAGACATGAATTACTTCGAGAACAATGAGACAACTTATGAATGGTAGTGAATGGTTTACCTTTGATATATGAGTACCGAGGCTTCTGTGCACACCACAACATTTTAAGCATATAAAAACTCCAATGTTGGCAGACCTGAAAAGAAGTCAGCAAAAGTGAATTCACAAATTAAAAGAGTGATATTCATGATGCATTCTTTAATATATCTTACAAGGAGCTAGTTTCCTACAGATTTATGTGATATTCACAATCAGTTCACCAAAACAAGTATGATAATGCCAATTAACATAAACCACAAATGTCATGAGAGAAAAAATGCAACACTTACGCCCATTTAGGATCTGGAGCATTACAATCAGCACAACAACGATTATCACTCTGAAGCAGTAAAGTTCTTAATTTTCTTCTACCTGTAAAAGGCCTTCCAATCATTCAAATTCTCAAGAAAACAAGTTAAAATAGCAAGTTCCATGTAAGATATTTTTTACCAAAAAAAGCAAAACAAGATATTATGACTAATTTTCCAATCATCCCTGTTCATCTTTTATAAATATTTAATAACTTTCTCCATTTAAAAAGTGAAAATATACCCTCCTTTCCCTTTCCATCTAAACCCTAAATGCTCAAGCCACAGAGAATATTTACTGATAAAGTGTGTAATTCTTAACCAGATATAGTTCCATTCACAACAATCTAGTCAATCGTCATTTCTAAACCATTAACAATATCAGAAAACTACAGGAAAATGTAACCTAAAAGGAGTGCTAGTAAAATCTTCTTTCTCCAGCCGTTCAAGGGTTGGGGGAAAGGGAAAATGTTAGATACAAAGAATAATTTTTGCCATTTTGGAAAAAATGAGTTGCCATAATCATTGACACTTGGATAGATAAGTGATCCCTAATTCCCTAACGATTGCTCATGAATCTAGCCGAATTCTTCAAAATTACAGGCCTTCTTTTTGGCCGTGTATCATTACTCTTAACAAGAAGTCATAAGGAAGTATCATGTTTTGCAAATAGGTCGGTGGAATGTAACTACTTGTTTTGAGCCAACAATAATAGTCTTAGTTGTATACACCTCATTAATATATAATATCAAATTAAATATCATAAGATTACCTGAGGCAGGTCTTGCATTTTCCACTCGATTGTTACTCATTGGCAAGCTTAAAGCCCAAAATCATCCAGGCTGCAGCCTCTACAATAGTCAAGCAAAACAACCTGGAAAGGAAGAAAGAAATATCTGTTTAAGCTTTTCAATGCCAAATTGTGCCAAAAACTGAAAACTCAATTAAACCTGTAAGGACAAAACATAGATACAGTCCCTGGGTGTTTTTGGCTTTTAGTACCGTTTTCTGATAAAAAATGTGTTTCATCTCAATAATCATGTAATAAACTCTAATTCTAATTGGAGAAAACCACCAAAAGCACATTGATCGGAAAACAACACTAAAAGCACCTAAAGAACCAAATCTAAGAATTATTCTTCCTTTAACTACAAAACATGTCCTCTACATTCAATTTTACACCTTAGGAACAAAAGAAGATTTAGATAATTACATGACCAATAGAATAATTCCAAAGAAAAAATAGTCCAGTTATACTCCGAAGAGAAGGAACAAAAAAGACTGATACAACTGAAGAAGAGAGAGGTGATCAGACAATCAGAACTAAGTTTTTTGAAGTCATGTCCAGACATTCACATATTTTTCTCACTGATTACATACAATGTCTAAATATAGTAGCATAAGATACATAAACATGCATATCCAAGCATTGTTCTTTGAAGTAGAAAATGAAAACTAGACTACTGAAAACACCAACTTCTACAATCGCTCCTCCTCACAAAACAGACACAGGAAAAAAAAAAGGTTTTGGAGCATCTCCAAATTATTATGCAAGTGATGCAAAATCCCAAAATAATCAAAGGGAAAAAAAATGAACATTGAACCCTACCTACCACAGTTTTTTTTTTTTTTTTTTTTTCAGCAATAGTAGATTTCAGATTTCTTTACATACAGAGAATTGGACAACGATGTTCGGAGCATGCAAAAACCTGAGGTCGGTCAAATTGTGGATATTATAATGGATTTCGGGATAGTGATAAAGAAATCCCTGAGAGGTGTTACATTGCATGAAACGGACGAGTCTTATGACGGGGAAATAAAGGACATTGAAGAAAAAGAAGAGATAGAAAATTGGTGGGAGTGGAATTGAGATCAGAATGAGAAAGTGAAGCTTACAAGTGAACGAAGGAATCGAAATTGGTGAGCTTGAAATCCACAGAACGTGGGCGATGCGAGGAAGGTGGTGATGATTTCGATGTCCCAATTGGATTGTTCCACGGCAACTACATAATCTTTATTTTATTTTTGAACAATATTTACTTAATTTATTTCAAAATAAGCTTCTAAGTCCTAACATTTAATAAATGCTCTCTATTTACGTCGTATCTTATCTTCCTACTCGTTATCGAGGGAGAATTATTGCAAGGGTCACCTACTCTCTTTTTTTTCATAAATTTGTAAATTTTGAAAAAAATTGTTAATATTTTTTATTTCAGTTTTAATTATTAAAATCAATTGATATATATTAAGTTATATAGCTGTTTAAAATGATAATATTTTTTTTTGTCTTTACTAAATTTTATTTTTAGTTTTTTTTAATAAAAAATTCCTATTTTAACTTTTTGACATTTTTTATATAATTTACTGATTTTTATTTTAAGTTTTTTATTTTTCTATTTTTTTCTCTTAATTGATCTTCTAATTAAATTACTATATTAAATTTAATAAAAATATGTTAAAACAAATATTTTAAAAATAACATTAAAATTAGGAGAATATTATCTAAATATTTAAAATTATGATGATAATAAATAATTTTATTTATTTTGACAATAAATTATTTATTATGACATAAATAAATAATTTAAAATTATTTTATTATAATAAATAATAATTATTTAATTAAAAAATATCAAATTTTTATAATTTAAATATTTTTATTTAATATTTTAATCTAGTTATAATTAAATTGGGTTATGATAATTACGTATTTTACAAAAATATTAATTAAAAAATATTTTAAAATAAATATTTAGTTTTTTCTTAATAATTATAATATAATAATAATATTTGTAAATGAAAAAAAAGAGAAAAAAAACTTTATATAAAATCAATTTATTTTTTTCTTATTAAAGTTTATGAATGAATAATAAATTTAGTTGAATAAATAAACTTAAAAAAATTTATTATAAATAATTTTTTTATAAATATATTATTTATATATGAAATGTTAAATATATAATATATATTATTAATATATATATATATATATATATATATATAAAGTTTTTAAATATCAATTAAACTAGCATGTATTTTTATAAGACATTAATTATTCATCATTTTATTAATTTATTTGTTTGATTTTATTTTCCAATTACTTTTTATTTTATTAACTTACTTATTTATTTTTTCTCTCTTAACTTTCGCTTATAAATTTAAATCATAATCATATATTTTTATAAAAGATATTTACAAATCAATAAAACCAATTACTTAAAAATATCATAATTACGATAACTAAATTAATTATAATAATTTTACTAACTCATGATTATAAAAAGTATCGTATCAACTAAAATAAAAAATAAAGTAATCATTTTTCACATTTTTATTCACAAAACAATAAAATTATAGACTCTTTATAGGAAAACAAACAAATAAATAATTAAAAACAAAATATTGTTATTATTAAATTTATTTTTTCTTATGCAATGAGAAAAAAAATTAATAAGAAAGTGTAAAAAAATTGTAATATAAATATAAAAAAACATTTAATAGAGAAGATTCGAAAATTATAAAAAGATAATATTTTATATTTTACAATTTTTTATATGAGATGGAAAAATATAGAAATTAAAACTAGGACTAATGTTACATACAGTTTTCTTATATTTACAATAAAATACCAATATTTACGATAACATTATTTTAATTTTAAGTGTTATTATTATTATTATTATTTATATAATATAAGAAATTCTGTTCTGCAATACTATTAAAAATAAAATTAAATATTTTATTATAATTAGATGGTTTCCATTTTAAGTAATTTTCTCCGCCATTAAATCACGAGATCCACGTTATAATATTTATTTTTATTCATAATCAGTTATGATAAGAAATGCTCTATTCAACAAAGAATACACAATAGAGAAATTTAGGATGTACCAATAGAAAAGATCCACGTGGCGATGCTGATGATAAGCATATGAGAAATTTGTGTGGGGAGATAAGAAAGCAACGTCCAAACATTAACATTTAATTCAAACATAAAACAGTTAGTTTCATGGCTAACTATTCCCACCCTCATATCTGCCAATGTCTGAGTCGCGTGCTAGCCTTCCGGCGACATTTTCCGGTCACCATCACCGGAAACCGCCATAAAACTGGTCAACAGTTGGTGGAGGATGTGTTGTCTTTGGCTCAAGGCCTACTTCACCTTGGACTCGCACCTGGTCACGTGGTTGCCATCTCTGCATATAATAGGTACCCTTTGCTTTGCTTCCTCACTCTTAATATTTCTCTCCCATTCTTTTTTCTGTTACTGTCTCATACGTACAAAAGAATGCTTCAGTTAGAAGTTCTACTACTGTTCTAGGAGAATCTCTCCTTTATTATTTTCATTTTGCATTTGCATGACTCTTCCCCCCCTCCCTGTGGTGGTTTGTGTTGAGAATTTGAGATGATGATGACATGGGCACGTGCCTTTCCTTATTAAGGTCAAACAATGCAATAAATTTTACTTAATGCTGGGTATTTTTGAGGGGAGGAAGATTCTCAATGAATGAAACTGAGTCAACCACAGAATACGATACCAGTTTCAGTTACAAAAATGCATTTCAACCGTAACTCAAATTTCTTTGAGATTTCAACTCACTTGAATTTCCAACACTTAATAATAAAACAATATTAAAAAAAATGCATTGAGCGTATTGCTTCTTTTCCTCGCTTACAGCTGAATGTACTTGAGCAAGATACATACATATATTTATGAGCCTCTTTATTCAGTGATAGGTATCTGGAATGGTTATTAGCCATTGCATTTGTTGGAGGAATAGCTGCTCCTCTGAACTATAGATGGGTGAGTAAATTTTCTGTAGACTTGATGGCTTAGTTCTTTTACCTGTGCGCTACTTTTAACTTGGTATTTTTCACAAGCGCTATTTCGATGCTAATATGGCAGTTCAGGGCAATTTTCAACCCACCTTCTTATCAATCATAACTAGCTACCTTAAAAGTTAATATGTTTTCAGCCTTCTACTGGTTGTTTGAAAAAAAAAAGTGTTTTTAGTTTCTATACTTCAGTCAAACATGGTCATAGTCCCTATAATTCATATTGTTAAGTTTGGTCTCAAACTTTAAAAAAACAGGCGATTTTAGTTCCTCTGTTTTAAGAATTCATCGTGTTTTTAAGATTAAGAAGGACTAAACTAAATTCACATGTTTTTAAAAATTTTGAGAACCACATTCATCAATATGAAAGTATAGAGACTTTGACCGCATATGATTAAAAGTATAAGGACTAAAAATGTATTTTTCCCTTATTCTATCTACACTTTCTTTTCTCACAACCTGATTCATATACTAATCATAAAGTTATGCTTTAAATCAATTTTCTTTCCTGCAGAGTTTTGAAGAGGCAAGATTAGCATTGGCTGCTGTGAAGCCAGTGTTATTAGTGACTGACAACAGCAGTTACACATGGTACTCAACAAAACTCCAGAAAAATGACATTCCATCGCTGAAGTGGCATATTTTGTTGGATTCCCCTTCCTTTGATTTTACTGAGTGGAACGGTAGGAACATTACTGGGTACTTAGTCATTTTTGTGAAAAATACGCATGAAACCTTTTTTTCACTTAAATGATTTTTGTAACTTATTCCTTTTACTGCTTTGCAGTGTTAACACCAGAAATGATTAAGAGGCATCCTGTAAAGCTTGTACCATTTGATTACTCATGGGCACCTGAAGGCACTGTCATAATATGCTTTACTTCAGGTTCAGGATTCTCACTCATTTACTTTTCCTCTGCACTCCAACTGATTGTGGTTGGGGGGTTAGTAGAGAAGTAAGGCACTGTTTCCAAAATTGCTGTTTACATGCTAGTTGCAGATAATTAGGAGTTTGAAATATAGGTGACTTATATAGATCTTTCATTCTACTGAAGGAGACCCTTTTCAACACCACTGGCATGGCTTTTTATTAGTAGTGCATGTGCTACTGTTTAAATATTACTGTAGGGGTGTTAATTTCTGATCGAATATATATATATTTTCCTGAAATTGTTGTATTCTTGACTGTAGGAACTACAGGAAAGCCTAAGGGAGTTTCTCTAAGCCATGGAGCTTTGCTTATACAATCCTTAGCCAAGATTGCAATAGTTGGCTACAACGAGGATGATGTATGCCATTCTGTATTACGTGAAGTTCATGTTATTGGTCATGAAAACTTGCCATTATATCAGAACACAAGGCTGTCAATATTAAGATTTTGAATTTGGCTTCTCTTAAGTGAGCAAAGATAAAGTAACTTCAATCATTGATGAGAAGATTAATGATTGATATCCCATAACATGAACGATCTGTTATGTGTATGTGCACACAATATTGATTGTTAATTTTCTCATCAAAGATTGACATTTCCCAGTGCACACCCTAAAGCGAGTTGCTTATTTTAGACGGATCCGGATCCTAAGATTTTACATATGTGAAAGTTACATGGTAAATCCAGCTGAAACAGCTGAAGAATGATTAAGTTTTCCTTGTTATGCCATTTGTTCTGTTACAGGTCTATCTGCATACTGCACCATTATGCCATATTGGTGGCTTGTCATCAGCCATGACCATGCTTATGGTTGGAGGTTGCCATGTCTTGATGTCAAAGTTTGATGCAGAATCAGCTATTGGTGCCATAGAGCAATATGCAGTGACATCTTTTATCACAGTTCCTGCAATAATGGCCAGTCTGACTTCTATAATTAGGTATATTCCAGAGTCAATACGAACAGAACTTTGTCCTTATTTGTAACAAAGATTATCACATCTAGTTATCTAAAAACAATTTAATTTATGAAAGTAAATATTGCTAAATTAACATTGCAATATTTTAACCTACAGTAAAACGAAATATTATTTTAGCTGCTCACGATAATGTCATAAAGTTGTCGGGTTTTGTGGATCAAACTCTGTTTCATCGTTTTTATGTCTAATATGCTAACAGTTCTTCTGCATAAATGTTTGCTATCTTTTTTTTACCTTAGAAACCAAGTATCAGAGTTTATGAATACATTTTTTGCAACTATTCTCAGTCTAGATTTGTTGTTTTGATAATTTTAGGCAGAAAGATATCTGGAAAGGAGGAGAAACTGTCAAGAAAATACTCAATGGGGGTGGAAGCCTCTCACATGAGCTCATCCAGGACACTAGCATATTCTTTCACAATGCTAAACTTATTTCAGCTTATGGTAGGTCTTTCTTATTCCTATATTGGCTAGAGGAAACATTATTTTCTAATATTAGGTGGGAAAAAATTGCATATGAACATATGCAACTAGCAGAAGAAAAATGTGTATGTAGTCAATCTAAAGAAAAAATAGATGATACAGGGAAAGGGAGAAAAGGGAAAGGGAAAGATAAGAACCTAGAAGGAATTGCAAAATATTTAGCCAACAATCAATATCATGATTATAAAAAGTAATATACAGAAGGACCTGTGAAACATATTGGATACATTATTCAAGTAATCAATTTAACTGTGAAACGGTCTAAGGAACCATATTGGAAGCCAAAATCAATGATATCCTTAATTCCTTATTAAAAGATCATAGCAAGTCACTGCTTATTGAAAGCCCCATAAATTAGAACCAACGTGCCAACAAACTGAAATCCTTTGCAGTTGTTCTTCCCAGTCTTAAGAGCTTCTTTTTACTAAGATCCCAGTTTATTATATGTAGCACTATAACTGTATGGTGAAAGAGAAATATGGTCCTGCAAATAAATTAAATATATTTTTCGAGGAATTTCATTTAAAGCTATTTAAAGTTTATCTAGTACATAGTCACCAGAAACATGGCCGTAGCCTAGTTTGATCATCTTCCTTCTTCAAGCTGCTTTATATGAGATATTGGAAAGCCCTTGATTAATTCATTACCTATCTAGCTGGGCTAATAGGTATTGGGAATATGTGTGTTCTACTGCAATAACATGATGAAAGAATAGCATTCCCAGATCTGTATCTATGAAAGCACTGGTTTGATTTATTAGGCTGGAGAACATTATCTTAACCAAAGGAATAGACAAGCCAACAAACAGTTAAGTCTACATTGAAGAACGTGTGCTTCTGTTTTTTCACTATGACAAGATCAAAATTTTCACTTTTCTCCTTTTTTGTTTTATTTTATCAGTATACATTTACTCACATCATACCAAAGGACAAGAATTTACAATGTGTAATGGCCACTGAAATTTGACCATTTTAAAATTTCTCTAGGTCCTCTAGTGCATAATAATGGATGGAAATTCATTGGTCTGGTCTTATAGCCTTTGTCTGTTTCATTTGTCAAAGGGATGACAGAGACATGCTCTTCATTGACATTCCTGACACTGTATGATCCAATGTATGAAAAGACAAACCAGTCCCTTCAAACATTTGATGTCGCAGGATCCAAGTTTAGTCAGCAGCCACAAGGTGTTTGTGTTGGCAAGCCTGCTCCCCATGTAGAACTGAAGATAAGTGCTGATGCTTCTGGGATAATTGGGAGAATTCTAACTAGAGGACCACACATAATGCTTAGGTATTGGGAAACTCTCAGAAATCCATTAAATCCAAATAATGAAGCCTGGCTTGACACAGGTGACATTGGATCAATTGATCATTATGGTAATTTGTGGCTCCTTGGTCGAACAAATGGTCGAATCAAGAGTGGTGGGGAGAACATTTACCCTGAAGAGGTAAAAGAAGTGTCACATAACCTGATTTGCTTATCATAAAGACAAATTTAAACCAAAAGAATCTGCTGCTTTATTACAAATGATTATCCTTCAAAAGGATGAACCACAGCTCTTATATCTTGAATAATCAAAATGGATCATAATTGCATGAATTAAGATGCCAAAATAATAAGAAAAGGTTAATGGTACTTTCCTTGTGATGCTATTGTTTCTTAGTTAATTCAAATGTATTTGATTGCTCCTATATAAACTTAACTATAGGATGGAATCTTCCTCGTCTTCTTTCATAAATTTTGACTATCAGGACAAAAAGTCTCTCATAAAGAGTCGTGTTTTTTCAAACTATACCTTTTCATGGTTTCACCGATTACAGATCCATTCCACTAAGGTTATATTTTTCCAAGTACGTTCATTGCGTGATGTATTTGAATATACCATGCAACCAATGTTTAAATCAATCAATGATACGTCTAGGAATAAAATTTCAGACTCATACAAGTAATGTAAGAAAAATAATTAAATGTAAAGCATTTCTGCCTTGCATGTAATGTACTTCATCAATTCTTGTTTACGATATTTACAACTCCATGAAAATGTAATCATGTGTTATTTATTTGAAGTAGGTTGAGGCAATTCTACTACAACATCCAGGGATTGCAAGTGTTGTTGTTCTGGGAATCCCAGATGCTCACCTAACAGAGATGGTAGTAGCGTGTATCCAACTTAGGGAAAATTGGCAATGGTCAGAGCAGTCGACTATTTCAAATGAAGAGCCTATGCTATCTAGAAAGAATCTCCATCAATATTGTATACAAAATCATTTAAGCAGGTATTTCTTCAAAATCCATGTTTCTGAGATAATACTTTGTTAGTTTGGTTGAGAGAACCCAATATGTAGCAGCCGGGGTTTAGTGATGATTTATTTTTATTCACTTTTCAGGTTTAAGATACCAAAAATGTTTATTACATGGAAAAAGCCATTTCCACTCACTACCACAGGGAAAATAAAAAGAGATCGAGTCAGAAAGGAAGTTATGTCTCAACTAAAATCTTTACATAGTAATCTTTGAATAAATCATGGCCCTTAAACCACGTCATTACATGCAGTGAACGATTTTCTTGGAAGTTGAGAGGGTCGTGTTCCCCAAAGTTTTGTAATTCGTATAAAATTTATTATTTTGATCTCTCCAAACTTAATGAACATTAATATATTTTTTTATATATTTACAATTTTATCCTCTCAACCCCTTCTCAGTTTTGTAACTCTTTTATAATTTTGTCTTTCTCAAATTTAATGATCATTTAGTATATTTAAGTATATATCTATAATTTTATCTTTTTTCTTCCTTTTATATTTATTTATTATTTATTAATAATATATTATTTGGTATTCCAATATTAATGGTCAAGATCCGCCACTTGTTTATGATGAAAACTCGACCAGGGGGTTAACTCGTTAATTTAAGTACAATTTTGTAACTCTAAAAATTTAGTAATCATACATTGTTGTACCACACATTCTTTTTCCCTCCCCCATTTCTTGAAAATACTGTCTTCTTGGTGTAGATGTATTTGATTCAATTCAATTTTAAAGAAATAAATGCTTATTTTTGTAAATTTATGGAAAAAATAAGTTATTATATGTCTGACATAAACTTTTATCATGTAATAAATATAAAAACAAAATAATGAAGGATTAACAAAAGAAAATGGTGGTGAAAGAGGACTTTGCATGCAATCTTTTGATCTAGACCACAACTATAGTTGAAATTATTTTCTGAGTTGATCTATGCACTCTTTCACATGCAATTTAAAACTAATAGAAGTGTTTACTTTCTGTTCCAAATAATTAAAATAACATTTGATTAACACATTAAACCTTGGATTCTATCACCCAAAAAAAAAAAAAAGAGTCCTAAATAACAAAAAACTTTGGATTCCATTACTTAGATGGTGGCATCTCTAAAAAAGTTTGGCACATATTCATTTGCAAAAGCGCTGCATGATGACAACTCTCACGAGGTGCTTTTCTTTCTGCTTTTTAATTTCCTTCTTCCTTTGCCACTAAGGTTTGAAACTTTGTTTGAACTTTGAAGTTGATCAGTGAGAATGAAAAATAAGAGAAAGAAAATAAAAAATAAGATTGTTTGAATTGAGAGGAAGAATATAAAAAATAAAAAAATGGAAAATATTATAAAATATTCTATTGATTTGATTTATTAAAATATATTTTTTTAAATTATAACATAATATACTATATATGCTATACATAATTATATCAAAGACATAATTAGTTATATTCTAAATTTTTTTATATTTTATATTGAGTAAAAAAAAAAGGGAATAAATAATTTACATTTTGATGATATTTTTGACCTCCATCGTTTTGATATGTATCCAAACATGCTGCGAGGGTAATGAAACGAGAACTTCAACCTTGTTGTTTTGTAACTGTATATAATACCAATTTCAACTACAACAAAAAATAAATTGTCCGTGATTAAAAAATGACTCTATTTTTTTTTTCTTTACTTATTTAAACTCCTCCATTTAAAAAAAAAGTTACAAACATCTTTTTTTTTTCAAATCAAACATTTTTTATAAAAATAACAAAACAAAAAGGTAAATTGGCTTTGTAAAGTAAAAACATCCAAGTATAGTAATGAAAAAAAATATATTTTTTGTTATATTAATCAAAATAAGGTGTCATGTTCACGTACATGGTATTTGTCGGTCCAAATAATAATAATAATATGTATATATCACATGCAGTTGACACACGTAGGGACACAACAATTTGTATTCACATGAAATATCTTATTCACTCTTTGATTATTTAAAACTCAAATGCTTTAAGTATATATATATATATATATATATATATATATATAATAATAATAATATTATCATATTTTGAAATAGAGGAAAAATAATTTAAAATATTTTGAAAATTAGATCAAAGATCATTATTTTTTAAATAATTGAATTTTAATTAAATATAAACAAATTAAAATAAATTTAAAAAATCTAAAAAATTGATTGATTTGATGGATGTATCTAATTTGATAAAAAAATTAAGATACTTTTTTTAATAAAATTGTTTTATAAAAAATATAATGGATTTTAATTTTTTATATTTTATTTTTAAATAATAATTATTTTACTTAAATTTTATTTTATTTTAATAATTATTTATCTCACACTTTTTAATATGTTTTTTATATATAATTTTTTATAATTTAAGATGATCGTCAATCTTTATTATTTTAAAATGTATAGTTAATAATTTTATTATATATTTATTATATTATAAAAATATGATTTTAATAAATTTAATTGAACTTCAATTAAGTTCAATTTAATTTTTATCTTGTAATTTTATTTTTATCGATTTAAATCCAGCTCTAAAAATATTAATTAATAATAATAATAATAATTTATTATTATTATTATACCTTCTAATATATCCAAATTATATTTTTAAATTTCCCAAAAAGTTAAAGATTCCCAAAAAGTTAAAGAAGGTAAAATAAAATTTGTAGTAGAAGTTGAAAAACACAAGAGAACAACATGGAACACGGTGATAATGATGGTGGCCATGATTGTTAAACAAATAATTGGTATGCATGTCTCATGGGGACTATTGGTACCTTGGGATTTTTAAAATTAAATTATTTTCTGGTCTCTGTGTTTCTTAGGGTTCATCTCAAAACGTACATCATAAAACCCAATACGACACATTATTTCTCGTTTATTCCAATTATTCTGGTGTTACTGTTTATATTTATTTAGTATGAACCGAAAGCTATTTTATGTAATGTTTATAATATAGATTAATAAATTAATAATAAATGAAGTGATGGAACTCTCACCAGTTACATTATACATATTTTTCAGAAGTAAACAAACATCTCTAAACGACAAGAGTTTGTGACAAATGCTTTCATTCACTTTGAATTCCCTTCATTCATTTCGGGTCCAAACCAACCAACCAATCTCCCTCAATAAAACACAATCATAATTGTAACTTTACTTACTTTAACTTTTATCATTTTAATCCATATGTTTTTAAATTAATAAAATTTTGTTTTTTGTTATAAGTACTTAATAATAGTAATTAATAGTAATACTTTTTTTGCTAAACAAATAATATTTAAAAAAAACTCTAATAATGAAAGCATAGTGAAAAATAAAAAAAGTATTTATGAAAATGAATTATGTGGTTGAGTAGGGTGTATTTTAGTTATGCTTCTTCCGCTCTTACCAAATCTTTGCTACTGCAGCTTTTTCACTTCTTCTTCTCTCACTCTCTCTCTCTCTGCTACTAAACCCTAAAAAAGTCCATTGCCACAATTCAACCCTGCCCCCACCTATACTCCTCCTCTGTCCAAACGTTTTCCTGTCGCCTCGGGATTCCCAACTTCTTCTTTTGTCCGCTAATTCAGCCACTTACGCCCCCACGATTCGTCTTTTCTTCTCCCCTGTAAGTTTCTCCCGCCCTTCGTTCTTTCTTCTTTCTCTCTGTTTTCAACTGCTTCCATGGCCTTCCAGGAACTCCTGCTAATTTCCGCTGAACGTTGATTTTTTTAGTCTCCCTGGAATTTCAGCCTCACGAGTCGTTTTTGGTTCAGAAAATTATATTTGTAAAAGGTTTTGACTTTGTTTCACGGTACTGATCGTTGAATTTGTCTCAATGATTTTGGAAGTGATAACAGTGAAAGGGCATAGGTGAAGTTTTTTATTTTAAGGAGGGGGGCGGGGATTATAGCAATTACCAAGTTTTGTTTAATTTGAATAATTTATAAATATCGTGTTAAACTAAATAATTGAGTAAATTCACGACCGCCGTGATTTTTTAAAGATTGCGCACTATTTCCTGTTTTTATTTTCCAAGTTTACAACAACCTCCCTTATAGGTTGCCGCAATGTTTTTCAATAAAGGGGGAGTGTAATGTATAAAGAGGTGTCACTGTAATTTTTACTTTAAAGAATTATTGTCCAGGTCTTTTTACTAACTTTTTTTATAGCTGTGTTTGGTAAGTTTACTAATTGTCATGTATGTGTTTCCTACCTTGGTAGGTGGTGTTAGATTTGATGGTTTGCCTTGAGCTTGTGTTTCGAATGGCCCCAAATCGTTGATTCTTGTTTATAAAGGAGTAAAAGTAGCAATGGAGAGCGTTGCTGTCATGAAGGGTGGTGAAACGATTTATGATAATGGTAAAGAGGATGAGAGTGTGGGCAGTCACATTGATATAGTTGAGGAAATGGAGTCCATTCTGGTTGATGTCGATGAGCAGATGATAGTATCTAGGATGGTGAGTGACTCTATCATTAAGGGCATGGTTAATGCTATTGAGGAACAGGCAGCTGAGCGAATCACTGAAAAAGAATTGGAGGTGATTCGGCTAAAGAAAATGCTAGATGGGCTTCATGTGTGTTCAGACGAAACTAAGACATTGTGGTCTTTATTGCATCATCATGAACCCCACGAAGCTGCTGCACATCAGTTTCCAGATAGTGTTGTAGAGGCTGATAGATGTATAATGTCTATAGATAGTCTTCAAATTGCAGTACATGAGGAGTTGAGTCAGCTCAGGAAAGAAATAAATAAAATTAAGGGGACTAGTTCCATCGGAAGAATTAATTCAGGTTCTGATTTGGTGGGTTTAGGTGGTATTCTGCAGGAGAATAAGCCAGAAAAATGGATTTACGTAGATAAAGCAATTGAAAGTCTAAAAGATACTGTAGACTGTGTCTGCAGAAGAATGAAACTGATGGATTGGTTATCAAAAGCTTCACTTTCTGAATGGCAGCAGGATCAGAACTTTCAATCAGAAATTGAACGGATGGTGATCAGCAATGGAATCTGGGGTTTGCAACCGGAGTTTGAACAGAAACTGTGCGACCTCTATGACTCTGAAAGTAGAAATTGTTTTGACCAATATAAAGAGATCTCAAGTTTGCGTCAGGAATTGGATTCAATTTTTAAAACACTCTCTGTTTCTGAAACCGGACACCTTCTTTCTCATGGATCCTTGGAGAATACTGAGGAATGGTGTCATAATAAAAGGGTTGATCATTTCCATGTGAAGCTTTCAACAGATCATTTATCACCCTCAACTATGGAAGAAAATGGCAAACAGGAGGAGTCAAAGATTAACAAGCCTGAGAATTTGGATTCATCCTCACTAAAGCACATGTCTAAAGAAGATTTGGTTACTCATATTACTAAAATGAAAAGAAACCATGAATCTCAGGTGCAAGAGAAAACTGAAGAAAATTTTCGCCTTAGGCGGGAACTTTTGAATTTGAAAGAAAGAGGTTCTCCTTTTCCACTTAAGAAGGACAAGGAGTTTGAGCTGTTAAAGAAAAAAATCCCTGTTGTCATCACAAAATTGAATGAAATCCTTGATGGAAATGAGAAAGTACATCAATTCAGTGAAAACATTGAATCTCTTAGCAGTTTAAAGGATAGGTTGGATTTCTTAGAATCTGAGAATAATCAACTGAAGGACACTCTATCAGATAAGAAGAAGGAATTTAGAAGTCTATCTTCCCAGCTTTCTGCTGCTAAGGAAAAATTGTCACAGGAACACTTGTTAGAAAAAAAATTGTTACAAACCATTCAGAATCTTGAGGATGATATTGGGGATGCACATTCTCAAGTTTCAGTTATTCAAGATGTATATAAATGTTTCATTGAAGATATTGTTAATGAGTTTAGATGCTGCACCGAAGAATTACATCTGAAGAATAGTTTCATGCAAGAAATATACGAAGTAATATTCCAAGAAGCTTCCCACAGTGCTCAAGCTGCTAGTGGGTTGGGAACCGAGGAAGCAGAAATGGAGTCAATTATGGTGCAAGGGCTATTGGATATCAATCATATTTTATTTAAAGAATCTTTGGTGAATGCAGATGAAGCACTAAAATTGGAAGTTGCTGAAAAGGAGAAACTAAAATGTGAAATGCTTACGTTGAAATCAGTTGTAGAAGAAAAGGAGAAATTAATCGAAGGAGCAGCAGATGCTTTAGCTCAAGAGAAACAAAAAATGCAGCTTGCCTCTGAAGAGCTTAACAGTTTAAGGGCTGAGATTGCTCAACAACATAAATTAATTGAAGAGAACAGCGAAGAATTGGATGTCACTAATAGTAAACTGGTTGCAGCTTTGAAGGAAATTAAACAATACCAGGAGCAAATGCATCAGCTGCATCAAAATCTTGAACAAGGAACAAAAAAACTTAGAGAAATTGATGAAGAAAGAAGTGTACATTTTGCTCTAACACAAAAACAACAAGAAGCACTGAAACTAATTGAGGCAAAAGAAAGGGAAAACAGGAAGCAAATGGAATCTACCATTAACTTCATTCATAAATTGCTGGCAACGATTACTGATTTTGAAGCTAGAGTAAACAAGGATATGTCAAGAAATTGTTTGAGGTATGCTTTAATTGTGTCAAGGTCCTTCTTTTACTTAATATCACATTAATTTATCATAAACTAATGTATCTATGATTGCTTCTCTGCGCATCTAATTGATTAATGGAATAATTTGGGGATTAACTTAGTTATTTTTGTTTTTAAACTTTTTAATTTTTTTTAAAACAAATACTAAGCTACTATTTGTGTCCATTCATGATGAATGATTTCAGATTATTTGCAAGCTGGAGGTATACTTTATAAACGAGAAAAAAATTTCCATTTGAACAACAAATATATTTGTCAAAAGTTTATATTTGATTGCAACTTGGTTTTGTTAACTGTTAACAGCTCAAATTATTGGAAGAAACGAATATGTTTCAATTTCATATTTTTATCCTTATATTTAACAAGCAGTTTTATATATTAATTTTATTATTATTTAAAATTCAATTTCAATCCTTGTGGTGAATATGGCCAAAACCAAGTCATTTATATGTAAATAATCTTTTCAGGCTGGAAAACATAAGATCTGAGTTCCGTTGGATCAATAACAAAGCCAATGTACTTAAAACCATGGGTTTTGTGTACAAGGAACGGCTAGAAGCAAGATCTTCTGATCTCGCAAAAGCTGAAGCAGAGGTATGTAATCTGATTGTTTGTTATCTTTTTTCACTTTTGTCATGCTATTGGAAACATTGCATTAGGTATATATGTTTGAGTCTTACTTTATTCCATAACTGTGTAACCTATCATTGCTCCAATGCAAGCTGATACACTTCCTAGAATATCATTTTCGATGGTACTGGTGGACCCTACACGGTATTGGTTTAGGTGGAATCGCCTTGACCTCTTGGGATGAGAATGTGAATCACATCTCAGCTAAGCACAAGTAGCTGTTAGAGAGGTCAAGCAACCACTGTACTCTCATGGGCAAAAAAAGAAGTCCCGTGGGTGGTTCAAATGAGTTTCACTTGTGGCTTGTGATGATACGTAGTAGTATCACAATAAGAGAGAGGGAACATGTGGGAAACAAACTAGATTCCAAATCAAGGCCTGTGTATGAGTGTATCAGCCTATAAGATTTATGTTGTAAAATTTTGATGGACCAAGATACAGCTAATTCCCAACTTGAAAAGATATCTAATGATAGAACATTATTTTCTGAACTACTTGGATATATGAGGTGTCTAAGTTTCACATTGATTAGAATGGGATATTTAAAAGTCTTGGTTCTCTCCCCTTAAAACTAGTTTTTAAGGAAAGGTCACCAAGTACTCTGGTGCTTAATTGGTGTCATAGTTTGTTGTTTGTGGCTCGGAGCAGGCTACACATAACGGGGCTGACCAGAAAGGCTATGCTAGAGTGTTAGCCACCAAGATGCTGTTTCTTAGAGCGGTGCAATGGTAGGATTTAGGTATTATGGGTGTCTAAGTCCCACATGGAATAGTATACTTTGTGGAGTATTTAAGTGGGTTGGTTCTCTTAGCTAGCTTTTAAGGAAGGGTTTCCAAAGTGTTTGGGGTGCTTATCATTTTCATTGTAACTTTCTATTTTAATGCACAAGTCTTGTAATTGGCCCACCCACCTATATTTGATGTAAAATACTTGCATTGAATATTTACTTGTTGTTTCAGGTTGATCTTTTGGGGGATGAGGTAGATACTCTTCTTAGGCTTCTTGAAAAAATATACATTGCACTTGATCATTATTCACCCATACTGCAGCATTACCCTGGGGTAAGGATCTTTTGCTTTCTGCACATCTTTTTAATGTTTGTACTTTTTCATGATTGAAGTGCGTATATAATGCCAATATATGTGATATTACTTTAAATAGTCTATTTATCTTCCTGGTCATTTCTCCTTATCAATATAAAACAATTTTTTAAGAGTCTTAAAAGGAACTTTCCGTTCTGTGTTGAGTTCAGACAATAAATACTTTACATAACTGTTGAAGGAAAATTCCTTAAGTTTGTATTTAGGTTGTAGATTAGAATATATAGCAAATTTCAGAGTTTAGTATGATATTTTTATGTCATATTTATCATTGTTGATGCTCTACATTTGTTAGAAAAATGGATAAGAATAGTCCTTACATGACTTGGCCAATCTCTTAAACTAGCTTTTGTTATTAAGTTAGGCATGTCCTAAAATGTTCAGCCCTAAACATGAAGGGTTGGTTTATGATGTGTCCTTCATTGGTCATACGACAATGTAAAAAAGTCAAATGAGTTCATGTTCTAATCTATTAATCTTAGCCATTCATGTACAATCTAATGGTCAAGATTCCCCCTTTATTCACATTAAACTATTCCTCACTCTTGATATTAATTATGAATATCTGAATTAAATTAAATTTTTCTAGTTTATTTAACAGAGAAAATGTTTGACTTTTGCTAATAAATAACCTTTTATTTATGAGAAAAATTTAAGTGTGTATAAATTTAATATGGGTATTGGACATGATTTTTATGAAAAATGAGGGATATAGAAGGAAAACTAAATCTCATTGTCAAAAGTATGAATCCCAATCCAATCTCTCTAAGAAGAAATGGGATTTCATGCCCCATTCTTTTAAGTTAGGGAAGAAATGAAGAGGGTTGAGACTAGGGCTCTTTATCATGCATGGCTCTGGCACGTAGCACAGTGGACATGACTAGTGTAACCAACTTCCAGAATGGCAACCATGATTTTGGAAGGAAATTCTATTGTGGTTTGTGATCATATACAAGGGAAGGGGAGTAGAGAGAGGAAGACATGGAAGGAGTGGTAAAGATTAGTGGGAGAGTACAAAGCCTCTCAATTGCCCTGGTTTTTTGTTGAGGTCATTTGTGTATTTTCCAAAGAAAATCCATTTCTTGGTCTACAAGCTTCCTTTTTAGCATTAGTAAAGTGGAATTTGTACAGCTAGCATACTAACGCAACCCCTTCAGTCAGCTAAGAATTGTGTATTATCAGATAGCTATTGATGAAGCTCCAAGGAAGTTTTTACTGGTTTTAGGTCCAATTAGATTTGTGTACCTTCAAAGAAACATAGGGGCATGTAATTTTCTTAACAATTTGTGCCTTTCCTATCCAAAAATAATTAAGCTTTCTTTGTCAAGAAGGTTGAGATGATTTTACATTCATACGAATAGAATAGTGTGCAGTGTGCATAATTTGGTCGGCATAAGTCCCAACGTATAACTTTTCAATATTTATCCATTCATCTGCAGATTATTGAGATTCTGGAGCTTGTAAGAAGAGAACTGACTGGAGATTCTAGAAAACTTGTTTAATCGTACGTTCTAGCCAGGTAAATTGACATACCCTGTTGACACAAAGTCTATCTTTCCACGCTCTGGATTGGTAAAAACCCAGAAGCAGTGATATACAAATCATTGTCCCAAGCCCCCACAAGGTCATTGATCAACCACACCGGATGTGGAGATTGCAAGTAACTTTTCAGGGAGCCCCCATTATGGTGTTAATTGGTTACTTTCTCTCCTTCTTTCCATTAGCTTCATCTATACAGAGATCCGAGATGCTAGAGTTTTGGTAGTTGGATTACTGTTTCATTCTTTTGGGTTCACTTCTCATGTCTATAACTGCAGAGCAGTGGCAATGCTATTGCATAAATTATTCTAGTCCATGCTGTCTTCTGTTGAATTACTACATTGAGGGGCTATGTGCAAATCTTCCAATGGATACAGGTAACAAGTTGTACAGTTGTTCACATAATAGATCAGCTGGATGATGTGTAGCTGCTGGTATTTGTTCTCCTTAAACACGTTTTGAGGAAAACAGCAACAGAGAATAACCAACAACTTGTGCAGTTTCTAATACCGATTTTTCCATACTCGAATTTTATATCATGCTAGGAGACTTGCCTTGTTTGGTTGACTCTAGTATATCACAAATTTGCCTCCTTTTGTAATTCTTAGTTTGTCTTCCATATGAGCTAATTTATTAGCTCTTGTACATTTTATTTTAATGAGTTTTTAGGTGGCTTATTGATACATTTGCATTATATCCACATTTATCCATGGATATTTGAAAAAAAAAATATTCATTTTGATGGACTAAATAATAAGACAATTTTAAAATTTAAATTTAATCACAAATTAGTTTTTATAACGTAATATATATATAGGTCAAAAAAACAAGGTGAGATATATTAAGTAAAACAAAATTATAACTTCTTAATTGATAATTTTCTCTTTGCTTATGTGAAATTTTATCCTCGTTTAATTTTAAAGAGAAAATAAATATATTAAAAAAAATTATTAACAAGAAACTCAATTAAAAAGATTAAGTTATTTATTACAATATAAGGATATTTATATAATTTTACGGGGTTGTGGTTGAAACTGCCAATTCTGTCCGTGAACACTATATATAAATTTGTGATTTTGCCAATCATTTCTATTATTCAATGACGTAAATGGGAATTGAAGCCAAACCTGATGTACCTTTTATTAAAACTTTGGCACTGCAAATCAAATAAATAATTGTGTCTTTGAAAAAAAGTCAAAAAGTGAGCCACAAGTTTTATTGTTGATTGAGATGCATCTTTCAACATCGATCCATAAACCAATCCAACCTTGTTTTCAAACTGTTGCCTTTATACCATATTCTTCAACTTTCTTTCTTCTCAAAATTAAATTGTATACGCCCTCCTATCTTTTCATCCCACTATTACAGGAATTAAATTTACCATTCAATTATTTGCTACTCGTTTTTTATTATTTTAGTTTCGCTAATATCATCTTTTATTTTATTGTTTACTCCTTCAAATTTATTCTCTCAATTCAAACACAAGTTAAGCATTTTCTCACTCTCAGACGTTGGATACGTATATATTATATTATAGTTAATAATAGTTATAAACTTCATCGTTATGGACCCACAAATATGTGATTTTTTTAAAATGTCTGTAACTAAGGGACGTTAACAGATGACAAAGTGTCACAATTCATTTTTAAAGATAACGTATTGAAAGTTTTTAGTAATAGTCCAAAAATCTCATCCTAATTTTATATATATATATATAACATTTTGACATTATTGATAATAAAGTCTCGCTTTTTTTATTTATTCTTATTATATAATTCATATGCTTATTAATCTTATATATTGTATAAGGCGAGAGATTAATATTATTTTATAAACACTCTTTTTCCTTAATCATTAAATTAAAAAAAATTATGACACACTAATTTTAAAAATTAATATTATCTCAAATATAATAATTGATTATAATAATAATAATAATATTATTATTATTATTATTATTATTATTACAATGAATATCTAAATATTTCATAAACAAATAACACCTCATTATTTAATTATAAATATCAAAATATTATATATATATTTAGAAAATATTATTTATTATTTTTATCAGAAATTTTAAATATTAGGTTATTTATACACAGAACATGTTTAAAATATTAAAAATTTATATAATTATGTCTAATTTATTACAATTTCATAATTATTTTTGCATTTATTTATATAAAAAACTTATATTTTAATAAATTTATCTTTAAATGAATGAAAAAAGATATAACATATAGATGCAAAAATAAATAAATATATATATATATATATATATATATATATATAAGATAGATTTAAGAATGTTATATTAAAATGATTCTTAAATTGATAACTTTATTTTTTTTTAATAATATTATGTTTGTAAAAATATTATTATTATTTAGAATGGATATATTAAAAATAAATAAAAAAAGTTTTGAAAGAGTTTTTTTTTTTTTTTACTTTTCTAGAATATACTTAGAATCAATCCTTACATTTAGATTATCGTCTAGTGGAGTTGTGTGACTAGGTAACGATTTTATTTATATATATAAAAAAAAGAGCATCACTATACTAATGAAAAATAATTATTTGATTTTAACTTATAGACATTTAAATTTGTGGGAACAATATTTAAGGTTAACATTATGATATTTTAACTAAAAATGTTCATAATAATTTCCTTTTTGTAATGTTTATATAATCCCATGTAAGAAATGTTAAAAATATATAACAAAGAAATATTAACTACACCCACTCTTATTTTTTAAAACCGTTAATTATTTAGAACAAAACAGAGTAAAATATTAATAGTTAGGAAAGAAGATAATATAATACCTTTAGTTGTTTTATATTATAAACTAATGAGATACGTTTTCTAGTTCCTATTATATTGTTTTGTGTAGAATATTGTAATACTAATGCTTCATTGTATAAGATTAGTTGATGAGTAAAATTATCTCATTATTATGTTTTTGTTTTGTGTTTGGATGGAATAATGAATTTGAGAGTGTGAAAAGGAAAATAAAAAATGAAATTGTTTAGATAAAATAAAAAAAAATATTAAATGAAAAGAGATGAATAGAAAGAGAGTAGAAAATTAGTATGATTGATTAAAAATATTAAATGATAAGATAAAGTGACGAATGATTAAAATATTTTTTATATAATTTTAGTAAAAAAAATTAAAATTAAGATAGGTATAATTTAATATGAAATAATTATTTAATAAAATAAATAAAAATAAAGTTAATTTATATATAAATTATAAATAAATATGCATATAAATTTTTTTATTCATATATTATTATCTTTTTAAATAAATAAATAAATATTTAAATATTTTTTAAATATTTTATATATATTATTATATATACCTAATATTTTATTAAAAATGATTTTAAAATATTCCAATTAAACAATTTAATTACAAATTTAATATTTATTCAAAATTATATAAATTATATGTTTTCGACAATATATATATATTAAAATTAAATAATTTTAAAAAATTATATTGATTAACATGTTCTGTAGTTAGATAATAAATTAAGAGAAATTTTCATTATATTTTTATGTTTTTTTTATAATAAATTAAAAGTATAGTCTAATTAAAAAATATCATTAATCAATCACGTTATTGATAAAAGATGTTTTTTTTAAATAATAAATTGATTAATGATTTACATGGTGTATAAATTTTATTTATATTTATTAAATTGTGTATAATAAGTTTAATTTTTGAAAGAAATGAAAATTTATATACTATATGTTTAGAATTATTTTAAAGATAAATTAACTTTAACTTAAAAATTTAATTTACATCAAAATAAATTTAATATAAATATTCTTAGCTTTATGATACATGTAAGAAAAAAATAATATAAAAATTAAACCTTATGTAATCTTACATAATCCATTGGGTAAATTTGCATAGATCAATATCATTAAAGGTGATCTTTTTTGTCTCTTTTCTTCTGCAAATCAACTTAAAACAACGTAACTAAACACTGACACAAATCAACGAGATTATTTCTACATCAATAGTGAATCTATTGATTAAAACACAGGCTTAATAAAGCTTTGTATTCATATATTTGGTTTGAAATATTATTTAGAGAAATTAATTATAGTGTGAGATATTGGTAAGTGTGAAATAATTTAAGTGAAGGGTAATATAAAATATGTAGCGTATGGTGGTGGATGAAGGACCCAAAGGGTACTGTGAGTACGGAATATTAACATAAGACACTGTATTCGCTGCACTGCACTGTTTTACATAACATTATCATTACATTACATAATAATAATAATAATAATAATAATTATTATTATTATATTATTATTATTATTTAATTTATAAATTGAAAGGTGAGTTATGGGCATGGCAATGGCAAGAGAAGGACAAGGGCATGTGACCCACCTCACTCAACCACCCTTCCCATCCATCACTGTCTCCTCTCTTCATCATTTTTTTCAATCAAGTTCTAATCTTTTTCTTCATATTTCTAGATATTTTCTTTAAATATCTTACCTTTAAAAAAAAACAACTAATTAATGTTTTTTCCCCAAATGCACTCTTCTTTATTATTTTAGTACTAATAGTGCATGAATTAAGGATTAGGGTATTGAATATGGACATTTTAGTTTGAGTTTATATTTTATGTGCATTAATATGAATTACAAAAACGTGAGTTTGAAATTCTACAACTATGAATAATATTTAGATCTGTTTAAACGCGTTTTGAGACCTGTCTTGAATATGACTCATTTATATAACTTGAAATTTTATGTTTAAAATCTTAAAAATCATAAAGAAATTCATTAACTCATACAGTATGTGAGGATAGTAAATATTTGAAAATAAAGTAATGTAGATTGGTTCGTTAATGAAAAGTTTATCCAAAACTTTTTTAGACGTCAAATCAAGTGAAAGGAAAGAATGCTACTTTTACCAATTATGACACATCAGTTAGAAGATGAGAAAAAAAAGATAAAGTACCAATTAAATAGTGTCCGATTCTTGGCTTATTGTAAAAGATACAAAACCAAGCACAGATGAATTGCAACTTTTCCAATCTGTTTCCAACCACACCCATGTTCTGATTTCCTTGTTTGTTTAATCAAGAAAGAGCCCATTTTGGGTGACATCTCTGATTTTATACTAGTTTTCTCTGGATTCCTTATCACAACTTAGCTAAGTTGTTGTCTTTTTTTTGACATTCATAGTGCATTGCCACTCCTTGCTTTCTTCCCTGGCCCTTTCAAGTTCAGATCTGTGAATTGCTGTTTCTGTTTGTTGGAGGATTGTTTGTGTTCAGCAGAAGCTGGAGGTGGGTTTTCCTTTTCAACTCTTTGTATTCTAGTGTCTCCCATGGTGGGGAAAATCGACATTCATATGCCCCAGAAGATTGTTTTGCCTAGTTTTTCATAAAGGCTTCAACTTTTCTTCTTCCTTGTTCAAGATCTTGGGAAACACGAGATTGTTTCTGTGATTGGGCTGTGTTGGCATTTTGGGTCTATATTGTTTTTTTGTGTCTGGTTTGTTTTGTTAGCTTTCCCTTTCCAAAATTTGCTTCTTTTGTTAAAAATAATTCGAAGGTCTTGTTGGGGGAATTGTTCTAATGGGGAGTGTCCTTGGGGAGGGACTCTATTTTGTGCTGATTCTGGTAGTAGTGTCTGTGACAGTGAGCCCTGTGGATGCTCAACCAAAGTCTATTCTCTTAAATTGCGGTTCAAGTTCTTCCGTCAATGTGGATGGTAGAAAATGGGTGGGGGACTTGGCCACTGATAACAATGTCACCCTAAGCACCCCCAGTGTTGTTGCTAACACTTCTACATTAAGTGGCAGTTCAATCTATGACCCTCTCTATAAAACAGCCAGAATTTTCACTGTTCCTTTGAATTACACAATAAAAAATGTTCAGGGAAATTACTTCGTTAGGTTCCATTTCTGCCCCTTTGTGATTGACGGCTTCAATGTAAATGAGTCCTTATTTGGTGTTGTGGTCAATGGTGTTAAACTGTTATCAGAGTTTGATGTTCCTCGTAAGATATCCCACAAGAATATTAACTTGCTGAATTCTGGAAGAAATGCTAGTTCATTCTTCTTGGTCAAAGAATATATTCAGGCTGTGAATGGGGATATGCTTGTGATTGAGTTTCTCCCAACCAGAAGCTCCTTTGGCTTCATCAATGCCATTGAGATTGTCCCAGTTGTGGGTGAAGTTTTTGCTGGCTCAATTAGTAGCGTTGGTGGAGGAAGTGCTGGAAACTTGAATTTGCCCGGACATGGGATGGAGACTATGTATAGGTTGAATGTTGGTGGTCCTGAGATTCAGTCCAATCAGGATCGTGATCTCTGGAGAACTTGGGAAGTGGATTCTGGATATATGATCATAGAAAATGCTGGGTCTGGAATTAACAACAGTTCTAACATTACCTATTCTTCCATGAATGACACTTCGGTGGCTCCTCTCCTTGTGTACGAAACTGCCAGGACAATGTCCAACTCTGAAGTCTTGGACAAAAGGTTCAACATGTCGTGGAAATTTGTTGTAGATCCTGACTTTGATTACTTGATCCGTTTGCATTTCTGTGAGCTGGTTTATAACAGGGCAAATGAGAGAATATTTAGGATCTACATAAATAATAGGACAGCTGCGGACAATGTTGATGTGTTTGTGCGTGCAGGAGGGATGAATAAAGCATATCACCTGGACTATTTTGATCCTGTGTCATCAAAGATTGACACGGTTTGGGTTCAACTCGGTCCTGACACAGCTGCTGGTGCTGCAGGAACTGATGCTCTCTTGAATGGTCTGGAGGTCTTCAAGCTTAATCGAAATGGAAATCTTGCCTATGTTGAGAGGTTTGACATAGGTGGTAATTCAGGAAGCAAATCAAAAGCGAGAGCTGTTTGGGTGGGAGTTGGAGTAGGTGTAGCAATTATAGTTGCAATTATAGTTGTTCTAGTATTCTGTTTCTGTAAAAGCAGGAGGAAGGAATCAGGTGATACCAAAAACAACCCTCAGGGTTGGAGACCATTGTTCCTCTATGGAGGGGCTCCTGTTAACAACTCTTCGGGTGGGAAGGGATCAGCAGGAACTCAAAAGCCATACGGATCTGTGGCCTCAATCAGAGTTGGCAAGAGGTTTACATTGGCAGAAATCAGTGCTGCAACAAACAACTTTGATGAGAGTTTGGTAATTGGAGTTGGAGGCTTTGGTAAGGTGTACAAGGGGGAGATTGAAGACGGTGTTCTGGCTGCAATTAAGCGCGCCAACCCCCAGTCTGAGCAAGGCCTGGCTGAATTTGAGACTGAAATTGAGATGCTGTCCAAACTTAGACACAGACATCTGGTGTCCTTAATTGGTTTCTGCGAAGAGAAGAATGAAATGATCTTGGTTTATGAGTACATGGCCAATGGAACTCTCAGAAGCCACCTATTTGGGAGTGGTCTCCCTCCCTTACCCTGGAAGCAGCGCTTAGAAGTGTGCATTGGTGCTGCAAGGGGACTGCACTACCTTCACACAGGTGCCGACCGTGGAATCATTCACAGGGACGTCAAGACAACCAATATTCTGCTAGATGAGAACTTTGTAGCCAAAATGTCTGATTTTGGATTGTCAAAAGATGGTCCAGCTTTTGAACACACCCATGTTAGCACAGCTGTGAAAGGAAGTTTTGGCTATCTTGACCCTGAGTACTTCAGAAGGCAGCAATTGACTGAGAAATCAGATGTATACTCCTTTGGAGTTGTGTTGTTTGAAGTTGTTTGTGCTAGAGCTGTGATAAACCCCACCTTGCCAAAAGATCAGATCAATCTTGCAGAATGGGCAATGAGATGGCAAAGGCAAAGATCACTTGAAACCATCATTGACCCTCATCTAAGAGGCAACTATTGTCCTGAATCATTGGCCAAGTTTGGAGAGATAGCAGAAAAATGTCTTGCTGATGATGGAAAGAGCCGTCCCACCATGGGGGAAGTGTTGTGGCATTTGGAGTATGTCTTGCAACTACATGAAGCTTGGCTCAACATGGATACCACAGAAACTTCCTTCTCTAGTTGTAGTCATGCTTTGGGAGGTTCAAAAGATGGAGGACTAGAAATGGTACATGAGTCTTCGAGTCAAGATGAAGTTGGTTTTGATAAAAACACACAGCTGAATCTGATTGAGGCCACGCAAGAGAATGAATCAGAGAAGTGAATGCTGCAATTTGAGTTCAGTGATTTCTGAATGCTAGTGAGTAAACAAACATTGGAGAACCATGAATGAATGAATGACCTTATAGCAAATATATGCTTTACATATTCTTTCTATTTGTTTTATTAAATTCAACTATTCAAGTTTACTGTTATTATTTTTCATCTGATTTTTGTATACATGGTAGTGCAATGGGCAAGTTATTATCAACATTTTGCCTAAAACAGGTACCCAAGTTTGTTATATGCTCTCCTTTTGTATTGAGTATGCAATGAAATTGTATTCCTGGGATTTGCTCCTTGAAAGTTTAGCAGAATGTTATCAATTGTCAATGTTGTAAATAACGTCTTTCATTTTGTCTTTGAAATCAAATGCGGAAATTTTAGTCTGCATCACTTTAGTGTGCATGCTTTCAAAGGAAAAAAAAAATTAGTAAGATTCTGGTAACTGAGTTCTCAAATTAAACAATTGCAAGAGAGTTTACTTTCTAACTTATAGTTTTCTAAAGAATATATTGTGATATTAAAAAGAGAAAAAGTTTCGTATGTTACTATATGATTTAAGGGACCTCATGGGATAATTGAAAAATTAAAAATCTTTTCTTGGAAATTTGTAGACGCAGTAATCTCGACTGATAAGTTTTATTATTATTATTATTTTAGACTGTTAATGAATTAAAATTACATTCTAATTTTAATATTTTTAAAGTGAATGTATTATTGAAAATAAGTACAAATATATTAAATGTGATAATAAAATAAAGTTACTAAAGTTATACCAACGAAGGCTAAATGTTTTTTTTTATATAAAGAATTTAATTGACGTACAATAATATATTTTTAATCATTTATTCAAGCCGCAAATTTTTGATAAATTTATTGAATTTTATAATAATGATAATAATAACTTAAAAATCACACGTGATTTTTCTACAAGTTGTAATATACTTTTTTACAGTAATACATAAAAATATTAGTCAAAATATATTTTTCTTAATTTAATCGTTAACATTGTATCATATCAAAAGAATTATCACAAAAGAATGGACTGATAGAAGTAATAATCTCCTCGCATTTGTAAGTATTCATGGATATTTATTAAAATAAAAACATAAAATAGATTAAAAATACTTTTGGAAAACATTAATTAAAAAATAATTTTGTTATATATATATATATATATATATATTAAATGATTAAAATTTTTTATGTTACATTTAAGTAAAAATTTAAGCAATTTTAATCCTACGAAATTTATCGATATTAATAATAAACATAAAATTGGGAGAATAGTGACTCGCTTTCCCTAGTACAAAACCCTACAAGCCACGAACCTGAGATTCTACAACGCACTTGTTCTTCATTTCATCATCGGAATCGAACAAAAGCCCTTCACCGACTAAAAATGCCTCCCAAATCTGCCAAATCCAAGGAGGCTCCAGCCGAGCGACCCATCCTCGGTCGATTTTCGTCTCACCTCAAAATTGGCATTGTATGCTTCTTATTTCTCTCTCCAAATCCACTAATTTTCGATTTTGACACTATTCTCAGCTGCCCTTTTCCAATTGCTAAAATAGGTCCTTCCCCATTCAGCATCGAATTCACGCTTCATTGATTTTGTTTCCATCTTACTGATTTTTGTATGATAGTGTTAGATAATGGTTGTTATGCATTGGAGCTGAACTGGTGAACTGTGATCGTTGAGTTGATGTCTCTTTGTTTTTAAATGCTTGATTGAGTTAGTGAAATGAGAACTTTGTATGATTATTTTTCTACATTTTTTATGCTAGTTATTGTTCCTTTCTTGTTCAGGTTGGTTTGCCAAATGTTGGAAAATCTACTCTTTTTAATACTCTCACCAAGTTGGCAATACCTGCTGAGAACTTCCCCTTTTGCACCATTGAGCCTAATGAGGCGCGGGTCAATATACCCGACGAACGGTTTGAGTGGCTTTGCCAGTTATACAAGCCAAAAAGTGAGGTATGTGATGGAACTCTTATAATTATTGCTGAATCTGTGGTGACTTGTTAATTGAATTTCACTTTTGTAAATAATCTGTGAGCTTACGCCCGAGCTTTATCCAACCTACAAGTCTATCTGTTGCTACTGACATATTCTGTTAGTTGTTTGTTATTGATTGATTAATCTATTTTCCTTTGTTTTGACGTGTTTGTTGAACTTGAAACTCAGGTCTCAGCTTTCTTAGAAATCCATGACATAGCTGGATTGGTCCGAGGTGCTCATCAGGGGCAAGGACTGGGGAATAGTTTTTTATCTCACATTCGTGCTGTAGATGGAATTTTCCATGTTCTACGTGAGATGATGCCTAATTTTCTCTGAGTACCTCTTTTGTTAGTGCCGCATTATGAGATTATGACATTTTGATGTCAATATGGGAGTTAATCTAGAGTCTTGCTTTGTTAGGTGCATTTGAGGATCCCGACATTATTCATGTAGATGATACCGTTGACCCAGTTAGGGATTTGGAGATCATTACTGAAGAATTGAGGCTGAAGGTATGTATCATTAGCAACTCTCTTAACCGTCATAAACTGACTTTTGGTCCAACAATTATTTTATTGTAGTTTGGTGAAACATTAATTTTATTGACAATTTGCAAAGTATATGCCTTTTAAGGGGCTTTTCTATTCAGATATGTGGAGCAATAGGGTAGATTTGCTCCGTTTCTTCTTTATATGATCTTTTTCTTTACCATCAAGGAGGATCCTTCATCCTCCATATAGTTGTAATTTCTCCTTTTCATCATAATGAATTTACTCTTTTATGTAAATATGAAGTTTATACCTCTCTGCTAGGTCTGTTTGTATACCTGTTATATAACTGCTAAGCTTTCCTCCCTTTGCATAACATTCTAGGATGTTGAATTCATGGAAAGAAAGGTTGAAGATATTGAGAAAAGCATGAAGAGGAGCAATGACAAGCAGTTAAAAATTGAGCTAGAATGTTGTCAAAGGGTTTGATTCTATCTTCTGAGCATTTATATGATTTATTTTATTCCCCCAACAATAAAATGGTCATCTTTTGTATTATATATCTTACATCGTATATGGTTTTCAGTTTGGTGCACACCTTCTGTTTTTATTATAATAACATGGCAGAATGTTCTTACTTGTATCTCATATATATATATATTTAAGGTGGTATGTGTAATGAATTCTGTGACATGGTTCTCTTTGGGGTTCCATGATATATTACTGCATCAGAACACAGTAGAAACTTATATCAGACATAAGGGTTATACTATGGACTTGTTTTGGTATTTATTTTTGCTGCCAATTTGTTGCATTTGCAGTGTAAAATGTTACTTGTTTATGATCAAGAGAAAATGTATTTCACTTTTGTGGTTATTGTTGATTGAAAGATTTTCATCAAACGTTTTCATGGAACTACTCAAAACATGGGGCATCATATCATTTGTCTGAAGATTTTCTTGATTTCTATTTGGAGTTATTGTACTTTCTGCTTATTTCACATTTTATTTGTTGTTCATCATTGGAATTGAACTTTTCTTATGTGCGTTTCTCATGGTACTGTATGCATGAGAATGTAAAAAGTCAAATGACTCAAATTAAAGTTGGTGGGCAATATCTTAGCTCATGTCAAAGCACAATTTTTTTACTGGAGTTGGTTTATCGTATGACTTTGAAAAATGTCATGCACTATTGATGCTCTCTCTTCATTGTCACTGTCACATTTTTTACTGTTATATGTTCTATTATATACATGCAAAAAAATGCGTGGATACATATTGGTTGAAAATTATGGTGGCAATTTCGTGTCTTCAGGTGAAGGCATTGCTTGAGGAAGGAAAAGATGTACGTCTAGGTGATTGGAAGGCTGCTGATATTGAGATTTTGAATTCCTTTCAGTTACTTACAGCCAAGCCTGTTATATACTTGGTAACATTATCTCTCAGTAGAAAATTTGTTCGTCTTTGTAATGCAAAAGTTGTTATTGTTTATCATGTATGAGTTAACAATGCCTGTTGGATACTATTTCAGATACAATACCTCGTCTAATGCTAACTTTACTAGTATATTTTTGCTTTGAGGTTCACATGTGAATGGAATATTGGTCTTTGTTTTTTTTTTTTTAAACCTGGGCATCATTTCTCTACATTGCCTGTGTTTCTTTACTTATATCCAGCACCATTATATATAAAACCATCAGTACCCATGTGATGTGACCAACAAAAAGTATTTAATCAAGAAATCTTTACGTTGGTAAATCATTTGTGTTTCTTATGAGAATAGATAAGCTGTAATATGTATTCTTTTGATACTATACTTTATTACAAATTATTTTCTAGGAATTAAAAATATTTATTAATGCTGTATAATTTTGAGATATGTTTAATATATGTCAGAGATGTCTCCATTTGTTCATGTTTTTGGATACAATTTGACTCTTTTGTACTTGGATAGACTATTGATGATGTAATTGCTTATTGTGACTTTTACTCAAAATTATAGTTTGGTTAAAATTAAAAAAAATGAATGTAAGTGTTGATTATTATATATCCAAATTTTCAAAATATGCATGTTGGAAAATCATGCAATCAAGTCCCCTATAACTCATGTGGGTTATGAACCTATCATTCAAAATTCACACATACCTTTTATTTGTGAAGGCTACCTTTCACGCATGCTTGCATGCATACATGTATACATATTCAAGTTATATTGCACAGTTGGTCTCAGGTATCACAATTGTGTGATTTTGGTCTCTCAAGTTTTGATTGTGTTAATTGGGTCGGGTCCTCTATTGCAATGTCAGATTTTGGTCCCCCAAATTTCAAATGTACCAATTAAGTCCTTTAAATATTGCAATTTTGCGATTTTAGTCTCTTTATTAGTTGAAATTTGCTAATTAATTGATGCCTAATCACTGTTTCTTTTCTGTTAATTTTAGTCTCTTTATTGGTTGAAATTTGCTAATTTGATGTTAATTGATGCCTAATCACTGTTTCCATTTTGTTTCATACCTTAGATTACAACATTTCTGTGTTTGTGCTTTTGTAAAGTATTTCCCTAGCAAGTGAGGAGTTGTTGCATCATACACATATCGTTCTTTAGTGTTGTGTACTTGGGTGTATTTGTATAAAATTTATGTACTTAAATTTCATTCGCAGGTTAATATGACTGAAAAAGATTACCAAAGAAAAAAGAATAAGTTTCTGCCCAAAATTCATGCATGGTATGTATTTTTTATATTTTTTTAAATCACTTTTTGTTCATGAATCATTTAGACTTTGTCTCTCCATGACTACCTCGTATATAAGTATGAAGGATGTCAAAAGTGAGTGCTAAGTATACTACATATTTATGTGCAAAATATTCAACAGATTGTGCATTTTTAGTGGCCTTTCTTCCGAGTTTTGTGCTACTTAACAGGGAACACCTTTAAGTGTCTACTTCCGTTCCTTCACCCACACAGTCTGGCTGCATGACAATGGTTTTCAATTCTTTAGTAGTTAAACTGAAAAGATACTACAGAATGAAGATTAGTGTTATTTCTGTTTGAAATTTGAATACTAATTTCATACTGGTTTTCCGTGAAATCAGTGTGCCTCTCTCTCCACTCAGAAGGAAATCTTAACTAGTTAGCCACATTGTGTTTTCCTTAAGTAATAGTGTTTTCTCTTAATTTATTTCATATTGTGCCTTATTTTTTGTTTGTCCTTATTACTCTCTCAACGTTTGCTATTTTGTAATGTTGTAAAAGAAATTTAATTAGTATTTGACACCTGTGTTCCCCAGGGTCCAGGAGCATGGTGGTGAGCAGATTATTCCTTTCAGCTGCGCCTTTGAGAGGAATCTTTCAGATCTGCCAGCCGATGAAGCAGCTAAGTATTGTGAGGAGAACAAAATTCAAAGGTATGTTCAATATAATTGTTGTATTGCTGTTAAATGTTTGACTGCAAAATTAGGAACACTTGCCTCTTTACTATGATTGCTGTGCAATTTTTATCTCCTGAAATATTTTTTCCATTAATTTAATCCCCAAGTTTTTTAATTGTAATGATAAAGTCTTTGAGAATTCTCCTACCTAAAACCTGTAAATCCTCTTTATTATTCCTTTACTGTGGATAATTTTTTATTTATACTTCTCTTTCATCTTTCATGTATCAATAAATTATTATGTGTTTTATATATAGCTGTTGGTTTGACATCGTTCATATGCTTTCTTGGAGTCTAACAACTATCTTGTGTCTCATCATGGTAGAAAATAAGTTATCCTTAATCCCAGTTAATTCTATCTCAGGCCCATTGTAATTAAATGGCTGATCCAGAACACAAGGCTCCCACCTAGTGGGGTTTGTGAGAGTATATATGTGCAGCCGTACTTTGCAAGTGGAGAAACTGTCTCTTTGAACCTGTGACATGCATGTCACAAGGCAAACAATCCTATTGTTGTACCAAGGGTCGTCCTCCCCAGTCGAACTGTATTATAAAGAAAAATTAAGTTGCTTTTATAGAATATAATTTTTCAAATGTTAGTTCATTCAAATTATCTTTCTCTATTATCAGGTATTAATAGAAATAGAGATAGGTGTGAAAGAAGAGAAAGGGGAGAGAAATAGGTGCAGAAGAGAGAGATGGGGAGAGGGAAAGAAAGAGAGGTCCAAGAGAGTGGGAGACAGGTACAGGAGAGAAAGGCAAAGGGAGGGTGTGTGTGTGCTGCAAGATTTCCAGGGTGAAAGAATTCAGTGAGACTACGAAAGATAGAAATTTTCTAAAACAAAAATTAATTTTAGATGTTATTGGAAATCCCGTGATTTCACAAGTTATTTGGAATTTCCATCCAAACACATCATTAATGTGTAGCATTTTTATTGACTTTAAAATTTAATTCCTCTCTCGAGTTCCATGCAATCAAATGAATTTCTGTACTTGTTCACCATGTATCTATCTTTTTGAAATGAAATCTGCAGTGATCTCATTTAAACAAGATACCTTGTCAGATCACTAAATGACTACAAGAAGAACTTGTATTGATTATTTTGCTAGTTGCTAGTCGTATATCCCTTTTAACTGCTAGTTGTAGTTTAATACTTATTAACGTTGAAGGGTTGGTATGTAATTCTGTTCTATATGCTACGTACTAACATTGTTACATTTATTCTGATTGTTTTGCTAGTTGCTAGTCTTTTAACGTTGAAGAGTTGGTATTTAATTATATGCTACGTACTAACTTTGTCACATCTTTCATTTCAACAGTGCTCTTCCCAAAATAATAAAGACTGGATTTTCAGCTATTAATCTCATTTACTTTTTCACAGCAGGACCTGATGAGGTAATATATCCATACTTACTTTCCTAGTGACAAAGATTGTCTTAATTTTTATAAATTTGCTGTTGGATTTCTGCAACAACCTCATCAAATTGTTAACTTTTTAGTTTCTCAGCTGTTGACTGTTAAGATGATTGTGCCAAGTGTAAATTACCCCAGAGTCCTGACAGTTGTGTGATATTCAAGTGCAGCTGTCATTTTTCAACAAAATATTAACATGCAAAAGGACAATTTATTATTGGAATTGGAGATAAAATTTATAACTCTAATTAATTGGCTTTACCATGATAAGTGATAAATATATAAAAATTTCTATAATTTTGCAATTTTCCTCCAATGTTGTCCTTTGTTTTTCTTAATTTCTTGCAGTGAGTGCATATATTTGGTTTTGGACTCAAATCACTTATCCCTGCTATCCCTCCAATCAAAAGTTATCACCTCAGAAAATAAAATACTAACAATTTGGAGAGAGATTGTTATTTTTTAATTACGTGTAGGAAGAAATTAACTAAAATGCAGAATAGTTGTTATATTAACTGTATCTAGTGTAACTGACCTTAAATTTATTTTTGATCTCCTGATATGTTTCTCCATTGAGTTACCTTGGTGGTACTTATTTTGCTTGAGACTTCTATTTCTATTGGTGTTTGTCTCACAAGATTACATCTTTGTACCTGGGTTGTTTATGAAAACTTTTCTTATGGGCATTTTACTCCGCCATTCCACATAGTTTCCTGTGTCTGGATGTTGTTTCTTTCCGTGTGTAGTGTATGATAACCATCATGTCTACAACAATTCTCTTGAACAATTTTACCAATAGTTTTTCCATGTCTAATATCACAGCATGTGTTGTCTTTCAATGTTAATAATTTTTTTTGATACACGATACTTCTTGCAGGTTAAGTGTTGGCAAATCAGACGCCAAACAAAGGCTCCTCAAGCTGCAGGGACTATCCATACTGATTTTGAAAGGGGATTTATTTGTGCTGAGGTGAGTTGAGTTCATGAATATTGACATTTCTTGATTTAACCTGGTTTATTCTTCCTTTTATATAATTGCAGTTATTGAATTCTCATTATACTTCTATAGCTAAAGATTATACATCCACCATAGCTAAGCATAAGAACTAAGTCTCTTGGAAAAATGATATTCATTAAATGCTCATATTTCCAACATTCGAAAAGGGTTCCATGAATTTTTGTGAGATTCAGAATAGGAGTGACATTTCTTCTTTGTTGTAAACATAGGAATCTTGGATTCAAAGATTGAATATAAAGTAATATTCCATTCCTTCACACCAAGCTGACTCACGTTATACATTTACTAAAGGTTCAGAGTCATAGTAAATCATGCTATTTGAAATATTGGGTGTATTGTGCAACCGACTAAACACTGTCGGTTAGTTATATGATAAGTTGAGAGTTGTTCAAAAAATTATCAATCTGGTTTTAATTTTCTAATTAGGAAGAGTAGCATATAATTCTTCTATTTGAAATTGCGATTGAACTAATTGGCTTGCCTCTATTTTCATGATCTATTTGGCTCAACCATTGTACTTGAAAATTTATTTGTTCTCTTAACTGGTTATGTAATTTAACTTATCATTATTGATCCATCCAATGTTTTTTGTTTTTTGCTAGAGATACTTTTACTCCTACAATGATTTATATATTTTTACGAATATGTTCAATCTTGAAATAACTGATCTGGGTGCTGGACTGCCTCGGGAATGTTGTTTCAGGTTATGAAGTTTGAGGATCTTAAGGAACTCGGTAGCGAGTCAGCTGTAAAGGTATGAACTTATTTTGATGCAATTTTTACTGTATTTTTGTTACTTCCTAAAATGTTATGGACAGTGGCCAGCATCAGATTGATAACTGGATGATGTAACAAGAAGAATGGCCTGTAATTTTTGAAGAATTTACTGGAAAAGTGAGGAAAGATCCTTGCAGACCTGTACAAGTTGAGATGCCATTTCAGGTCAAATAGCTTAGGTTAATTGTGGCTAGAAAAAACTGAGATTGAGGAAATCCGCTCAAGTTCCGTCTCCTTTATTTAGTTAAATCTAGGTTCACCTGCATTTATGTTACTATATTTATTGTGTTAGCATAGTCTAATTAAAGTGAATAATTGGTATTTGGTTCCTTTTTCAACAGAGGAAAGTAATTAATCTAGCAGAACTAGAATTGATACAGCTGTTTAGGATCTTTAACAAAAGAGTTCATATAAGTCCTATGTTAGGTAGACCTGCCACTGAGACAGTCTGTGAACATTGGAGAAGATAGTCTATTAGAGAGGCCTTTTTATTTATTTCTTGACCAAAGATGAACTATATGGAATGAAAACTTGATATGTTGTATTTGACAGAAGAAAAATAATAGAACCTTTCGAGAAGTTATATTTTTCTATTTACATTTGTACAAGAGCAAATACTGTGTAAATGTCTTGTTCTAAATTTTATTATGCTTGTGTTATGTTGTGGGACAAGACTTCCTTCTATCTTTTCTCTCGGTAATTTATTTGAAAGAAATCAAATAGAAAAATGAAAAATGCTAGGGAATGCCATACAGTTGTATGAATCAAGAAATAGTAACTGCCTTTTGCTGGAAGCCATATACTCGTAAGAATCAAGATATGAAACATTTTCATGTGTTTTGTGCTACCATGTGTTACCAAAGATCTATCATCCCTATTGCCCTTCTTCCCTATTGCCCTTCTTCCCTATTACCCTTCTTTATTGCATATGTATATTATATTACTGCCTTCTTTTAGGGACCTAACAATTTCTCTTTCTCCTTTTTAATGCATTGTCTATTAGGCTGCTGGAAAGTATAAACAGGAGGGTAAAACGTATGTGGTCCAAGACGGGGACATTATATTCTTCAAGTTTAACGTTTCTGGTGGAGGGAAGAAGTAAAACCAGAGATTCATCTGATGTTCGATTCTGGTTTGCATGGAGTTTGTGTTATGTGATAGGTGCCTACCATGTTGCTCAAATTGTAGAAGTTTTATAATGTAATTTTTGGACCCACTTTTAACATTATTTACTCTTTTAGGCTTAAGATTTCCGGTGGATTTTGACCTGTCAGCCATTTCCACAATTTATTTATGCTATGCTACTACATCTTATAGCAGTTTTGAATATAGGAGTGTTGATGAGTTTATATTGTTGTATGCATGGTCAATTCTCTTAAATTTAATGTGAACTACGAATATGGCCCAATTTCACTTGTTAGGAAACACATTCCATTTGGTCAAATATGGGGTAATTGACTTTGAATTAAAACAATTTTAGAAAAATTTTCCAACACTTTTTTATTGCTATTTTGTTATAAAATATGTAATATTCCATTATACTATTACCTTTGCATCTAAAATATTAATCACATTACTTTAAAATATATAAATGTATACTAAAATGATGGCATATTTGAAAAAAAAAATGAAGATATATTTTTATATTTTTAAAGATTCAAAAGTAAGTGATGAACAACTATTGTAAAAAATAAGTATTTGATAGTGAAGTTAACTTGTCAGTATTGTTTTGAGTATTCATTCTCAACATTATAACATTATGTAAGAGGTGTACTTCAAAACATGAAAATAATTATCAATAGTTAAATAATCTAAATTTGAATTATTTATTGTAAACTTAAATTATAATTTATATATTCAAAGAAATTTATTTATCGTAATATACTTTATATACTAAAATTTTTATTTCTTATAAATTTTTATTATCTTGTTTAATGTATAAATTAAAAATAGTAATTAAAAAACAAATCATAACAAGGTGGAGTAACTGCTTTGTCCTAAAAAAATTCTCAACAGTAATTTAGTCGTATTTTTTCTTATTCAGTTGAAATAGACGAATTCATAATTCTTGAAATCTTTTGTAAAGTATATTTTCCTAGTTTGATATTCGTTTAGTTTATTCAATACTCTCTTATAACTTTAGGTTGATGTTCATGATAATTAAATCTATATCCCTGATATATTTATTATCTCTCCCATTTCTGTTTCCACCTCCAATTTTATATCCGAATTTAAACTCTATTTTTTTATTTTTTATTTTTTTTATTTTTCTTCTATCAATTTTTTACTTTTTTTAATATTCTACATTAATCTTAATAATAACTAATATTAATTTATTTTTAAATTATTTGCATTAAATTTGATTATATTATATTTTTATAATTTTATTATTATTATTATTATTTATTATATATCAAATTTTATTTTAATAAGATAATTGTATTTTGATGAATTAAAAAAAGTAGATAATTAAATTTTTTATTATTTTGAATTAATTAAATAATAATTAACATATTAAATATTTTCTCATAAATTATATATTTATATTTATAAATATTTTAAAATAATAATTTAAAAAATAATTAACTTATATTTATAATCAAATATTTAAATATAATGTTATAATATATAATAATAATAATATAATAAGCATATAAAGGAAAAATATTAAACATATATTTTACATATATTTTTTAATATAAATAAAATAAAATAAAATAAATATTTAATTATTAATAATAATTAAAAGTAGTAAAATTATAAATATTTATTTTTTATAAAAATATATAAAACCTCTTGTTATGCTTATTTAGGTTTTATATTTTAACACTAATTATTAACTTATATTAGCTTTCTTGAACTTTCTGTCCATTTTTATTTTTTTCCACATACAGCTAATATATTAAATGTTTTTCTCTCACTTTTCTTTTGTTTTATAGCTCTCTTTATACTCTCGTAACATAAAATGGAAATACTTTCTTTATTTATATGGACAAGTTTATCAAGAAGGTGACTCTCACCACTTTTCACAACTTCTAACATGAAATCACTTCATACCCAAAATATAACACACCTCAAACCACCAACTCATGCATAAAATTATGCATAGAGCATGTTTAGCAAGGTTTTTTTTTTTTACAAAATTATTTTAATAGTTGCTTTTATCAAAATTATTTTTTATGCAATTTTATTTTAGTAGTTTTTACCTTACTTTTAGATGCTACTTCAAATTCGATTTTGGGTAATTCTCTCTTTCATTTTTATCCTCGTTATTTTTTTTTTAAAATCCCTTTTTTATTATACTTTTCATTTCAAATCTCTTTTATATATGGGTCACTCTCCTTCGATAATGATGGAATATTTTATATTTGTTGAAAACAATCAAAAGTTATTAAACTACTGAAAAATGAAAAATGATGACCAATAAATTAAATTTATAAGTAAAATTTGAAAAAAAATAATAATTTGATTCAAAACTAAAATTTATTTATTCAAACAAATGTTTTCTTAACTTTTATTTTATTTAATCAATTTCATCGTATTTTTTTATTTTCAACCATTTTATTTATTTCTTTCTCTCAGAATGTGACCAATAAAACAGATTTGGGGTCGAAGTCCATCTTTTGAGTCAAGTCATTTTTGCTGATTCTCTACAGCATTTGCAACAAAGTTTTCTCCCCATATAAAATCAGAACCGTTGATCGTTGTAAAATAATTAATGAAAGGGCTATGATGGTGTAAATTGATGACTGGTGAATAAAATTGGACTTTTTTTCATAAATAATACTATTTTTAAAAATATTTACCAAAATAGCACCTCTGCAACTTTATTTACACAACTAGCACGGTTTACTGTTCACGTAATAAAATAATATTATTTCGCGCAACTGTTTACTGTTCACGTATTAAAATAATATTATTTCGCGTACTTGAACTCTCGCTCAAGCGAAGAAAACCTTCGCTGAGCGAGGAAATCAGTAACGAAGGGTAATCTGGGTAAATTCTCACTCAAGCTGAAGAAACCCTCGCTGAGCGAAAAGTATTATCGATTATTATCCAATTATAGTCGATCACTTTGACATATATGACTTTAGATAGCGGTTATTTGGCCAACCGCTATCTAAACTACTACATTAGAAAGCGGTTAAAGCCTAACCGCTATCTAATATATATTTTTAAAAGCGGTTGTTATCAACCGCTATCTAAGGTGACTCAAGCGAAAAACACATCGTTTGAGCGAGGACACCTGGAAAAATGGGGGATTCTCGGGTTCTGTCTCGCTCAAGCGACATTATGAACGCTTGAGCGACAAGTGATTCTAATATGTGGTGAACCAAGTTATATTATTTGGCTAACTGCGTTTGGCGTTTCATGATTCGGTCATTACTCGCTCAAGCGACAAAGTCACCGCTTGAGCGATGAAGCCTTCAAACAAGGGGGACTCTCGAGTTCTTTTTCGCTCGAGCGAGAAACCATCGCTTGAGCGAGAAAACCTGCAACTATTTACAATGCTGAGTCACCCACCGAAGTCAGGATTCCCATGTCTTTCTGATGCACACAAGTAAAGAATCCAATGCTGAGTTACCCACCTAAGTTAGGATTCCAATCTTGGATTCCCTGCATTGGGTTAGACAAAAAAGCAGAAACCATGTGAGGGAGCATTGGATTCCAATCTTAGACAAAATCTTGGATTCCAATCTTGGATTCCCTGCATTGGGTTAGACAAAAAAGCAGAAACCATGTGAGGGAGCATTGGATTGAAACCAATGGACTTCATTATAAATAGACTACTTTCATTCTTTGAAGTTCTCACATTGCACACTCCTAAATCTCTGAAGCTATTTGCATTATTTCTTCTTCTTACCTTTAGTCTTCTTTGTGTTCCACACTCCTAAAATGGGTGTAGTGTCTACTATTGTCCACTATGATGGTTTCATGAACCCATGTCCCATGGAGGGAGTTACCTTCAATACTGGGACTGCAAAACTTGTTCCTTTAAAGAGAGGAATTTCTCTACAAAGGCTGAAGAAGTTGATCCACAAGAAATTGGAGAAAGAACCCCATGAAAATGTAGCAACCATCCATTTTCGCTGTCCAACTAGACTCGGAGTTGGGATCAACAACTTCATTGCTGTTGAGTTGAAAGATGATGACGACGTGGAGGCCATGTTGGATGTGCATGATTCAAACTCAAGTCTATGTGGTATTGAAATTTTTGTTTCATTTAAAACTTCTTCTTCTTCATACCCCAACACACACTCACCAGAAATTTCACCCTTACCCTACCAAGCTTTGCCAAACACTCACCCAGAAATACCCACACATAATGACTACATCCCTTTGACCCAACTTCTAAGTGGCCCTTCCACCAACATCAACGAAGAACTACCCACACAAGAGAACGAAATTGTTGGCCTCCCAATTGAAGTCGTTGATCCTTTTAGTGAGGATGAAGACGGAGATGAAATTCTCAGCCAACACCAAGATGATTCAGAGGACGAACAACCACATATCCCTACACATGCACCAAACTTCATGGAACCATTCAACCCACCACAACATTTTCTTAACTTTGAAAATCACATTCAACAACAAGACCCAGAGTATGGTCATGCGTTGGACAGAGAGTCTTTTGTTTCTCCGGCAGGAACTCTATTTCTTGGACAACGTTTCATAACAAAAGAACAAGTTCAAGATGTCATCAACCGTTTTCACATTGTCAATCACTGCACATACAAGGTGAAAATTTCAAACCAAAGTAGATATGTTGTTGAATGTGGTGATAACCAATGCAATTGGAGATGTCGAGCAATATTGCGTACAAGAGAGCAATATTGGGAGATTATGAAGCTTGAAGGGCACCATACATGCGTTTCGCCATTAATCAGCCAAGACCACAACAAGTTGGGATATAAAATGATTTTCCAAACAATTGGTCAACTAATTGATGCTGATTCGTCAACACCAATATCCACCAATATCCACAATCATAGCCCACATCCAATCAACACCAATATCCACAATCTAAAGTCATATACTGAAAGTGATACTAGCAAAGATCTCATTGATTTGATGAAGTCAAAGATAAAGTCAAAAGTCAACTCTGCAGTAATCAACAAGTCACCCGGATAATTGAGTCTGAAGATTTAGTGTGTCTTAACGAAAGTTTAGGTAAAACCATTTTACCTTTTCTCGCTGCATAAAGTTTCTTCATCATTTTGCAAAATGCCTCAAAAATAGTTTTAAACAAATAAAAAACAAAAGCATTTTGACAAAGAACTTTCTTAATAATGTTTTTAACTGATATAGTTTTAAAAGAAACGATTAAAATCACTTAGAATGTTTAAAGAAGTGTTTTTACAGTATTTTAATCGATACAAACTTCTTTTAATCGATTAAAACCACTTTGGAAGTCAGGATGATCGATCATAATGAAATTATGACCGATCAGAGTTGGTTATGATCGATCAGAATTGAATTATGACCGATCAGACCTATTTCAATCGATTAAAACAAATTTCAATCGATTAAAATGACTTGAAAATTTTTGTACAGAGTTTCAATCGATTAAAACGCATTTCAATCAATTAAAATAACTTGGAAAATCTTTGTACAAAGTTTCAATCGATTAAAACGCGTTTCAACCGATTAAAACAACTTAGAAAAATTCTGTGCAGGTTTTTAATCGATTAAAACTTCTTTGTATCAGTTAAAATAACTTGAAAAGTTTTATAAGAAAGTTTTAAAGCAAATCAATCGATTAAAACGCGAATCAATCGATTGAATCACTGAGAAAATGTTTGTAAAATGTTTTAACTGATATAAACATGGTTGTATCAACTAAAAACATTCTGTTAAAGAAACAAGAACGCATTAATGGGTTGAAAGGACTTTTAACAGATTATAACGACTATTTCAACAGATTAAAACAAACTTTCAACAGATTAATTAATGCAGCAGATTTGAAAATTCTCTTTAAAAACAGTTTTGCTTGTCCAATGGTAATCTTGTCCAATGGTAATCTTGAAAATGTCAATCAGGGGATTGCTAAGAAGCGGAGGAGAGCTCTAGTGGCTTTTTCTCAATCTAATAAAAGTGTCATCAAATTTGACGTCCCAAAATACGAGAGCAACCTCCAAATTAAGAAATGGGTCCAGAGCCTTCAAGATCAAGGGCGAAAGAAAGCTCGGATATTGAGGAAGGTCGATTGTAACAGAAAAATGGGAGTCATCCACGGAGGAGGCTTCGTATCCAGGAGAGATGCTTCGAAGGTCCAACAGCTGGTCGACGAGTGTGAAGAAGAGAATGTCACAAAATGAAGGTAGTTCGACCAATGCATTGGTGGATATAACGAGAATCCCCCATTTTTTCAGGTGTCCTCGCTCAAGCGATGTGATTTTCGCTTGAGTCACCTTAGATAGCGGTTGATAACAACCGCTTTTAAAAATATATATTAGATAGCGGTTAGGCTTTAACCGCTTTCTAATGTAGTAGTTTAGATAGCGGTTGGCCAAATAACCGCTATCTAAAGTCATATATGTCAAAGTGATCGACTATAATTGGATAATAATCGATCATACTTTTCGCTCAGCGAGGTTTCTTCGCTGAGCGAGAATTTACCCAGATTACCCCTTCGTTATGATTTCCTCGCTCAGTGAAGGTTTTCTTCGCTTGAGCGAGAGTTCAAGACTGCTGAAATAATATTATTTTAATACGTGAACAATGAACATGATTATGCGAAATAATATTATTTTATTACGTGAACAAGAACATGATGCTAGTTGTGTAAATAAAGTTATAAATGTGTTATTTTAATAAATATTTTTAAAAACAGTATTATTTATGAAAAAAAGTCATAAAATTGATCTAGAGGATTTGGTTCAATATTTATCATATTATGTGTCTTACTGCATTTATTATAATTTTGTACGACTTTGTACTAGTAACTTAATAATATTAATAAACAAAACAGCAATATTATTCAGTGGTCTGAATTTATATGTTAAGAAAAAAAATGTTATATACAATTTTAGAAATTATTCTGCAGCAGAATTGACAGTGAAGAACTGAAAGTCTCATAGACGAGGAAACCTACGTCATAGATGTGAAGTCGAACAATAAATATTCAAATAATTATATAATACCAAAATTAAAAAATTTACTCGTATTTTTTTATTTCAATTATAGTTACAGTTTTCAAATTGTTTTAAAATAAACTGATATTTTCAGTTTTTGATAAAATATTATTTTTTTAATTTAAATTTATCTCTAAACGGGGAGATTTTTTTGGAATTCAAAGATGATCACTTTCTAAATTTTAATAATATATATATATATATATATATATATATATATAATTTTGATCTAAAAACTTAATAATATTTTAATATATTTATAATTTTAATTTTTTTAGTATTAAATCAAATAATGAATAAAAAAATATTTTATATATTTTTTAACTTTTTATATTATTTTATATTTAATATTTATTTATTATTGATTAATATTTTATCTGTTTTAAAATATATAATAAATAAAATTTGATTATTTACATATCAATATAAACATTATTTTTATCATTTTTTATAACTTTTTTCATTAATATTTCTTATCACTTTAATTAAAAGACAGAAATATGATTAATAGAAAAAGTAATTAATATATTCTTAAATTTTTACATATTTTATATATATACATATATTTTAAAACAATAGTTTGCACTTACTATTATAATAAAAATAGTATATTTATCGAGAGAAGATACGCTATTAATAAAGTTATTTCAACAAACAATATATTAAAACTGCAGTAATTAGTTAGTATAGAAGTAAAAAGGTAGTTGAATGAAATAAATGAACTTTTTTTTAAATAAATTATGTGAATGGGGAGTAGATAAATATTCATTGAAATTTAAGGGCCCTTTCACAAAATAAAAAAAGTTCAACAATCCCACCGACATTTTTTAACCTCCACTTGCAAATTTCAAATAAAGAAACGGTTGTCTTAAACGTCACATTGTTGTTGTTTTACAAACTCACTAATTTATTATACGTTTTTTTTTTATTCAATCAAACTATTAACATTTAAAATAATGTATTTTATTCTTCCATTTCTTTCCCTATTTTTTTCACATAATAATTTTTACATTTCTTTCCCTATTTTTTTCACATAATAATTTTTACATGTTGTCTCTCAAACAACAATAATGATGATGTTAGCAATATGATTTATTTTATATTATTATAACATCTTATAAATTATACTATGTAGTGTCAAAATTTAGATAATTTTTTTCTGATAGATAATAAATTTTTTGAGTTAAAACTTTTGAAAAATGCAATATGAAAATCGCACACAAAATGAGTGAAAAGGTGAAGGGGCTTTCTGTGGAACCATTTTTGTCTAAGTTGTTGTGGCTGATGGGCCATATTATTGGCATAAGGTTCCTGATCCATTGCCCCATTCACTCAGCATATCTCCATTATTCTCTCACCAACTTCACCTCTTGTGTGCAGTGCCTGTGACTGTCTTAATTGAATTGTGTTGGAAACATTGATCAAAACAAAGAAACCCTAGTCAAAGGGGCAGTGGTGGGTCACCCCTCACTCCTACATGGCACTGTTGACACACCTTCCAATCTCCTAACCCACAATCTTAAAAACTCTATTTCATAAAATCTTTTGACGTCCACTAGGAAAGTAGTGAGAGATTGAGATTCCCTGTTTTTTTTTTGGCGGGTAAATCCTTTATTTTTTGCTCATAAAATTTTAACACCCCATAACATGGGCACAAAAGAAATTAAAAAAGATCTTAACTTTTGTTCCCGCTTTGGTATTTCCCCTTGCCTCCATGTTAAATTGCAATGCCGAATGCAGACACTGAAACCTCAAAAGGATGAAATCTAGAGGCTGCTTTATCTTTAGGCCTTTCATAAACAAACAATTAGGGTTCCATTTTGAGGTGCTCCTATCCTCCATTGTCACATGAATGCTAAAGGACACAAGTTGAAAAGGACAAAGACACTCTCTTTTTAATGTTTTGTTGTCACAATTCATTAAATATTTTGGGGTCATTTACTGCTCATAAAATTTTAATACTTTCTAAGTGGGTTTTAAAAAGATTTCTACCCATCAATTAAAGCTTTTAGCACCAAAAAGAATTTCTGGGTCCCTTCGTCTTTATTGCTGCATGGAGTGTCAACCGGTACTCATTCCCTTTTCTCTTTACTCAGTTGTGGCTACAATGTTGCGACACTGTAATTAATTACTGAAGTTTAAACTTTAAATTGTTAATCTTTGTGCTAACCTTTTCCTTCTGCTTCAAAAGATTGATACTTGAGGGGAGGGATTTCTCCTACAGTCCTCATCTTGCTTATAGGAGGTGTTTTGGGTAAGAACTATAGTTTTTATGTGTCAGATCTTTCAACATTCACACAGTTTTTTTGGTTCACTTCAGTGCATTTTATGTTTAGCTTATTTCTGTGGCCAATAGTGGTATCTGGTGAAGGAGCTTCTGGTTTTCATCTTTTGGTGGTCTTTTAACAAGTAAAGTTGGCAACTTTGGGTAGCATTTTTCTTTTCTGTTTTAATATTTTGTTCTGGTTTTATCATTTCTTATTGAATGCTGTCTTTCTTTGCTTGCTGAAGGTCAGGACATTTGTGGTTTTAAAGAATACCTCCTTTGGTTTTGTCTGTACGGAAGCCCGTCGTAGTGTCGATTGAGAAGCTTGAGGACCCAACTCTTTGTTTGGAGACTGTGCTTGCTTGCTTCTTTCTTAATTGATGTTTAATTTTTGCAAAAGGGGTATCTTGGAATTCTATTTGTACCTTTTGTTGGTGGGGTGAAAGATAGTTGCTTATCCTTTAGAACTAGAAGGGTGTAAGCTCTCCTTCTGGTTCACTTGAGTGTGAGCTACACAAAAGTAAATATTCTGGTGTCTAGAGACTATGAAGCCCTTTGTCCTTTTAGTGTTATCTTTATATTTCTTCTCCGTGGTGGGGCAGCTTCCTTCTCAGGACATTTTAGCATTGCTGGAGTTTAAGAAAGACATCAAACATGACCCTAGTGGTTATGTGCTCAATTCCTGGAATGAGGAATCCATTGACTTCGATGGATGCCCATCTTCATGGAATGGAGTTTTGTGTAATGGTGGTAATGTTGCTGGGGTTGTCCTTGATAACTTGGGTCTCTCTGCTGACACTGACTTGAGTGTGTTTTCAAATCTCACCAAGCTTGTGAAACTCTCTATGTCCAACAATTCCATAACAGGAAATCTACACGGTAACATTGCTGATTTCAAAAGCCTAGAATTCCTGGATATTTCCAATAACCTCTTTTCCTCATCCTTGCCATTGGTGATTGGTAAGTTAAGCAGTTTGCAGAATCTGTCTTTGGCTGGAAATAATTTCTCTGGCCCAATTCCTGACTCTATTTCAGAAATGTCGTCCATCAAGTCCCTGGATTTGAGCCGCAACTCCTTTTCTGGAGAGCTGCCAGTGTCGTTGACAGAAGTGACTAGCCTTGTATCTCTTAATTTGTCTCATAATGGCTTCACTGGAAAAATTCCTAAAGGTTTTGAGCTCATTCCTGCCCTTGAAAAACTTGACTTGCATGGGAATATGCTTGAAGGTAATTTAGATGTTGAATTTATGCTTTCATCAAGTGCCAGCTATGTTGATTTAAGTCAGAACAAGCTGTCAAGTTCTGATTCCAAGCAGAAGTTTCTACCTCGGCTATCTGAAAGTATTAAGCATCTGAATTTAAGTCACAACCAGCTTACTGGATCTTTAGCCAATGGAGTTGCAGAACCTGTTTTTGAAAACTTGAAAGTGTTGGACCTCAGCTACAATCAGTTGGATGGAGAATTGCCTGGATTTGATTTTGTTTATGATCTCCAGGTCCTCAGGCTTAGCAACAATAGATTTTCAGGATTTATTCCTAATGGCCTACTGAAAGGAGACTCTTTGGTTTTAACTGAACTAGATTTGAGTGCCAACAATCTCTCAGGTAAATTGGCAGTTCCAATTTTTTTTTTCTTTTCTCAAAATAAAGAACCTGCCACATTTTACTAATGGAATTGGATGGTTGTGGTGTCACACTTATCATATTTGACTTGTGCTATTGGCTATGTTGTTGGATGAGAGTCCTTAGCTTTCATTGTTACTAATCTAATAGTCAAATTGTTTTTTCAGGGCCACTAAGTATAATTACATCAACAACACTTCACTCTCTTAACCTGTCGTCAAATGGATTCACTGGTGAACTGCCACTGCTGACAGGAAACTGTGCTGTACTTGATCTGTCAAATAACAAATTAGAAGGAAATTTAACCAGGATGTTGAAATGGGGGAATATAGAATTTCTTGATCTCAGTGGGAATCATTTGACGGGGACCATTCCTGAGGAAACACCTCAATTTTTGCGACTAAATTATTTGAATCTATCCCATAATTCTCTCAGTAGCTCCCTTCCAAAAGTCTTGATACAGTATCCAAAGCTGAGAGTGCTTGACATTAGTTTCAACCAATTAGATGGACTACTTCGACCTGGTCTTCTCACAATGGCCACATTGCAAGAGCTGCATCTTGAGAACAATATGATATCTGGTGGCATCAATTTCTCATCTTCTCCTGACCAATCTGATCTTCAGATTCTTGATCTTTCTCACAACCAGCTTAATGGTTATTTTCCTGATGAATTTGGGTCATTAACCGGCCTGAAAGTGGTAAATATTGCTGGAAATAATTTCTCTGGTTCACTTCCAACAACCATTGCTGACATGAGTTCACTAGAATCCCTGGATATATCAAAGAATCATTTTACTGGCCCTTTACCGAATAACATGGCAAAGGGGCTCCAAAACTTCAATGCTTCCGAAAATGATCTATCTGGACTCGTCCCAGAAGTTTTTAGGAAGTTCCCTAATTCTTCTTTCTTTCCTGGGAATTCCAAGTTACATTTTCCAAATGGTCCTCCAGGATCTACTGCCACACCTGCTGAACGTTCCAAGAGGAAGCATTTGAACACCATTGTTAAAGTAATAATCATAGTGTCATGTGTGGTTGCGCTCTTCATATTAATCTTACTTGCTGTCTTCATACACTACATACGTATATCAAGATCTCCACAAGAATATGATACAAGTAAGGATATCCACAGGCATCCTCAACCAATTATCTCGGCTCCTGTCCGCACTACTGATAGGGGTGGTGCTTTGGTTGTTTCAGCCGAGGATCTTGTGGCCACACGCAAAGAGTCACCATCAGAGGTTATCAGCTCTGATGAAAAGATGGCAGCTGTAACAGGGTTCTCTCCATCAAAACAAAGCCACTTTTCATGGTCACCAGAATCTGGTGATTCATTCACTGGTGAAAATCTTGCAAGACTAGATACTAGGTCACCAGATCGGTTGATTGGAGAGCTGCATTTTCTTGATGATTCGATAACATTGACACCCGAGGAGCTGTCAAGGGCCCCCGCAGAGGTTCTGGGAAGAAGTAGTCATGGTACTTCTTACAAGGCCACTCTGGAGAATGGTTTGTTGTTAAGAGTGAAGTGGTTGAGAGAAGGAGTAGCCAAACAGAGAAAAGAATTTGTCAAGGAGACCAAAAAATTTGCAAACATCAGACATCCAAATGTAGTGGGATTGAGAGGATATTATTGGGGCCCTACACAACACGAGAAGCTCATTCTTTCAGATTACATCTCACCAGGAAGTCTTGCAAGTTTTCTTTATGGTAATATGTTGGCTTTCCTTCTATTGTGACAGACATTTTTTTTTTAAATATTATTATCAATTTGAACCATAAATAATGTCTTGGCTCCATTTAAGAATCTTTGGTTGCATGACTTCTACTGTGCATTGGCTGCTAGAATAGATTTTGGTTGCCAGTAGCTTTTTAGCACAAAATTGTCAGTCTGTGCTTTGTGTATGCATTAATTCTACTGCCTATCACATTTTGCTGGTGCAATTGATCAAAGTTTCTAAATGCGCAATTCATTTAAGTTGTTGGTTTAATCTATCATTCCTTAGTATCTCAAGTTTGAACTTAATTATAAAATACAATTGCAGATCGACCAGGAAGAAAAGGTCCACCATTAACTTGGACCCAGAGACTCAAAATAGCAGTTGATGTAGCACGTGGCCTGAACTATCTCCATTTTGATCGTGCCATCCCTCACGGGAACCTCAAAGCCACAAATGTGTTGTTAGACACAACTGATATGAATGCACGCGTTGCTGATTACTGCCTTCACCGGCTCATGACTCAAGCAGGTACTATTGAACAGATTCTTGATGCTGGGGTGTTAGGTTATCGTGCTCCGGAGTTAGCTGCCTCCAAGAAGCCAATGCCCTCCTTCAAGTCAGATGTTTATGCTTTTGGAGTGATACTTTTGGAACTTCTAACCGGAAGGTGTGCTGGTGATGTGATATCTAGTGATGAGGGAGGTGTTGATCTGACAGATTGGGTGAGGTTGCGTGTGGCAGAAGGCCGAGGCTCAGAATGTTTTGATGCTGCCTTGATGCCAGAAATGAGCAATCCTGTTGTAGAAAAGGGAATGAAGGAGGTCCTGGGAATAGCCATGCGATGCATTCGATCAGTTTCTGAAAGGCCTGGCATCAAAACTATATATGAAGATCTCTCTTCTATATAGTCTGCTCATGCTAACTGTTCGAACTTTGCCATGTTGTGGGAATTAATGTCTCATTAGTGTCCCATATTTGTTCAAAGCTTGGCCTTTTAACATGTTTGTATTAACCATTTTTTAGTTGTAAAAATGGGGCATGCGCCGCCAAATGCATATTCATGGATTTTTCTTGATGGTTCTGGCCATCTAATTTTGTCTTGAAATAGTATGTGTTATGAATGATCATTTGTCTTGAAATGCTTAATTCTGTGTAGTTAGTTTGTATAAACATTTCATATTTTAGTCGATTCAATTGATCTTAAGAGTTGATTGCCCAAGATATTGGCATATATAGTTCTCCGCAAACTCAACTGGTTTTTCTCTCTCAGGAAATTGCTACTATCCTCATGTTTTAACTATGGTTGTGGAAGCCATGTTTTGTCATATTCAAGCTTTAAGTTACTGGCATTTACATATGGAATTATCTTAAGACAAAACGTTGTTCAATTCAAAAGAATTCTAACACTAGATTCAACGTCGTCTCAGCAACTTGTTTAAAATATATTATTAGCTATTTGTTTTGTAAAAATGAATTTTATTTAATGTGAATTTGAAATAAAACGATGTGTGAATTATTTTTCTTCATAAATTAAGTTTACAATCTGCAATGTGATTTTAATTACGTTATTTATTTAAATTAAAATATTGTTTAAATATTCAATTTTTAAAAAATATATAAACCATAAATAGGAATGCATATTTCAAACTTAATCAAACAAGAAGATTCTCTTCTTTTTTTCCCCTTGAATAACTACTTTTTAAATGAAATGACATATCAATATAAACTTAATTTCTTAATCATGTATTTATTTTTTATAAATATTATATATTTTTCTTATTAAAAGTGGTCTTTATTTATTTTTCTTTAAAAATTCTAAACAACTCGAGGGTCTTGTTAAAATCCCCACTGCCCAAGGAACTCATAAATTTAAATTATTTTTATAGATATGAAATGTGATATTTTTTTATTAAGTATATTTTTTAAGATTAATAATTACCTCTTAACTTTTCACCAGAAAAAAGCTCTTACTTAAGACTTATCACTTATCACGTGCATATAATAATCGTCTTGTCTTTTGCAGGTAAATGTTGGACTTATATTATGAATTTTATTTCATTTTTAATTTATATGTATTTTACCAAATATATTAAATGTATAACTTTTTGTGATAAAAAAAAACCAAAAAAAAAAACGAAGCACTATGGAACCCAGGTAGTTTTGAAAATGTAATAAAAATCATTTATGTAGCCGCTGCCGAGGTCTGTTTGAGATAATTATTAAGCTGATTAATTATAATTATTTTATATAGCTAAAATTTATTAAAATATTTTATTATTGAATATTTTTTTATAATATTTTATATTAATTATTAGTTTTTGAGTTATTATATTTTTAATTTATTATTATCTTTTAATTTTTATATAAGAAATTTAATCAAAAATAAATCTCACTTTATTATTTATTTTATAATATATTATTAACTCAAGTTCGGTTAACGAATAATTTGTATTTTTAATTTTTCAAATTTTATTTATGACATTTCTATATGAATAAATTATAAATTTATACAAATTTAAAAATATATTAATAATGAAATATATAAAAGCATAATACAAAAATGTGAAATTCACCATAATGTTAATAACATATTTTCTATTGCTATAAAATATTTTTCGTTTCTTTGATTTATAAAAGGGAATTATTATTTTTTGGATCGGGTGGATGGGTCGGGTCAGATAAGTTAGATTAAACCAAAAAATTAGGGTTGGGTGGGGCATGAGAAATTGAGAAGTGAGTCTGCGCTTTGTACTCCGCAGTGTTCGCTCCGTCTCCGGCGTCTCAAGTTAGCCATTAAAGGTGCGTCCATCCTCAACACACCGTTAGCATTCAAACGTCTTTCTTATTATTTTATTCCCTGTCATGTGACTTCAATTACAATAAATTTCATACCGTTATCCTGTGTTCTTTGCTTAGTTATTTAGTTTCCCAATCACATTGCAAGTGCCCTGGATTTTTGCTTGTTATGTTGCTAATCTGTATTTTATCTAAATGGGTAATTCTTTCCTTCTTGTTTATGTTCTGTTCTGCATTCTAGCTGTCTGATCATATTCCTTACACCGAACACGTTAATTTTGTTTAATCTTTACCTGCTTGTGTATGAGATTACTCTTTATCTACAAACTTGAAACAGTGTACTGTATGAGAGAGGATTGTAGTTCTATCCTTTACGGGTTTTTGTTTGACCCTACCAGTCCTGTTGCATGTTTTTGTCAAATTTCTAACGCTTTGTATGTTTGTTTGGTATGTATATGTATGGAAATTTCAGATTATGTGCTGAAGGAATCTTTGGAGGTCTGTGTTTTGTTTTTAGCTAGAATAATTTTGTACTGAATTGCCTTGTCACAAGAGAATGCCTCTGCAACTTTTTGATGGTAGTGATTCCGAAAACGATGACTTTTCAAAAATCAAGATAGACGAGGAATATGCTCGCAGGTTTGAGCACAACAAGAAGCGCGAGGACCTCCAGCGGTTCGAGGAATTAAAAAAGAAGGGTGTTATTGATTCACCTTCCCATTCTGGAGGCGAGGAAGAACCAGAGTCTGAATCATCGGATGATGACTATGAGAAGCTTTTCAACTCAAGAAAGAGTGACAAGGAGTTCTTTGATGCCTTAATTAAAGTGAAGAAGCAAGATCCTATTCTTAAGCAGAAAGATTTTAGGCTTTTTGGATCGGATGATGACACTGATGATGGAAGCGATGGGAAGGAGAATTTTGAATCAAAAGACAAAAAGGGTGAAAAGCCAATGTATTTGAAGGATGTGATGGCAAAGCATTTGATTGAGGAGGGGGCAGATTTTGGCCATGAAGAGGAGGAAATAGATGAAAATGGAAAACGAAAGGGTAAGAAGGTAATGCTTAAGACTTATGGTGATGAACAAGAGGAATTGAAAAGGGCTTTTCTGAGAGCTGTAGAAAAGGAGGGTTTGGAGGAAGGTGAAGAAGAGTTTTTCACAGTAAAGGAGAAGGAGGGTGAGGATTATAAAGTAGATAGTGATGACAAGGAATTTGAGGAGAAGCTGGATGAATATTTTGGTGGAGACTTAGAATCAAATGAAAATTCTAAGTTTCTAAAAAGCTATTTCATGAATAAATTGTGGATTGACAAGAGTGAGAAGGATTTGGATCTTGGAGAGGAAGAATTGGAAGAGATTTCCAATGATGAGATGGAACTCGAAAGACAGGAAGAATACGAGTATAGATTTCAGGAGAATCTGGGAGATAGGGTGTTGGGTCATGCTCGAAAGGTGGAGGGATCCGTGAGGAAGAAGACAAATACTAGGAAAGAGCAGAGAAAGAGCAAAGAGGAGAGAATGGCTATAGCACAAAAGGAGAGGGATGAGGAGTTAAAGCATTTAAAGAATTTGAAGAAACAGGAGATACAGGAGAAGGTTAAAAAGATAATGGAGACTGCAGGGATCAATGATGATGATATTATTCCATTGTCTATGGCAGAAATTGAAGAGGAATTTAACCCAGAGGAGTATGATAGAATGATGAAGAAGGCATTTGATGATAAATATTATAATGCGGAGGATGCTGACCCTGACTTTTACAGTGATAACGATGACATTGAGAAGCCAGATTTTGAAGAGGAGGATGAATTACTTGGGCTTCCTAAATGTTGGGATGCATGCGGATCTAATGGTGGCTTTTTAGCAGCAAGGGAAAAAGCATTGAAAGAAAAGATTGAGAATACTAGTGATGATCTTCTATCAGAAGGAGAAGAAGCAGACAAGATTCCTGAGGTGGGTAATCGGAAGAGGAAGCGCAAAACAGCACTTTTGGAGAAAGCAAGAGAGGCAATGATGGATGAGTACTATAAACTAGATTACGAGGACACCATAGGGGACCTGAAGACAAGATTCAAGTATGCCAAAACAAAGCCAAATAGATTTGGCATCTCTACTTCAGAGATACGGTTGATGGATGACAAAGAATTGAGTCAATATGTTCCCTTGAAAAAACTTGCTCCTTACCGGGATGAAGAATGGAAACTAAGCAAACAAAAAAGATACACCCTGAAGATGAGGGTAAAAGAACTTCTTCGTACAGCAAGTTTGGATAAGAAGAAAAAGAATAAGTTAAAGGATGATTCTGACCAAAAAACTTCATCAAAAAGTGTTGTGGAGATAGAAAAAGCAAACCCCGACGAATCAAATATTAATGCGGATCCTTTATCAAGGAAAGCCAAGAGAAGACGACAAATGGCTCATTTAAAGATATCACAAAATAGGCTTAAGGCATACGGGAATATACCCTCAAAACCTAAGCATGGAGGAAAGCACTGAAAATTGTCAATGAATTTTTCAGGTAATTACTTTAATTTGAAACTTTTTATATTAAAATTCAATGGCTTAACGAGTCATTCTCTTGGAGGATTTAGTTTAAGCTAATTATTTTTATTTTTCTTATTTTCTAATAAGATTTGCACCCTTGCCCAGCCTCGTCGTCACGTAACTTATTTTTTAGTACCTTTGCAGAAGGGAGGGAATCGTATTGCAAAATACTGTGTTGGATGGCCACAAGTTTTGTTGTGAAGAGAAGTTATATGTTTTCTTAGAATGATTAGAGATTATGTAATTTGTCAATGGAACCATTTAACTTAATGTTTTCTCTGAACGATTAGAGATAATGCAATTTGTCAATGGAGCCATTTAAGTCTTGTGGGTATTAAAATGAAGTTGCAACTAATTCTACATCTCAATTGATCCGGACTTTTTGCTAAATACTAGTTATGATAACAACGTTCTATGTATACATGTATACGTCAACGTATTAATTTATTATTCATCTTGGGGCTCGTCCATGCCCGAGTAATAATGACGAAAAGCTCACGAAAAGTCTTTAGCTTCATGGTCATGGCCGCAAAGCTCAGTATATCTGTAGAAAACAAGTTCATCAGTAAACAAACTGCATATCCTTCTACAAGGACTAACATTAAGATCTGTATATACTTCATTCTCTTAGGACTAACAGAATCTCATTTAAGTGACAGTTATTTAAAAAAAAAAAATGCACACTGATAGAGCCGTGTCCGTAAATGGCATTCGTATTCAATATAAACTGATTTATCTATATAAAAAAATAAGTTGATTGTTTTGCTTTTGTGAAAACACTGCCTGCACCTTAATGCTTAACCAGCACATTCATATTATAATAGTTTTAAGGTCCAGAACCACAACGTTTTCACCAAATGATTTAACAGCAAGGGTTGTACGTGATATGTGAAGATTATGCACGAAGAGGGACTTACATCTTTTGCGCTTGTGATGTTAGTGGGAATTTACATCCAGCCAGCTTAGCTGATTCTACTGCTAGGTTTAAGTCTTTAGCCTGGAGCACTCATAAATTAATTTGGCTTATTTTTAAGAACCTAAAATTCAAACTTAAGCAAACATACACACTTGTTCATAAAACAAAATATAAATAAATAATAACATTGATCATAGAAAAAAAAATCACTATAGACTTCACATCCAATGTAAAAACAATTTTTTAATTATTTATTTATTTATACATATTTTTGTATATGGAATCCAACGTCAAGTTTCACAAAAAAAAAAAAAAAAAAGGTAAGAAAGGCTCCCGAGAAATGTATAATATATAGTAAAGGAGAAGAGAAGAAACATAAGCAAAACATCATTATTATAGGACATGCAAAAGCTCTAAAAAAGAAATTTGTGCAATTAACAAAAATATCCGGCAGTTCCTACGAAGTAGCCCACTAAAATAGAGTAGAACTTTGGGTTTTGTCATAAACTATTAAATTTCCAAAAAGGAATTTGATTCAGGAAAATTTTCATTAGTTACACTTGGAATTGTCCTTGGTCTACAATCTAAAGGCATTTACAAAATTCATAATTGTTTGTCTGGAAAAAAAATGGCAAATTCTTACATACTAATTAGTAATTTAGCATGTATTGTGTGGCTAAAGGGAGCAAGTAAATTTCTCTATGTAAACCCAAGGTTTTGAGAGAGAAAAATAATGGCTGGTTAATTATGTCTGTAAGTGGTCATTCTCATCATTTGAATATCATCAACTAATTGAGTACTTATTCTAAATTGAAAATAATTTTAACAATGATTTTTTTTTGTAATTCTCTCATATGAAGTTCAGTATAAACAAAAAAGTTAGATAATTCTTATTCTTATTATTGTGTGTCCTTACTCTGGTAACCCTACACCCTTAGCTGTGAGACTAATCCAGTTTGGGTTGAGCTTATCTCTCCTTACAATGCATTTAAGCAAGCTTGTAGGTTGAAATCAATGATTATTAGTAGGTCTAAATTATCGCACTGTAATGACTATTCATACTATAGATTTCCAAGTGGTACAAGTACCCCAATTAAACTCGCGTAAGTTGAGTTAAAGCTCAGTTACTTACCATAAGCTTGGATGCAAACCCTCCTGTATAATCCCTTGACGAGGGAACCCCTTCCATCAGCCCAGGAACTGGGTTGTAAGCATCACTGTAATTCATGCAACTACTACCTGTTAATTTGATATTCTAAAAACCAAAACATTAACCTTCTAAAAAATTCCTTAAAGGTTGTGAACTAATCTATATATGAAAAATCTGTAGTTGAAAAAGAAAGCATATTTTTGTTTTCACGAGAAAACTAGTAAAGGTTTCAACGAATACAACAAAACAACATACAGGAGGACTGTTGTTTATGAGGAAAAAATACCAAGAACGAGTTTGGGATTTTGTCACTTGCAGTGAAGCTAAGCAATGGCAACTAGTTATGTGTCTCTCAGACAATGTACTTTAAAGCTATGGCCTTTTGAATTTCATGGTACTTTCATTTGTGCTAGGGGAACTATCCTCCTACGTTATATTGCTTACCGATTCCTTTATATCTACAATATGACAGTTACTAATTCTAAGGCCTCAAAGAATCTTTGCTACCACGTATTATTAATGATGATAATGAAACCAATATAGTTTAGCAGATAATTGTCTCATCGTGTGAGAGAAAATGAGTACCTACTCCAACAGCGAGCACTAGAGCAATTAAATATATTTGTCAACGTGCGAGCAGAAACACCAAGAGATTGACCTAGAGCAAGAGCTTCTGATACTCCCAGCATGCTCACAGCCAAAGCCAAATTATTGCAGATTTTTGCTGCCTAATAAGAAAACCCAAGACTAGTATATGACTTACAGTTAAACAGACATTTGGGAGTACCAATTAAGTAATGTGTAACTTACAGAACCACTCCCCGTTGCACCACAATATATTGCACTTTTACCCATTGAAAAGAGAATGGGTTTTGCTGCAAGAAATGCTTCCTCAGAGCCACCAACCTGGGGAAGTTCCATTATATGTTCATTACTCAATTTACTGCCAAAAATTTACAACTTTTCTACAACTGTTTTAGCACGGTTACCTCATTACCATGTGCAGTTCATAATTTTTTTAAGGTATAATTTAATGTTCCTAATTTTTTTAAGCACCAAAGTGGGAGTCTACTCTACAAATTAACATCCTCAATGGGAATTGGAAAAATTAGTGATACAATGTTCGTTTGGTTTCTAGGATCAAACACATGGCCATTGAGCTACAATTATTACTAAAAGTATATGGTAGTTTTATGTATATTTTTAGCATGTTAGAATAAAGCAGTAACAATACCATAAAAGTAAGCGTCCCAGCTTCAGCTGCAGTTACACTTCCGGATACAGGAGCATCTAACTTGAAAGGTTTTTTCCAATCACCTACACAATATATAATCATTGAGTACCACAACATTAAAGGAGTAAAATTGTTCAACCTACTAATTGCTTGAAATCGATAGACCAGGAGGATGTTATGACAGCCTCTCTATACTTTCGTAAAGAAGAATATAACAAGAAAACTTACACTATAGAATACTTTGTAGAACACCTATGCATTTTCATTTAAGACCCATCTTCAAATGAATAGAGATTTGAATCTATTTGTGAAATAATGTCTAATGACTTAAAAGCCAAAATCTACTCATGCTAAAATAGACAACTGAACACAACAGAAAGTAGTGGGCAATTTTCAGATTGGAATCAGTTAGGTTGTAGTAGTTCTACACTTAAAAATCAATTTACTGCAGACCTAATTATTAACTTCAAAATCAATTAAAATGTTACAATGACTGAAGTTAGCTCTTCGGTAGTTTAATGAGAAATTTGACCCATCCTTATGAAAAACACAGGTGAAACTACTGGATAACATCAAAAACATTTGCCATATGTGATTGACAAAAGAAAAAACTCCGAGGTAACAATTGTTAAGAGCTTCAGAAAATAATTTAAAGAATCTTCAAAAATATTTGAATGGCAACATAACATCAGAAACATTTGCCACATGTGATTCACAAAAGAAACAATCTACGAGGAAACAATTGTTAAGAGCTTCAAAAAATAATTTAAAGAATCTTTAAAAATATTTGAATGACAAGATAACATCAGTGATAAGAATAAACCACCTATCACCAAGATATACACCCACAAGAAACGAACAAAAGAAGCAACAATCCTAGACCACAAACATGGCACACAACACTCAAAGGATGCAAAACACCAAACCACCAAACGATTACAACCCATCCTAGAAGTATAAAGTCAAGGGATGGGAATCAAGGGGCATAACCCTTGGAATAGAGATATAACCATTAGGAAAAGTTGTATCAATTGGGAACTGTTGTTAGAAACAATATAAATAGAAGTAATCCAAATTAGGAAAGACACAAAAGGAAATTAGGAAAGAATTGTATTGTGGAGAGACAGACTTTCGAAAACCTGTGTTATAAAAATATCTCAAAATTATCTTTATAGATTCTATTCATTTTTCAATCCTGTCTAGTTATTTTATGTTCATATCAATTTGGTATCAGAGAACCGATCAGGTGCTTTGCTTCTAAAAATGGTGACAACTCATTCTTATTCTGATAATCATGACACAATGGAGAGAATATTGGAGATATTGATGGTGAACCGACAAAACCGAGACGCAGAACAACAACTTTATATTTTGCACGAATAGAAGCCATGGTAGAAAATTTGATGAAGCATTCAGAAAATGGCTCACCCAAAGGTTTCGCCAATGGAAAAGAAACACCCAAAAACCACGTCGGGAAAGGAAAAATAGAACGATGGAGAAAATTGGAAATCCCCATATATGATGGAGAATCTGATGCCTATAGATGGATAAATAAATTGGAACGTTTATTTCAAATGAGAGATGTACTAGAAGAAGAGTAAATTTAGGCAATTATGTTGGCACTAGATGGAAAGGCGTTGCATTATATTGGTTCCAATGATGGAAGCTTGCAACTCTAACATTGGATGGGGAGAATTCAAAGTTGTCATTCTTGAAAGATTCCAAACAACCACTCTCAACCCTTTTGCTGCCTTCCTTGCACTTAAACAAGAAGAAACGGTAGAAGAGTACGTTGAGCAATTCAAAAAGTTTGAAGTTATGTTGCAAAATGTTGGTGAGGAACATTTATAGGACATTCTTTTGAACAGATTGAAGGAAGACATTGGGGCAAAAACTAAACTCTATGAACCCCTATTTTATCAATCATGGTCATGAAGACATTAATGATCGGGCAGAAAAACAAAGCAATTTGGAAAGTGGGAACAAATATTGCTTCAAATTCAATCTCAAAATTCAACTTTACCAAAGTTCATCCCATATGAAGATTGTTACTTATGGTGTTAGTCACAAAAGTGGAAGAAATAGTAATGACTCTTCTAATTCTTTTGCTAGCAGGGTATCTATGAACAAACCAGAAAACAACAACCGACCTAAAAATTTTCCACGATTAACCGAAGCGGAACTTCAAGAAAAAAGGAAAAAAAGGAGAATGTTTTTGCTATGAAGAAAAATGGAGCACCTCTCATGTATGCAGGAATAAACAACTTCAAATAATGTTAGTAACAGATCAAGATGATGAAGAAAACTCCGAAGAGGAACTCGAACCAAAAATTAGAGAAACACCCCAATTATCCATGAATAATATTATGAGATTTATTTCTCGCCAATCCTTAAAGGTTTGGGAAATATTAATGATCACAAAGTCATAATATTGATAGATTGTGGCGCCACCCATAACTTCATTTCCAAATAACTGGTAGAAAAATTACAACTAAATGGATGACACTTTGTCATATGTGGTTGAAGTTGGAGATGGTCACAAAATCAAATGCAAGAAAATATGTAGAGAAGTTTCTTTGGAAGTGCAAGAAGTACAGGTACAACAACAACTCTTCTTGTTTGGCCTCAGAGGCATAGATATGATTTTAGGAATGGAATGGTTAGCAAGCTTGGGAGAGATTAGAGCCAACTTTGAACCACTGACATTGGCCCTCAAGATTGATGGCAGAAAAGTGATTTTAAAAGGAGAACCTGAACTTCCAAAGAAAAATGTCTCACTTAATACTATGTTGAAAGCTTTGCATCAAGGGGAAGGGTTCCTTATTAGTTATAATCATATTCAAACAGAAAGAGATTGCAAAAATTCAATTCCTTCAAAATTAAAAGATGTGCTAAATGATTTTCCCTCCATCTTTGAGCGTCCAGAAGGACTTCCTCCTCAACGACGTCAGGACCATGTCATTCACCTCAAAGAAGGAGCCCAAATACCGAATATTAGACCATACAAGTATCCTCACTATCAAAAAATAGGTATTGAAAAATTGGTTGCTGAAATGTTAGAAGCATGAATCATCAGACCATCTACAAGTCCTTATTCCAGTCCTATCATACTAGTCAGAAAGAAAAACGGTAGTCAGCGGTTTTGTATAAACTACCGAGCCTTAAACAAAATCACAATTCCTGACATATTTCTCATCCCAGTAATTGAAGAGTTGTTGGACGAAATAGGAGGGGCTTATGTATTTTCAAAACCGGATTTAAGATCAGGATAACATTAATTCAGGATGAAGGAAGATGCCATTGCAAAAACTGTTTTTCGCACACATGAAGGACACTATGAATTTATGGTACTTCCATTTGGACTCACTAATGCACCTTTCTCTTTCCAATCATTAATGAATGAAGTTTTGTGACCAGTATGTCGAAAATACGCTTTAGGATTCTTCGATGATATTTTAATATACAATCCTAACATGGAAGAACACAAGCAACATCTGCAAAATGTATTGACATTACTACAACAACATAAGTTGAAGATCAATGGCAAGAAATGCTCATTTGGCCAAGCAAATTTGGAATATCTAGGACATGTTATTTCTGCTGGAGGAGTATCTGCAAATCCTAAGAAGTTGGACGCAATAACACTATGGCCTACACCCAAGAATGTTACCAACTTTAGGGGATTCTTAGGTCTTACTGGCTATTATCGGAGATTTGTTCATAATTATGGAAGAATAGCAAGGTCATTGACCAACCTGCTAAAGAAAAATGTGTTCAAATGGAATCCAGAGGCACAAATTGCCTTCATATAACTTAAACAAGCCATGACCAGATTACCTACGTTAGCAGTTCCTAACTTTTCAAAGCCTTTTGTGGTTGAAACTGATGCTTGTGAAACCGGATTAGGGGTTGTTCTAATGCAAGAAGGAAGACCCCTAGCCTTGTAGAGCTCTACCCTATCTCAAGAAACTAGAGGAAATCAGTATATGATCATGAATGGATGACAGTCATGAAAGCAGTTAAAAAATGGTGACAGTACTTGTTGGGAAGCCATTTTATTATTAAAACTGATAAAAAAAGTTTGAAAATTTTGACAGGTCAAAGGATACTCGGTTAGGAACAATACAAATGGATCTTCAAATTGGTAGGATACGATTTTGAAATACAGTACAAACCAGGGAAAGAAGACTTTGTTGCCGATGCGCCTTCTAGGAAAAATTCCTATTATGCCATGTCAGTCTTACAAATTCAAGATTTCGAGGAATGGGCTGAAGAGATCAAACAAGATGACAAATTACAAAAAATCTTGCAAGACCTAATTATTGATCCCACATCTCATATAGGTTATACTTTGAGCGATCATAAGTTATTTTACAAGGAGAAATTAGTGCTATCCAAGTCTTCCTCCCGGATTTCAATCATTTTAAAAGAATGTCATTCATCCTTGGTAGGAGGACATTCAAGTATCTTCAGGACTTACAAAAGAATACCAAGTCTGGTGTATTGGGAAGGGATGAAAACTGACATCAAGAATTTTGCTGCTACTTGCGAAGTTTGTCAAAGAAACAAAAATGACAACTTATCTCCAGCAGGACTACTACAACCATTACCAATCCTAACTCAAATAAGGACAAATATTTCTATGGATTTTATTGGAGGACTGCCCAAATGCATGGGAAGGATACAATCTTGGTGGTGGTTGACCGACTCACTAAATATGTCCACTTCATACCATTAGGGCATCCCTACACTACTACCGAAGTTGTTGTAGTGTTTCTACAAGAAATTGTGATATTGCATGGATTCCCATCTTCCATTGTTTCAGATCGTGACCCTTTATTTTTAAACCATTTCTGGAAAGCCCTTTTTAAAGCAGCAAGTACACAACTTAAATTCAGTTCAACATATCATCCCCCAAATGACGGAAGTTGTCAACCGATGTTTGGAAGTTGATTTGCAATGCTTAACTGGAAAGCCTAAGAAATGGGTCTCTTGTCTTTTTTGGGCCGAATTCTGGTTTAACATCAATTATAATGCTTGCAACAAAACGTGCCCTTTCAAAGCTTTGTATGGACATGATCCTCTCACATTCTTAAGAAAACCACCATTCCTTCCCGCCTTGAAGAAGTCAACAAGCTTACAATTGCTCGAGATGAATTATTGGCTACTCTAAGAGAGAATTTGTTAAAATCCCAAGATGTCATGCGAATAAATGCCAACAAACGCTGACGTGATATAGAATATGCAGTCAATGATTGGGTGTCCTTGAAGATGCAACCTTATAGGAGAAGGTCCTTAGCTAAAAGGATTAATGAAAAACTCTCCCCTTGATTTTATGGTCCTTTCCAAAAAACGTGGTGTTGTTGCTTACAAATTGGATCTTCCATCTCACACGAAAATTCATCCAGTTTTCATGTCTCTCTCCTCGAAAAGGCTATTGGTGATTCTTTCCAGTCCTATGTTATTTGAGAATCAAGAACTACAGGTTTATCCAGACTCTGTTTTAGATATTCGTGAACTACAACCTGGAAACGTGAAAGTCTTAATTCAATGCAAAATCTCCCTCCGAGTGAAAATAGTTGGGACACGGTGGCTAAAATACAAAAGGTTTTTCCAACTTATCACCTTGAGGACAACGTGAGTCTTTTAGGCAGGGGTATTGATAAGAATAAACCACCTATCACCAAGATATACACTCGCAAGAAACAAACAAAAGAAGCAACGATCCTAGACCACCAGCAACAGGGCACACAATACTCAAAGGATGCAAAACACTCAACAGTTACAACCCATCCAAGGGGTATAAAGTCAAGGGATGCGAATCAAGGGGCATAACCCATGGAATAGAAATATAATCATTAGGAAAAGTTGTATCAATTGGGAATGGTTGTTAAAAGCAATATAAATAGAAGTAATCCAAATTAGGAAAGACACAAAAGGAAATTAGAAAATAATTGTATTGTGGAGAGACAGGCTCTCAGAAACCTGTGTTATAAAAATATCTCAAAATTATTTTTATAGATTCTATTCATTTTCAATCCTGACTAGTTATTTTCTATTCATATCAATCAGAATCATTTGCCACATGTGATTCACCAAAAAGTCAATCTTTGAGGTAACAATTGTTAACAACTTCAGAAAATAATTTAAAGAATCTTTAAAAATATTTGAATGGCAAGATAACATCAAAAACATTTGCCACATGTAATTCGCAAAAAGAAACAAACTCTGAAGTAACAAATTTTAAGAGCTTCAGAAAATAAATTAAAGGATCTTTATAAAATATTTGAATGGCAAGATATATAAATTGTAGAACCCACAACTTTGTGATTTTAACAATAGGCATGATACTCTGGGTCTGTGTGTGGGACCAAAATGAAAACACTCATAATGAGACAAGTGTTAAACATATTCCATGAAGAGGATAAAAGTTCCACTCAACTTTTTATACAAATATAAAAAGTTTGTGAATTGGATGGCATAGCCATAGCATACACAAGTAAAAGACACTGTAATAAAATGGTCAAGGATTTTCCATTAGTAACAAATTAGTTATGAATGAATATGATAAAACTAGTTCAATGATGCTAAAAGGATTAGAAATTCTTAGATGCAAATGCAAGTTACAATCCTTTACTTAGTTGACATTTCACTTTATGTTACCTGTTTTTTCTTTTAGAATATAATTAGAAACTGTAGCAGAAAGGTTTCTTGATGTTTCTGGATCAATAGTGGATGAATCTAACAACAACCATGGCCTTACGAGTTTTCCACCATGAAGCAAACCATTTGGTCCAGTGTAAACATCAGTCACCTACTTAAATTAAATAAGGATGTTATTTTGGTATCAGAACAAAGTCATATAATAATATTGGGAGCATTAGACAATTCATTGAAACCTGAAATATGCTAAATGAGATATTCAGGTACCCACCTTAGAAAACTATTCAGCTAAATAACAGTTTACAGTTCAAGCAGTCTGCTTTAAGTCTAGACGCCACCATTTATAGAAAGCTAAAGCTAAATGGCAGAAAGGATAAAATCAGACTATACATAGTTTGACATAAGGTTTGACTATGAAATTAGTTCATTTCTTTGTCTCCAAATATATATTATAAATCATATGTTAGTTCGGTTAATGTGTTAAACTAGCTTAAATAGGGAATTGATGAAAAAAATGAGAAAATATTAGGTTTCATCATGTTACAAAATCAGAAGCCTTCACTTTTTTGTATATATGACAGCAGTACAGGTTACACCAAACATTTTTAAATTTCTTTTTACCAAAGAAACTATGTGGGTGGAGAACTTGACACTCTTATCATCTGAGCCTGTTGACAAAAAATTGAAATCATAACTCAAGCAACAAGTTGTTGAAGAACTATGTAAGAGATTGAAGCCATGAAAGATGTAATGCATTCACATATAAGAAGGGAATACCTTTTGAAACTAATGTCCATACTCACATGGGCAGAAGTAGGTAACATTGTGATTACAACATCACTTGCTTCTGAAACTTCGTATGGTGTTTTCTTTGTGGGGATTCCCATACGTGAGAACATCTCGAGAACATCAGAGTTTCTGCCAAATTTTGACAAATTCAATTAACAACACCACAGGCATTCTGCTTGAATTAGGGAAAAAAGATTAAGCAGCTTTAGGATTTTATAAGATGATCTTAGAATATTAGAATGTATTATTAATGGTAGATAGTTTAGTTTTACAGTAGTGTAGCTTTCAGCTTCCTAACAACAACGAATTATATTAACGGTGCCATTAACTAAGACTCCCGATACGAATCATACTCTCAAGTTCAAGCCCCGGATAACTATACTTTATGAATTGCCCAAACAAATGAAATGAGAAAATATAGTACTCTCTGAGGATAAATTTAAGAAAAAAGGCATGATGAGATGAGAAAATGCATTACAGGTCATGAACTGTAAGACTGAATCCAGCTTTGATCAGATTATTTGCCATTTGAGACCCCATATTTCCGAGCCCAATGAATCCAATGCTCTGCAGTGCATCAGCGAGGAGAAAATAAAAATTTACAAAGCATGCATCAACTTAACAAGTAGCATGTCAAACAAAGGGTACAAACTAATCCCACACATTCCAGTCTTATACATACTCAATTTTAGCTTAGAAAGGGAAAATTATTGATAAAACCAGAGAGAGACCTGCAAGTGACACGGGAGAGCCTGTGCCGAAGAGAAAGTGCGCATTGAAGAACATTTCGAAAGAGAAAGCAAAGATTTCAACCTGCAAATCGCCATAGATACCCTTTCTATCTCTGTTTCTTTGCTAGTTCAATTTCCTATTGTGACACTTTTTTTTTTTTTACATCAAATTAGACATTTCACGATGGAACAAAGTAACCGTGTGCTTTAATACAAGGCTAATTTAAGTACGACGCAAACTTCAGTATCAGCAGCGTGAATCTGTAGATATTGACATTTTAATTTTGTGTTAATTTCTACATTAAAGTTTAAATCCTGTACACTTTTTTCTTTATTAATAAAAGTTTAAGTGAGATTAGATATGATTCATACTAGGGTACGCAAAAGTTAGAAAATTTATTCGATGTATGATAGTATTTACAAGACATTTCCTTTCAGATTATACAATTTGACATTAATAATGACATTAAATTTATGTTATACACTTTTCTTTCTTGTCACTTTACTAAGAAACAAATGATCATTTAATATTAATATTTTTTTAATATATAGAAGATTAGGTATAATATTTTAAATACACTCTTTATAAATATTTTTGTAACTTTTAATAGATTTTAATAAGAAGAAAGTGTGAATACTCATTAATAAAATAGAGATAAACAGAAGTAAGGGATAAGTAAGAATCAATGTTTGAATGTTGACGCTGCATGATAATCTTGTTTATTTTCTAATTTTTAATTCTTATATCTATTCCTTCACAAAAAATATTTTATTTATAAGTACTAATGTTTTATTAACAAATACTTTTAAAAAATAAGTACAAACTAACTAACTCAATTTTATTTTTTAGAAATAAAAAATTACTTATTTTAATTAAAAAATAGAAAAATACATTATATATAATATTAAATAATAATAATAACAATAATAATAATAATAATAATAATAATAATAATAATAATAATAATAATAAGATAAACACAACAAAAGCATCCTCTATCTTCTGTCACGATGTCAGAAAAACCCTTAAAAAAGCTTACTAACTTATGAATTAGTATCAGATGTATTTGTTGAAAGCAATTTTAACATATCATTAAATAAATATGACACCTTATTTTTAATATTATAAAAGTAAATTAACCAGTGATTCTGAATCAAATTATATAGGTATATGCAATTGTATTAAATATTAAAAAAAACTAATCCTCATAATAATTTTACCTAGATCAAACTACGAAAAATATGTTTGATTCATATATATATAAAAAAAAGTTATTATGTAAGAATTTTCTAAAGTTTTGTTATTATTATTATTATTATTTTAATCTTCAATAGTGTAATATGACTTGAACACATCGATTTGAAATTTTCTTTTTCTGGTAAAATCTAATTCAATTTACTTAATTTGGAATATTCAATTTACCCATGCGTATAGAAAAGTTCAATTAAAACCAAATATAAAAATATTTAATTATTAAAAAAAGTGTGCAAAAAAATCAAAATATGTATGACTTAAACGAGCTATCTATTATTTAAGAAATCAAAAAAATATTAATATTTATAAAAAAATCCATTCATTACAAAAATTAAGGCTTATTTTTCATATTTATTATTATTTAATATATTTTAAAATAAATAAGTGGATATATATATATATATATATATATATATATATATCGAATTAAACAAAACATGGTTGGGTGCTGAATTGATTTCCTCACAATAATTCACAATTCAACTTAAGAAGTCACTATTAATGAATAAAATAATGTTTGACTGAGAATATTCAATGGTACTTTTTAATTCATTATGTGATGGGATTTGAGAATATAGATAAGGAAGAGATAAGAAAGAAAATGATGGTATTGTTTTATTAAAATATGTAAGAAATTTCTTATCAATCAAGATGGTTGAAGATGGCTGAAAAGGTACAATAAAATCACAAAATTAGAGAAAAGGTCAGAGAATTTTCAGAAAGAGAGATACAAGTTCATTCAGACCCCACTACCTCTTTCTCCCTCTCCTTATATAAAAGATTCCTCACATAAATTCTCTCAACATGCTATTGCGGTTACGTGTCCTAGTTCCACGTCTCACTTCCTGAATTTTCGGGTTGTTAGCAACTACCCAATCATTTCCCATATTGTGCCCCTCTCTTTGTATATTTGCTGCATCATTATTTTTCATGTAAGCTTGTCCAGTTGACACCTTCATTACATTGCCTTTCCCTTTCAGAACAACCTTGTCCTCAAGGTTGAGATGAGGGAAACTATTTTTAATAAACTCGACATCCTCCCAAGAAGTATCACCATTGTTACAATTATCCCATTGGACCAAAACCTGAGAACACAACTTAGAACCGTGTAAAATTTTTCTAGCTTGGAGGATAGCCACAGGCTGCAAAATGGGACCTAATTCTGAAGTTGTAAGTGGAGGTGGCATATATGGCTCATTGTTAATTCCGTTGAATGGTTTCAGCCGAGAAATGTGAAAAACTGGTGAATGCGAGCAGTCTTGGGAAGCTCCAACTTATAAGCAACCACACCCACCTTAGCAACCACCTTAAATGGTCCAAAGTAGCGCATAGACAGTTTTTGGTGCTTACGTAAGACCACAGAATGTTGTCGATATGACTGCAATTTGACCAAGACCTGATCGCCAATATGAAATTGCAAGTCAGACCGCTTTTTATCAGCTTGATGCTTCATCGTTGTTGTGCTTTAGTCAAGTTATATTTCAACTGGACTAAGAGGTGGTCTCTCTCAATGAGTTGATCTTGGATAGCACTCGGGTCAGTTGGGCTGCGCTGATAACGAGTTAAAGCAGGTGGCTCTCGGCCATACAAAGCTTTGAATGGGGTCATACCTAGACTGGTATGAAAAGATGTGTTATACCAATACTCTGCCCACATCAAATGTTTGGACCACGACTTTGGATTTTCAAAAGTGAAACAGCGCAAGAACATCTCTAAACATTTATTCAAGGCTTCTGCTTGACCATCCGTTTGCGGATGGTAAGCGGAACTCATAGTAAGTGTTGTGCCCTGCAACTTAAATAAGTGTTGCCAAAAAGAACTAGTGAAAACTTTGTCACGATCCGACACGATGGACTTTGGAATGCCATGTAACTTGACAATATGCAACATGAATGCTTCAACTACGACTTTGCTACTGTAGTCTGATTTTAAAGGCACAAAATGACTGTATTTGGAAAGTCTATCAATCACCACCATAATAACTGTGAACCCACATGAATTTGGCAACCCAGTGATGAAATCCATGGCAATATCCTCCCATACTTGTTAGGGTATAGGTAGCAGTTGTAACAAACTTGCAGGGAGTGAGTGACTCGCTTTGGCCTGTTGACATATAATGCAGTGTTGCACAAACTTAGTAACGTCCGCTCACATTGTAGGCCAATAAAATTGAGAGGAAAGACGTGCTAACGTTCTAGCAATACCAGCATGGCCCCCAATCGGTGAACTATGATATTCCTGAAACACCTTTTCAACCAAAGGACTTGGTGCAGGTAACACTAGGCGATCCTTCCAATAAAGCAACCCATCTTGCACTTTGTAACGTGCATCAATATGACCATTTGCCAAACATAATTGAATGGGTTCATGAAATTTAGAATCAGCCTCAAGAGCATGCTTTAACTCGAGTAAGAATTGTGACTTAGGCTCGGACCAAGCCAAAAAAAAACACGTGACAGACAATGCATCGGCAGGAATGTTCTTTTTCCCTGGTTTATATTCAATTATGAAGTCATAACCCAAAAATTTATGCAGCCAAGCTTGTTGCTCAGGAGTTTGTAAGGACTAGTCTAGCAAACTTTTTAAACTTTGGTGATTTGTTCAGATGACAAACTTATGCCCCAACAAATAATGACGAAATTTTGCCAACGCTTGGGTGATAGCAAACAATTCTCTAATATAGGCGGACTGTTTCTACATTCTAGGTGCCATCTTTTTGGAGAAAAAGCAATTGGGTGACCATGTTGACTCAACACTGCACCAATTCCAGTTCCGGAAGCATCAGTTTCAAGAGTAAAAGGTTGAGTAAAATTAGGAAGGGCCAAGACGGGGGTTGTAGTAATGGCTTGTTTTAGTAATTGAAATGCGTCATCGGCAGCAATAGTCCAAGCAAAAGCTTCCTTTTTCAGCAAATCAGTAAGGGAAGCCGCAATAGTAGCATAAGACTTGATGAAACGTCTATAATATCCGGTGAGTCCCAAGAAACCCTATAGTTGTTTGACATTCTTCGGACGAGGCCATTCCAACACTGCTTGGACCTTACCTTTGTCCATTGTGACCCCAGAACCCGACACTACATGTCCCAAATGATCTACTGCCGGTAGGCCAAAAGAGCACTTAGAAAGTCGAGCATACAACACATGTTGTTGTAAAGTCTGCAAAACTGATTCCAAATGGGCCAAATGCGCCACCCAAGAGGGGTTATACACGAGAATATCATCAAAGAACACAAGCACATATTTATGCAAAACATGTTGAAAAATGTGATTCATCAAGCTTTGAAAAGTGGCTGGTGCATTAGTGAGACCGAATGGCATGACTAACCATTCGTAATGGCCATGATGCGTTCGAAATGCCGTTTTATGACGATCAGCGGGTTGGACTAAAATTTGATGATACCGGGAGCGTAAGTCCAACTTAGAAAAATATTTGGCACCATATAACTCATCCAATAGTTCATCCACAGTTGGCATGGGAAAACTATCCTTGATAGTTACTGCATTCAGGGCCCGATAATCAGTGCAAAATCGCCATGAGCCATCTTTTTTTTAACTAACAAAATAGGGGCTGAGAAAGGACTCGTGCTAGGCTGGATAAGGCCTTGCTCAAGCATTTCATGGACCAATTTTTCAATTTGCTCCTTCTGGCTATGAGGATACCGGTACGGACGAACTTTGACTGGTTTAGTGCCTATCTGTAAAGGAATAACATGGTCATGAGCTCTTGGAGGTGGCAGGCCTGATGGAAGCTGAAAAATGTTCTGATACTTGTGCAATAAAGCAACCAGATCAGGGGCCAAGTCAGTAGGGATCTGTAATGGCCATTCCACACCAGGCTCAGGTTGCACCAGCTGAATTGAAAAACATTCAGCAATAGCTTGTGTCTGTTGCATCCGGCGCAGATGATGTAACTGTGCTGGTTGAGGTTTGGTCAGATGTTCTCCTTGCAAAACAACGAACTTACCCTGCTGAAAAAATTTAAGAGTGGATGTGGCATAGTCTGCAATGTGCAGACCAAGAGTGGCGAGCCAAGACGACCCTAGCACAAGGTCGGCACCTGAAACTAGAAGTAAATACACTGAAACCACCAACTGATGACCTTGAATTGTCACTGTCAACTATTGTATCCTTCCCTCTGTAGTCATGGATTGACCATTGCCTACAAAAACTGGAAAGCCGGTAACAGGTTCGATTGGTAGCCTCAAAAATTGAGCAATTCGAGGTTGGATAAAGTTGTCTGAACTGCCGCCATCAACCAAAACCTTAACTGTAATAGGCCCAATATTACCAGTGAAGCCAATGGTGCCCACACCACCCACTCCCTTCATGGCATTGAGTGAAAGATGATGCTCGGTTGGGCACACTTCATTAGCCGTTTGTGATAAATCAGGGGGGTCTGGTTCATGATAATCCCCAAAGTCATCATCAATTAATTGCAGCATCAACATTTGACGATTTGGACATTTGTGAGTGAAGGAAAATTTCTCGTCACAAAAATAGCACAGGCTTTTTTCTCTTCGAAGCTGCATCTTTGCAGGGGAAATTTTTTTTATTTGGTTGTGTTTGGTGTTTTGAGATAGAGGTTTAATGTTAGGATTGGGAAGTACAGGTGGTAAGTTGGATTTTGGTAGGGTACAAAAGGTATCCGTTTTGGTATTATAGGGGGTGCAGTTAGGAAAAAAATTGGATGATCTGTGCGGAAATATAGGGTTCTTAGCTGCAATGGGTGGATTATATTTCTCCTCAAATAATTTGGCTAATGCGACAGCCTTGGGAAGGCTATGCGGAGATAATGCCATAACATCCCTACGAATCTCATCTTGAAGGCCACTCAAAAAACAGCCCAATAAAGCTTCATTATTGATGCCCGACACACGGTTAGCTAAACCAATAAATGCTTTGTAATACTCACCAACAGTACTAGTTTGGGTAAGCTTGAATAAAGAAGTCCGAGGACACTCATATGCGGATGGCCCAAAATCCAGTGTTAGGGCGTCAGTAAAAGCATGCCAAGAGTAGAACGGAGATGATCGTTGCATCATTTGGAACCAAGACACAACATCATTATCTAAATGCACCGAGGCAATGGACAAGCGATCAGCCTCAGCGGTAGTATAATAGTCAAAAAATTGTTCTGCTTTAAAGATCCAATCCAGAACATTGTTACCATCACAACGAGGAAAATCAAGCTTCACGTTTCATACTTGGAAGGGTGGCTTATACGAGTTCGATGTACCATGGGAGGAAGAATGACGTTGCAGCAAAGTCTCCAAAGCACCAGAAATCTGATTGAATTTGGAATCATTTTCTTGAATCACCGACTCCAGGCGTTCAAAACGAACAGAATTCACCGATTCCAACTTTGCGATCTGGGTTTATAGGTCCAACTAATATCTCTCCAATGTTTCAGAATTTCGTTTAACATCTGCCTGGAGATCCTTCAATCTGGTGTTTTCCGCCATGGCTCACTGAAAGCACCAATGTGATGGGATTTGAGAATACAGATAAGGAAGAGATAAGAAAGAAAATGATGGTATTGTTTTATTAAAATCTGTAAGAAATTTCTTACCAACCAAGATGACTGAAAAGGTACAGCAAAATCACATAGTCAGAGAAAAGGTAAGAGAATTTTCAGAAAGAAAGATACAAGTTCGTTCACATCCCACTACCTCCTTCTCTCTCTCCTTATATAAAAGATTCCTCACACAAATTCTCTCAACATGCTATTGCGGTTACGTGTCCTAGTCCCACGTCTCACTTCCTGAATTTCCGGGTTGTTAGCAACTACCCAATCATTTCCCATATTGTACTCCTCTCTTTATATATTTGCTGCATCATTATTTTTCATGTAAGCTTGTCCAGCTGACACCTTCATTACACATTCATAGAGCTCAAATTTAAAAAATTCATGTTTTGTTTTATTCAAAAATTAAAAATTGTGATAGTCTAAGTCTGAGTTCTAAATATGTAATATTCATGTCATATATATATATATATATATATATAATATTTATTAATAAAAATGCATATTTTTTATATTAGATATATCGCAGTATCTAATTTAATTCTATAAAATCTATTAAATAATATAAATATTTTATTTATCTATTATATTATCATATTGACACGAGATTTTATTGTATCTTTATCAATTTTGAATGAGATTTTCGTCATTCTCTCAAGACTAACGAAACAGATTTTTCATTATTCTTTTGTATTTAAAAACATTATTTAAAGTAATTATAATATAAAATATTCTCAATTTAAAAAATTTTGTATTTAACTCAATTATATAAAATTAATTAAATAAGATTAAGATTATATTTTGAATAATATTATTATATATATATTTTTTATTAATTTTCAACATTTAATAAAATTAAAAATAAAAATATTTCATGAAATAAATATTTAAGAATTAAATGACAATGTTTTCTATTAAGTTAACACAAAAATTTATGTAAAAAAAAAAGTCTCTTGATATTTTCTTTTCTTGAGATGAAAGTTGCAAATAAGGCAAAATATTGGGGCAAAAGTTAATATATTGATGATGTAAAAGATTAAATAAGTCCATATTGAAGGACTATTGTGGAGTTGGGTAGACAGAATATAGATGAGATGTTTACTACATAAAATATTTGTAATTGCAGAGTCAAAACAAAAAAATTAGATAAAGAAAATGACACAAAGGAAACATAGAAGAAAATTGGATTAGAACGTAAGAATGTTGCAGATTAGAACATTGATTCCAAAGTTGATCTTTAACTTCAAAATCCCCTTGAGATGTTGAAAATGAAAGATGATTTTACTAATGAGAATGATGGGGTTCTACCACATGATATGGCAAGTTCCTAGAGATTAAGAGTAATAATTTAAACTTTTACAGTTTCGTATCTAGAAGTTTAGTTTATTGTATATGATGCATACATAAATAATTGATGTGTTATTGGTCAATTTGCCGTCCTCAATCCGATATATTATTCAACTCTTTTTGTTTAATTTATTAAAAGCATTCAAACATAAACACTTGAATCTTCAATTTCATTATTCATGCTTTTGGCAAACGTCATGGCTTATAGAGCACACCCAAAACACAAGACCCCACCTATTGATTATAAAGTCTTTGTTCGAAGTTAATAATTGAACCACTCACTGTAGCTGAATGATCACTTCCTAGTTATTCCTCTCTCTCTTGCCAAACAAATTACCCAATTGTTTGAGGTGTGTTTCTTCATCTTCCACTGCCACTATTTTCCACTTCTTGCAACATGCTTGCCAGTAATCTGTCATTAGAAGTTCTCATAAACTTGAATATCACTACCTATTTGTCTCTGATGCACGTTGACATGATAAAACTATCAAAACTAGCTAACATGGTTTGCTTTTGTTTGTTCATTAATTTTGTCTTATTGTTATTGTAATTATTTTGTTCCAAGTTTTAATACCAAATTTAAGGGTTTTGAATACACTGACATGCATGCTCTTTGTTTTAGTGTTCTACTTTTGTTAGTGGCTTGCTGAAGATGACACACTTACTTATATAGTTAACTATGCTGATAAGGATATGCATATGCAAACAGATATTCAACATGAGATTTGTAGCTCAAGATTGGGTGATTTCGTGGGGACTATTATTCTTGGTGTCATGCACAACATACTCATCAACTGCTCTGGGGGAACCTGAGAACAACATAAAAACATCTGTTTTTCTAACACCCAAGTTTGAGCTAGGTCCAGGGTCAGTTGCAAACAAAATTTATTTTGACGTTGACTTTCCAAGAGGCCATATTGCACTCAAGAGTTTCAATGCTGAAGTGGTTGATGAGGCAGGGAAATCAGTATCTCTCCAGGAAACATATCTCCACCATTGGATTGTAGTAAAATACCACCAACCTAAAAATGTGTCACACAATAATAACCAAACAGATGTTTTTACAATGAGAAACAGTGGCTTATGCCAGGAAGATGTTCTTGGTCAGTATTTTGGGCTTGGATCTGAAACAAGAGGAACTACCACTGATATTCCAGACCCTTTTGGGATAGAAATCGGAAACCCTTCAGAAATTGAATATGGTTATGAGGAAAAGTGGTTGATTAATGTGCATGCCATTGACACAAGGGGTGTGGAAGATAGGATGGGGTGCACTGAGTGCAGATGTGATCTATATAATGTTACAAAGGATGAGAATGGAAACCCTTTGAATCCATATTATAAAGGAGGTTTGGATTGTTGCCCTGATAATTCTCAGTGCAGGTTGGAGAAAAGCTTCAAAGGTTCAAAGAAAAACCTATATCTGAGATACACAGTGAAGTGGATCAACTGGGATAACTATGTGGTGCCCCTTAAGATTTATATACTTGATGTGACTGATGTTTTGAATGTGTCCAAAGGAATGAGTCCAAACCACACTTGCAAGGTAAGATAATTAATTCTCTAGAAACATACTAAAGGATTCTTTACTCTGCAATTTAGGTTCAATTGTCCACTTAACACCTCATGTATTGGTTTTAAATAGTACACTTATTTTTGTCTCTTTGTATATAAATTTTACACATTTGATGTTTATTTTAAATCTTTTCATTACAAAAATATATTAAGATTGGAATACATCTTGATATAACATACTAATATTGCATTATCATTTAATCTCATCTAAAGTTTTATTTAGTTAAGATAGTTTTGTAACAATCATCAATATAATCATTGAATAAGGAGATGATTAGAAAAGAAATTTGGACGAGTGAGAACGTTAATCCTATCATTTGAACCCACCTTTCCTTCAAGATAAGAAATACATACAGAATCACATATATCATAAATGACAACATCACACTGTGTTATCAATGTAACTTAATAAACAACATATTATAATAAAACAGGATAATTATTCTACTCTATTATATCATGTTCACAAAATGATGCTGAAATTATAGAAAATCTGTTCCAAAAGGAGTATAGAGTATTTCGTTCTCTTGTATATGTCGTCTCAGTACGAATTTATTCCAAAATGTATATAATTGTTGTCGACGTATATGATTTTATTAGCTGTAAGTAACAATAGATTTATATATTTGCTGCAGATTGAGTATGAGGTTGAACCTTGCAGCAAAGGGTACAACAGTAGTTCTTGCATTGATGTAAAGAAAACAAGCCTCCCAATGGAAAGAGGTGGTTATGTAATCTATGGTGTTGGTCATCAACACTCGGGTGCAGTTGCTTCAACCCTCTACCGACAGGTGATGCTCAATTATAATTATTCACAACAGATCAATCTTATTCCTGTCTGTCAAATTAGTAAAAACATAGAAAATGGTACTACGTACTTTTACCATTAAATAGAAGGAAATTCTAATTTCGAACCTCTCTGTTCCTTTCATGTCATTGACATCCATTCAGGATCATAAACATAATACTCATGTAAAAAGATTCAGAAATTCATATTGGATTTTTAGTTCACTTATACTAGCACCAGCTCTTCTTTTTCAATCTTTTTATTGTTATATACTTCTTTTGCTTCTCCCAATGCACTCTTCACATATTCACCAAACAATGTAAAAGGAAGAAAATCATCCATATAGTTGTTGGGACTAGGACATCAGTGCTTCTTTTTATTTTTCAATCAAGTATATTCTTTGAACCCATGTCATTGTAACTTGATCTGTGAGATGCTAACTAATTCTTTGAAATGTGAAAAAAAAATCAGGATGGGGGAGTTATTTGTTCTTCAATACCAAAATATGGAAATGGAAATGAAGCAGGAAATGAGAAAGGGTATGTTGTAGGAATGTCCACTTGTTACCCTAAACCAGGTAATATCAGAATAAAAGATGGTGAAACCCTAAGTCTAGAGGTTAGCTACAGCAACAGCGAAATGCACACTGGAGTGATGGGGCTTTTCTACATCTTGGTGGCAGAACAACTTCCACATCAACACTACCTTTGAAATTTCTGTGTCCTAACGATATCTCTGACATCATATTGGAAGTGGATCCAATCTATATGAATAAGTGAATACATTATGGTATAAAATAAAGCCAGCACTGTGATCTGTAATATAATAATGTATTATACTATAAATTATGCCAAAAACGGGAACAAAGCAGCTAAATGTTTAAACATGAGTCATGATAGACAAATAATGTTTGCAGGGGCCTCTAACATTGGTGAAGCACAAGATTTTGTTCAAAAATACTAATAATGGTTTAATACATTAGTATAGTAACTGATTATCCTTTGACATTCCACGTGTATTGAAAACAAGGAAATGGGTCACGACTTGGAGTACTGAATAACTAATATATAAAGCTACTCCAAAATTGAATGGCAAACAGAATTGAAAATCAGAACAAATCTGGCCCAAAAACAACGGACTTTCATGCAACAACTTAAGAATGGGAAAAATAAGTTTGATACGTTAACCTCCCCCTCTAATCACGATTGGTTAGTCGGAATTCATAGCAGCCTTTGTAAGAAAATTCATACCAAATAGTATTACTAAATAAACCCATAATGCGGGTAATTTTTCCTACCATCACTTAAAAAAACTTTTTCTAAAGGTTTATCCAACACAATAATGAGAGTTTATATAGTTAGTTGAACATTCTCAAGGATCATCTGAGGTAAACTTGTGTATAAAATGCAGGAGTAAGCAAGCATCTATCCACCCAGAATTTATACTAGATACACCATAAAGCATGTACATTTTACAGTCAAGTTCACTCTCAAGGAGCTTTTTCCTCTATTCAAACTCTACTAAAATATTAACCAAGCGGACCTATGAGCTAATTGTTAACGACTAACCTTAGGAAGTGATGTCTCTGACCCGTATCCAAAAGTTGATGATGAAGACAGCTTTTCAAAATTGACAAGTTTAACAGCACTATGCTTATGAAGTTCTTGTGAGGCATGGAGTAAATGCCTGTGTAATCCATGGTTAATAGCAGACCATGCATAAAAAATGCCCAGGTGACATGCCAGAATATTTATTGTACAAATGCCAAGTAATCAGATAATCCAACACTGCATCTCCAAGAAATTCTAGTCGCTGCAGGCAAAGGGGCATATCATTCATGAATTGAGATAAAAGAATCAAGATTAAGAAGAATATGAGGAAAAAATTATTTATCAAGAAGGATGTGTACAATTACTATTTACTAGGTCCCACCAAGAATTGAAAATGATAGGCTAGTCTATATGGAGTGGATGAAAGTTCATCCATACCAAATAAATATATGCTTACTTTCCCCTCTTATTCCCATATAATGAATAATAACTCCAGTAAATACCTGATAACATCTAGGAACTTCAGGCAGCATGTAGGAACCATGGGTCAAAGCTTCCACTAAAAGAGTAAGGTCATTGAATGACTACTTTAATTGCGATTATAAAAAGTTGACACACCAGTTTCTCAGGTTGAATGTGAAAGTGCCTCTCATAGGGCATTTTATTAAAGCTCACTTTAATACCAACCCAATCCATAAACAACAGCGCAGCCTTTTCACCACCAGTGATGAGGAAACACCAATTAGTGCCTCGACTATATCAGCAATGATCTTTTGTGTTGATTTTCTTTTTCCACTAATATAAATTGTTTTTCCCTCACTAACCAACTCTTTCAGTTTAAAAATTCCCAGATTTATCACCTGAAATGGTCCAGGAACGAGGATCAAAAGGCTCATTTCGGATGAAGCCCTGCAAATAAAAATAATGCAGAATGAAGAATTCTGAAGTTTCAAGATGTATCATGCAATCCTCGTGATAAAAATGCAGAATTCTAAGACCATAGAAATTCATCTGAGAATGACCAAAGAACAACTAAGCAATACAATCAACTACTGATGGCACAAGCATTGAAGATTAGAAAGCCCATTATTAGTAGAAATTATAAAAAATTTCAATTTAATCTTTCATACAAACCCACGAATCAATTCTGGAAGATTCAGGGTTTAGAAAGGTTCACCGGTTTCCACACAACCAAATTTAATAAATAATATTTTTATAATATAATAAATATAATAAATTTCTTAATATTAGTATTTTTTATAAAAAATTAAAAATAATAAAAATCATTATCATTTTAAAATAAAAATTATAAATATAAAATATATAAGAGAATATAAAATAAATAATTGTTAAAGTAATATAAAAATATAATAAAATTATTATCATTTAAAATTAACGTAATTAGATAAAAAAATATTATATTTTTATAAAAAAAATATATTACAAAAATTTAATCATAATTTTTTTTACCCAAATCAATTTAATCCAAAAAATTTACTGATTTTTCTAGTTTAATTAAAATCCAATTTTTAGAAATAATGGACTAATTTATAGTCCACGCTAGTGCAAAAAAACTCTTTTATATCATTTAATTCTCCTTGATTAAAAAATAATCGACTTAAAAAAAATACGATGACAATGTTATAAATATTGGGTGCAACTTTTACATTGGACCAATGAAGTGGTGATGTAAAAAAGTCTTTTACGTCTGATCAATAGGGTCTGACATAAAAAACCTCTTTTAAATCATTTATTTATGGGTCTGACGTTAAAAGCTGGACCAGTTTGGTCCGACGTAAAATACCTCTTTTATATCGGTTTCTTATGAGTCTGACATAAAAGTCGTATTTTATTCTATTCCTGCACTACTTCCTTATCTCGCGCAGTAAGAATTTTTTAAAATGACAACAAGAACGATGACAGCGACAATGACCAGCTCCTCTCAAGGTATATTTTGACCACAGTAAGTGACGAAAATACTTTCATTGTGTCCGATTTGTGGTGGTTGACATTTCTCTCCGATTGAATTCGAGTTTTACAACATTTTTTGTATATTTGAGGTTAGTGTTATATGTGTCTCGTCTCTTCTTTTATGTTGAAATTGAATGTTTCTACTAAATTGTTATTAATATTGAACTGTTGTAGTTAGTGTTCTATGGGTTTGAATCCTACTTTTTTATTGTTGTTATTGTAATTTGTATATTGGGGGTTTAGGTTGTTATTGTTTTGTGTATTAGGGTTTTTATGATGAAAAGAAAATGGAAAATGTTTGAAGCAAGATAAATTTTGACTCGGATATCGGATTCGAACACCCAACATATCAAAACAAAAAAAAATGAAGAAGAGGGGACAAATTTTCAAAGGGATTTGTTCTAACAGTTTTTCCAAAATATGCTCCTAAGCATGTGTAATACACAAAAGTTTATGCGAGTATTACCAGACGTAATTGCTTTCATCATTTATTAAGTTCATTTACCTTTGCATGCTAACTGAAGTCAAATTAATGTTTTAGGTATTTCAAGATTCACTCATCTCCACTATCAGGACATAATATTACAAAATAAAAAGTTTTTTCGTTTAATATTTCTAGTTTGTATTGTATTATGTATTTTAACATTTACGTAGCTTAGTTTTTTATTAATTTTTGTCTTTGTATTATATTGTATGTTTGAATTATTTTCTGTTGAAATATGTTATCCTGGACCGTAAAAAAAAAAAAAAAAGACAAAATTTATATTGATTATCACCTGGGATCCAACATAAATTTACGTCAGTTACTCTATATCCGACATAATTATGTGTTCCATTCAACCACAAATTTATACTAGTGTTAATTTACGTCGCTTACCCTATATTCGACGTAATTACGTGTTCCATTCAACCACAAATTTATACTAGTGTTAATTCCCATTTCAACCAATTAAACCAACAAATCCGATTTTCAACACAATTTAAAGCCTTCAAATAAATAAAAAATATATTCTATATTTATATAAATGTTTCATAAAGCTCAAAAACCTTCTTTACTCTCTATTCTTCTTTTCTTCAATCTTATAACACAATTGTAACTTCAACATTCCTTTGATAATATAAATAAATTAGTCAACCTTCCCTCGGTTTAACTTAAAGCCTAAAGTCTTTTGTTCGAAAAAAAAAATACTTAAAAAAAATCTTGGAGGATTAGTAAAAAATTATGTCAATACAAATTTTTCTATCTATGTTTACTTAAACTACCCTGTTTATTTTACATTGTATTTTCTAATATATTTTTATATTCATTTAAAATAAAGAGTTTATAATAGTTTTTTATTTATAAAAAAAACAGTTCTAAAAGTTGTCATGTTTACAAGAATTTGCATATTATTAAATTATTTTATTTGCATCTAATTCTACATAGGTATATTTACAAAGATAATTTTTATTTTAAGATTAGTTTTCACTTAAATAAAGGAAATGCATATTTTAAGTTGCCAAAAATAAGTAATAAATTAAAAGGGTACAAATAGATAATAATCTAATGTTGGATTTTATAATCTATGGATTTCTTCGTTGATTTTTTTTCTTGAAAATCATATTTAAAAGAAAAATATAATTGTGTTATGAAAAATTATATTTATTGCGATATTGGTGGAAAAACGAGCCAGTTAATTCCGTTTTAGCCCAATCTATCTGTAGTTTGTAAAAATTGAGATAAGATAGAATAGTTTGTTTTAGTGAATACGAGTTATAAGCTTCAATGTGTCTGACCAGAGATTGGATTGATACGTTAGTGGACTAGTCCATTAATATATTTTTTATATAAAAATTTTATTTGTATTTTTAAAAAATATATATTTAATTATACAAATATTTTAAATTTTTTATTTATTAATTAATATTTTTATTAGATAAATTGAGGATGTTAAAATACTTAAATTATAATTTATAATTTAAACTTAATTAGTTAGTATTTATGATTTAAATTATAATATTGTAATCTATTTATAATAATATAATATTTTTATTTATAATAATTTTTATTTTAATTATAATATCTCAATATTTTTTTTAAATGAACTAATTTTTTCCCTCCCATCCTTGGATCGTCGGGTTTGTGAGTTAGGTAAGACAAGTCAAAATAGATTGACAAATTAAAACTATTAATCTATCGCATTAATTTGAGACAAGTTGATGGATTGACTTCCTAAACCTAATTCGTTTTATCATCTTATCATATATATACATGTGATTAATAGAAAAATGATAACACTTATATCATTTTTACGTATAACATATATATGACAAAAATAAATGAATGTAACATATCTAAATACAAATGAGTTAGGTAGGATAAGGTAAAACAAATTCATGGACTAAAATCATCAACCCGTCCTATTAATTTAAGAAGAGTTGATGAACTTACTTGTTCGGACTTAACCTATTTTGTCATCTTATTATATATATGTGATTAATAAAAAAATGATAACACTTATATCATTTTTATGTATAACATGTATATGACAAAAATATATCGAATAACACATTCTTGAGTTGATGCTTATGAAAATAAATGAATGTAATATTTCCAAATACAGATGAACTAAGTAGGACAAGTTAAAACTATCAACCTGTCCCATTAATTTGAGACAAGTTGATGGACCTACTTGTCAAACTCAACATGTTTTCTCATCTTATTATATAAATGTGATTAATAGAAAATGATAACACCAATATCATTTTTATGTATAACATATATATGACAAAAATACATCGAATAATACATTTTAAGTTGATGCTTATGAAAATAAATGAATGTAACATATCCAAATATAAAAAGGAGCAAATTAAAAATTATTGAAGTAACAATTAAATTAGTGAGGGTTTAAAAGATTTTTTAATTTAATAGAACTTGAAGTAGTCCAAGGAGGAGTTTTATCTTAAAAACATAATGATATATATGTCTTAATCTATTAAACAAGAACAATTTCTATCAAATGTACATTTTTACTCTCAACAACCCTATTTTGTTGATATGTAGCAAAAAAATAATTAAATTATTAATTTTATTAGTTTCTAAATATTGTTAAAATTTACAATTTTTATACTTCTTACCATTATTACTACATAAAACTTTAAGTTAAACGTTATACTGATTTCTTTTATGAAAAAATGTAAATGATAAACTTATCTCATATTTTTATTTCATTGACCATAATCAAATATTTTTTTATATATCTTTCAATAAAAATAACAACCTAACAAGATCTATCTCATGTTTGGATTTTAGACGACGTACATATGTATCATTAGAGGAGATTAAATACTTTTATATATAAATTTAATAAAAATAAAGTTTTATGACTTTTTATTAATTCACAAATATTATAATTAAAATTAGAAACATGATATTTTTAAATAAAGTAGAATATTTTTTAAATATTTAAATGAAGCATGACTAAAACATTGATATCATAACCATATTTTCGGATCTTTTATTTTTCCCTTAGAGTTATCAATTATTACTCATCAATTTTAAAACAAATCTAGATAATATAAGTTTTTTATCTAGTATCTTAACAAATTAATTATTTTGATTTGATATTTTAAGGACATAATAGTTAGACAACAAAATTTATTACATACAACGAACTAATTGTTATTTAGGAAAAAAAAACATTTAAAAGAAAGGACCAAGACAAAACAATATTTAAAGTAATAGTAAGATTTAAAATTTTGTCATCAATTAAAAACATATTTTTATATAGGTTGTTAATGTTGAGTGACTTTATATATCAAATATGAAATATCATATTATTTGTAATTTCAGTATCAATAATCTAAATATAATTTAAAATATTAATAATCTTATAAAGATTATTCATAAATAATTTATTATTTTGTTTGACATCTTATTTTTCAACTTTAAATTTATTTGTATTTTCATTAATATATTTTTGAAAGATGATTGAAATTTTTTTGAGTTTGCAAAAAAAAAACTATATTCATTTCAAATATATAATTTTTTTTCTTTTATTTAAAGATTTTAAATAATTCAAAATATAAAAAATGTTATCATTTGGATACACTTAAAAAAATATAAGTTAAAATATATTTATTATATGATATAAAATAATATATATCGCAAAAGTGATAAATTATTAAAAAATTATAATATTTTATAATTACATAACTCTCAATCAAATATGGATAATAATATTAAAAATATATATATCAACAAATAGTATTATAAGTGAAAATTATTAAACCTAATTTTCCTTAGACATTTGTTTTCATCTATAATGATAAATATCTTAAACAATTTATTTTAATTTCTTACTTATATTATATTATCAAATATAAACTTGAATATTTAATAAAATAACTTACTTAAAAATTCATAATGTGTGATCATTAATGGATTAAATATATATTGTTAGCAATGAAACTCATTATATAATTTAAGTTTGATAAAGATATAAAGAACAATGACTTACTTAAAAATTCGCAAGGTGTGATCATTAATGGATTAAATATTATTGTTAGCAATGAAACTCTTTAAATGATTTAATTTAGATAAAGATATAGAAAATATTTTTCAAATAAATTCCATATCAAAGAACAAAACATGGTTTCCAAATATATTAAGAGTTAAACATAACATAAAATCTAATATATGATGACTCTGGTTGATCATGTTCAATCTTATAAAGATAAAAAACAAAAAAGCACCAACACCACGATTTATTGAATAAAACTTAACATTTAAACATTTAAAGTTTCTTAATTTCTTCTCGTTCATAATTTGTTGAAATTCCTCCAAATGTAAAACTTGTGCCTTTTATTTTTTTTCTCTTCAAAAAGAAATGTTTAAGAAATTAACTCCACTGGTATATCGAAGCCCTTTTTTTATATTCATTGAATAAAATAAATCGTTTATAATTTTTTTAATATATAAATCTTGATTTTCAAACTTCAAATTCAGTTAACAAAATTAATTTATTTAATGAAATAGTGTTGTTTAAGTAAATTTATTGAAAACTTGTTTTCTTTAAGTCTTTCTTTTCATTCTTTATATCATAAAAAATTATGTTCATGAAATATTTATTTTTATTTAAATTTGTAAAAAAGTGTGTAACATTTTTTTCTCCTTACTTGATAAAGTAAAATTCTTAAAATATATTTGAAAATTAAAATAATCTCTTTTATAAAATCTTTCTTTTAAATCTTTTGAGAGATATCTTTGTCATTTTAATACATATGCTTCTCTCAAGGTTCTTTTTGGTTTAAAAAAGAATCATTATATTGCATCTTTTTTATTTTTCAAAATCTTTATTATCATATGGCAGAATAACCATGCTTTCATATATGAACTTCATTTGATTCTTTGAGAAGAAAACACATCACATGCTTTTACTCCAAGAAGAATATTGGTCTTAGGGGAGAAATAAGAATCAAACTTTTTCTCAGACTATAATGATTATTTGGATTTAAATAATTGTCCACTATTTGTTGAATCAATACTACAAATCAAGAAAAATCAATTAGTGTGCATACATGAGGAAGGAAGAGAAAAAGGAACATCAAATAATAAAAGACATATATAAAAATTTTGATTATTGTGAACAAATTATAAAATACAAGGTTTTATGTGACAATAAAATATTCTTGAAACTATAAAATCATAATCCCAATATACTTAAGTTGAGATAATAAGGCTTCAACTATAAATAATAATCACACCATTAATAAATATATATTTTTGCATAATTCAGTGAACAAGAAATGAATAATCTTGCATGCATTGTTTGAACGAATAAAATTATCTAAATATTTATGAAAGAAAAATAAAATAAAATAGTCCATAAATTTAATTTATGTTATAAAAGCTCTATCTTTTTTATTTATTTAAGCTAATATATAGAGAATTTTATTTTTTTTTGTCATAAAATTACTTATCCAAAATTTCCTTTAAACATGTCCATAATTAAATTCTTATATCGATGAATAAATAATCAAGTCTGTTTTTTTTTTTTTTACTTTTCATGACTGTATACGTGCATATTCTTTCATTATATATTTATATATATATATATATATATATATATATATATATTAATATTAATGATGAGTTGTTTTTCTTTATTCTTTATTTTCTTCTTTCTCGTATGATAAATCAATATATTGTTACATTGGAATTAACATGGTATTAAGAATAAGGTTTGTCCTGTGAGTGAAGTGAAACTTTTTTATCTTTATTATCAATGTTTAGGTGAGCCTCAGTGTGTGAAGTTTGTGGTTATTCTCCTCAGTGATGAACAATTTTGAAAATATCAAAGAAGAGTTAAATGTATCAATATTGGTGAAACTCTTGAATTTATATATTTAAGATGATTGAGAATGAGAGTATCATTCAAGGTGCACCACCGGTATTTGATGGAAAGAACTTTGATAATTGGAAGATAAAGATGTTAGTTGTCTCTGGGTTTCAAGATGTAGCGGATGTGGTGATGAATGAGCTTGAAGACCTTGGAGACAAGGCTACAGAAGAAGCCAAGAAGCACTTCAAGAATTTTCAAAAGTTGGACAACAAGGTCAGATTTGTCATTTACCAATGTATGTTGGACTGAAGATCTTCAACAAAATTTCTAAATCTGCAACAGTGAAAGAGTGTTGGGAGATTTTGCTGAAGACTTATGGAGATTGAGACAAGAATAAAAAGGTCAAGATGCAGACCTTGAGGAGACAATTTAAGTTTCTCAACATGGATGAGAATGAAACCATTGCTGATTACTTTGATAAAGTTTAAGAACATGTGAATCCAATAAGGACTTGTAGAGATACAATCACTAATCAACAGGTTGGTAAGGTTCTGAGAACATTACTGGAGATATTTAATCATGTTGTAGTAACAATTGAAGAAACAAAAGACTTAGAGGAGATGGAGGTAGAAGCTTTGCAACATTCTCTTGAAGCACATGAGTTTAAGATTAACGAGATGAGGTATAATCAAGAGAAGGTTCTAGAACAGTCCAACGGGAAAAAGGTAACACCTTAAAAGAAATCATTTAATAAGAAAAAACAATATGAGAAAGTAGGTGGTACTTTCAAGAATAAGAAATATCACAAGAAGCAACAGAACACCTCTAATGATGATAAAGAATGAAAGTTTGACAAGAAGAAGATAAAATGTTACAACTGTCAGAAGTATGATCACTTTGCACTTGAATGTTGGGATGATGAAGGTGTCAAGAATAAGCTAAAGAACCCAGCTAATTTAGCTGAAGATGATGTTTCCTTAGATTCTAATGTGGTGATGCTAATGGCCAAAATCATTTATATAAAGTTAGAAGAAACCTCTTCTTGGTACCTTTCAAGGTGCTCCATGCATATGATTGGGATAAGAGATTAGTTCATCAAGATTAATGATGTGTCTCAAGAAAAAATCAGATTTGTCGATAACAACAGTCTCAATGCAAAAGGGATTGGACATGTAGTGTTGAAAGATCATAATGATATGGAAATAATCATTGATGATGTGCTGTATGTACTAGGTTTAAAGATAAACTTGATGAGTCTTGGACAACTTTTACAAAAAGGATTTATCATGGAAATGAAGGAGAATGATTTGAGTGCATATGACAAAGATCATAAATTGATGGTTCATACAAATCTTTTTGAAAACAGAATCTCCCGTGTTTGTATGAATACGCGAATGCATAAATGCTTTGTCACTACAGATAATAGAAGTGGGTGGTCGTGGCATAATAGGTTCGATCATCTGAACTTTCAACATTTGTACAAGCTTAGTCACAAGAATCTGGTTACTGGACTTCCCTAAATTGTGATTCCAGAGGAAGTTTGTAGATAATGCATTCAATGCAAGTAGGTTAGACCAAAGTTCAAGAAATTTGTGCCTAGCAAAGCAACTGATAAGCTTAGTAAGGTATACTATGATGTTTGCAAGCTAATGCAGGTTGAAACACCTGGTGAAAATAGGTATATTGTTATTTTTGTATATGATCTCACAAAGAAAATGTGAGTTTATTTATTAAGAAAGAAAAATAAAGTGTTGTTTATGTTTGAAAAATTCAAAAGAATGGTTGAAAAACAAAGTAGAAGCAAGATAAATGTGTTACAGTCTGATGTGGAGGTGAACATGCCTCAGTCGAATTCGGTATTTTTTTGTGAGAAATAAGACATTATCCATGAGTTTACTCCACTGTACACTCCTCAACATAACGGTAATGCTGATATGATCTATTGCATGTTGAAAAATAAGTCTTTATTAAATTATTTTTGGGGAGAAGTAGTCACCACAACTACACATGTGATGAATATGTCTACTAGATGATGACACCTGAAGAGGCTTGGACAAGTGTCAACCTTGATGTGTCACACCTTAAGATATTCAGATAAGTGTGTTATAAGCATGTACCTGAGCAACTGAGAAAGAAACTTGATGATAAAAGCACACCACAAATTCTAGTTGGTTATCATGTGACAGGTGGATACAAGCTATTTGACCAATCTCAAAACAGGTGTCAATTAGTAGGGATGTCTTTGTTGATGAGTCAACCAGTTGGAACATGGACAACCACCAAAGAGAATTCAAATGCTTCTAAAGTGTTATTTGAAGATGAGAATCCAGTGGAACAAAATAAATTAGTTGATCATGATGCGAGAAGATCATCCAGAGTTACACAACTCCCATCTCATATTCGTAACTATGAAGTGTTTAGTGACTCAAATGTTTTAGTAGAGAAAAATCTAATGCATTTTGCGCTCATTGTAGAGTCTGAGCCAATCATGTTCGAACATGCAGTCAAAGAGGTTCATTTGTGAAAAGCTATGTAGGTAGAGATTGATTCAATTAAAAAAAAATCAGACCTAAGAGCCTGTTAAGTTGCCACCAGACAAGAAACCAATCACACTCAAGTGGGTTTATAAGATTAAAGTAAATCCAAAGGGTAAGGTTATAAGATACAAAACAAGGCTTGTAGCCAAAAACTTCTTGTAGAGAGTTGGAATAAACTATGTGAAGTCTATGCACTTGTTGTTAGGATTAAAACCATCATATTAGTGGTTACTATTGCCACAAATGCTAATAGGTCCTTATACCAGTTAGATGTTAAATCAACTTTTCTGAATAACCTTCTTGAAAAAGAGATTTATATGCAACAACCTAGGGAGTTTGTACTAAAAAAGGTATATACTGAAAAAGGTATATATTGAAAAAGGTATATACATAAAATGTATATACTGAAAAAGGTCTTATATGGGCTTAAGCAAGCATTGAAAGCATGGATCAAGGGGATTGATGATTTAATGACAAAATTGACTTTGTTAAGTGTATGTCCAAACATGGAGTCTATGTAAAAGTCTGGGAGAACAATAATAGAGTTGAAAAAATCATCATATGCTTGTATGTTGATGATCTTTTGATCACTTGTAGCAATGCAAAGTTGATAGCTTGTTGCAAGAATGAACTTTTAAAGGAGTTTGAGATGAGTGACTTGAGAAATCTGAGTTATTTCTTAAGTATTAAGTTCAAACAAACTCTATGTGGGATGACTATGCATCAAACTAAGTATGTTCGTGATATGATGAAGAAATTTGGAATGCAGCAAAGTAATCCTGTCAACACACATGTATAAGTAGGATTGAAGTTTGAGAAAAATCCTGATAAAGAGGGGGTTGATCCTACACAATACTAAAGCATTGTTTGAAGTTTGAGGTGTCTGTGTAACACTAGACCATATCTAAATTTTAGTGTTTGGTTGATGTGAACAAAAAATATCACACCTTCTTGCTGTGAAGCGCACACTTAGATACCTACATGGAATTGAAAGTCTGGAAATTTTGTTGTCAAAAGGGGATGATGTGTTGATGGGGTATTCTGATGCTGGTTGGTGTGGTGACAAGAGTATAGAAAGAGTACGATTGGGTACCTGTTCATCCTTGGACAAACACCAATTTCTTGGAGCTCTAAAAGAAACTAGTGGTGGCTCTCTCATCTTGTATAAGGTTGAGTATATCGTTGCCTCTGAAGCAGTTTGTCAAACAATTTGACTGAGTTCACTGATAAAGAAATTGAAGATAGAACAAACATGTAAATTGAAGTTGTTGATTAATAACAAATCTGCAATAAATTTTGTCAAGCATCTACTCTCATGGTAGAAGTAAACATATTAAAACTGAATTTCATTTCATTTGTGAGTAAGTTTCAAATGGAAAACTTGAGGTTGAACATTATAGGTTTGAGATACAACTTACTAACATTTTAACAAAAGTTTTAAAGTTTAAAAGGTTTAAAAGTCTTAGAGAGTAAATTTGTATTGTTGATTTATCTTTTTTACTTGAGGATAAGTGATAATAAATTATAAGTAAAAAATTATTTAATTTTATTTCTTTTAAATCTTTTCTTATACATTATTATATTATATATGTGCATATTCGTTCATAAAATATATATAGTTATTGTTACCCACATTAATACTATTGTTATTCTCTACTATTGTTTTTCTTTATTTTCTATTTTTTTATTTGTATGCGGTAAACCAATGTATTATTATATTAAAATTAACAATATCTTGTATTTTTTTTTACAAAATTATCAAATTCTAAAATAAGTCATTTTAATTTGTCTGTGGTTATAATGTTTGTTACTACATGCACGTGAATAAATAGTTACATACAAAAGTGAAGAATTAATTACACAAATAAAGTGAAGGCATTGATATAATCTACAAAATTGAAGAATTTCTTAAAATATTTAAGATTTTACAATACAAGAGAATATGAACAATGTGGAAAGTATACCATATCACACGTTTATTAAATGAAAAAAATAAACATTAAAACATATAAAATAGTATTATGCATTATTGTTTGTAACTGAAAAATTTGGTTATATTATTTATTACTTATGATCACGATCATGATATATTTTTTTTTTTACACATAAGTAATTAGTTGGTCCTACTTTTATTTAAATAGTTTTATTTATTTAACTATCTTACTCCTACGTACTTAGAAAACAACATGTTTGCCATGACAGAAGTAGAAAGTTGTTAAGTGAGATGTTTCTCCAAACAGAAACAAGAAAGAAACAAAAGACAAACATAATATATAAATATATTTTTTATATTATAAATCATTTATGAGAGTTACATAAAATTGTTTGACATTATATATTTTATCATTTAATATTAAAAACATAAAAATGTAAATAAAAGTTTTTTTTTCTTTTTTTTTACTTCTAAAATTGTTTTTTAAAACAGTGTTATATTTTTAAAAACTATAACAAAATAATCCAAAAATACATAAAATATACCCAATGTTTTTTGGAATTTTGTTAAAAGAAAAGAAAAAACATGATACAAATATTTTTTCATCTTTAGCATATATGAATACTGTAAATTTATATTTTTTTTTCATAATCATGGAATTAATATAACTTATTGGAATGCCTTATATGATTAGAGATGTTAAGTGCACATAAAATGATTTTTTTTTCTTCTATCATAATGTATTACAGCATAATATATTATAAGCAAATAATTTCATTGTATTTAGTCTACACATGGAATGACATAGTTTAATAAAGAGGGGATAAACACATTTGTAATATTTTGGTCAATTAATCATGTAGTCAACATGACAAAGATATATAATATTTTAATCAGTTGGTCAATTTCATGGACACTATTTAATGTGCAACATTTTTTATGTACATCTTGATATGTAAATAATTAATTTGTAGGATTTTTTTTTCACATATATGTATTTATTTGTGAGACAAAAATAAAAAGTATATACTACATATCAGTTTTATAAAAACTATTTAATGTTTCATTTGTTTTTTTATGACACAATACAAATACAAATTTTACTTGCAAATGATGGTCAAAGTCCAATAATACTGACTCAAATTACAACTTTTAATTAAACACTCTTAATATTTTTACATCTTTTTATAAACAGTTAGGTTAAAAGTTAAAATGTTAACTATCAATTTTCTCAATTTATTATTTTGTTGATTTTATATCTGTTTCCTTTTAATTTAACCATTCTTGTTATATTAGTAATTGAAATTCACTAATTTCCTTTAAAAATGCTAACAATCATGAATAACTTCCTATAACAAATAAAATAATTGATCATATATAAAACAATTTAAGATCTAATATATATTTGAAATATAACAAGTGAGAGAGAACTAATATAAGGATGCATGTTTTTTTATCTCCCTCTTACTATGTACAACATTACTAATAAAACAATTTACTTAGGAACTAAACACCGTGGGTCAAGTGATGAAGCAATAGGCATGACAATACATGACTACAAAAGTTACATAGTAAAAACCTTAAAAAAATAAATTCACCAACAAACATATCATCCAAAAAATTGAAGGCAAGTGCTTGATGTTGGCAAGTGGACATCAGCAATTATCCTCCAACTTTAGAGGAGCAATCATAAATAGTATATTTTAGTACTAATTCCCAAATTCATATAAATAATATTTTTTTATATATTTTAAATTATTATTTTCCAAAAATTCAAAGAAACACTACATCACTATCTGTTTTTATCACAATTCATTATTATTAATATTTTTAATTCATAAAACTTTAATATTTTTAATAAGAAATAAATTAATAAAGTGTATAAAGAAAAATAAATCCTGGCACCAGCTATTTAGATTTGAAATATGAATTCAGAAAAAATATATATACATTGGCACACGATGATTGTTGTGATGCTATTATTCATTCATCACATGTAAACAACCTTTCTCCGGCGATTGAAGGTTGTTTATGGTTTCTCTCTTTCGATTTGATCTCCCTCTGTCTTGTCGTCCCCGATTCTAGGGTTTCCGCTCAGATAATAATTTCACCAATTCGATTTGGGGCAGAGCGCTAGGGTTTCTGCGCTGCCAGATCTGTTTTCAGATTTCCGCTTTCTCGATTCCCAGCCATTTCTTCAGAAAATCAACATGTTTTGGCGCATGGCTGGTTTGTCCACGGCATCGCCGGTGAGTTACGAGACTCTCATTCTTCAATTATTCGCGCAAGCTGCGCCGACACTGATTCATGTGTGTTTGTGGTGGTCTCGGTTGTTTCCTGGATGCGGTGTTTGGTTGGTTTGGTTTTCCTTTTTGTTTCTCGGGAAGTGTGACCATATGGAGCGTTATTGTCTTTTATTTACTCTACGGTGATCTCAGTGTCTTTTTTCCCGGATTTGTTTAATCAATAGGATGTTTTGAATAATTGAATTGGTGCATGTAACTCTGTACCTGATTGTGCAGCGATGGCTTACGGTGTCTTGCCAGTTTGTAGTTAGTGCCACACCAGGACGAGGACTCTAGGGTAGTCCCTGTATTTCAGAATTTTGAAAGTGATAAATAGATCGATAACAGAACTGAGGAGTGTGTGAATGATCAATTTTGGATTTTTCTGTTGTTTTGTGGATAGATGAATTAAACTAGTGTTTGCTGTATTTACATCACCTGCGTTGGTCACGATTTCAGTTATTTTAAAATAGGTAAAGATGAGGAGCTGCCATTCTTCATTGTAGAAGTTTTTAATTTTAGCAATTATGAGTATATATTTACTCCTGTCTAAATATTTATTAATGGCCACATTTTATGGTGTATTTGGTTGTAGAAAAATGGCCACATTTTTAATGCTGTTCACTTCTTCTCACTTTTTGTGAAATAGGGTTGTGTACGTGGCCTTGGTTTTGTGTTATGTGCATTGTTGCTGGACAGAATTTTTGTCTGTAACTGATATGCGGAGAATTTGGAGGGCTCTTGCTTCTATTATTTGTAGTTAGGATGATTTCTTATTGTCTGCTGGAATTTTTTAGAAGACATTGTACCAGTACTCACAAATATCTTGCACATTTGTAACATTTTCTTTAATATTCCTGATGTCATATATTTTCATCCTTGTGTTGACTAATTTATGCCTTCTTTCTATCCCTTTCCTCCTAGATCATTAAATTATTATCGTGAGAATTTTTTTAATTCTAGAATTAAGTTTATTAGAAAAATAGATTAAGTAACAATTATAAGTAGGAGCGGATATCATTCAAAATGGAAAAAAAGAATTATGTTAGAGGTAAAAAAAAAGTAAGAAAAAATAAATATGCCCATTTCTTATGCATACATGTGAAAAGTGTCCCTTGTGGTTGTTTGGAAAGGCTTGAAACCAATAATTTTTTCTATTGGCTATTTCTTGGGGGCTAGAGTAGATTTGTTTAATTTAATTTAATTTAATTTTTAAAATGATATAAGTACCTATCGATAATATTTTTACTATGTATTTGGTGTATTATATTGCAGGTGGAGACCATTTTGGATAAGGAGAACTTTACTTTGGATGAACTACTTGATGAGGATGAAATTATTCAGGAATGCAAAGCCCTCAATAGTCGCCTTATAAATTTGTAATGCTCTTCTTTTCTGTTATTACAAATGTATTTCATATTTGAAATTATTGCAGTGTATTTTTAGTGCATGCTTGGGTAACACTGTTGCACCCATTCTAAAATTATGTTCAGAGTAAAAGATACAAAATGTATCTTTCTCTAGAAGTATATTCAGCTTCCAAAAGTTTGTTCAGAACAGTTATCCAAACATGCACCTAGTTGCTTTCCCTGTTCAGTTTTTGTTTTGCAGAAACTATCATTAAGAAGTCAATTATAATTTATTTACCAGCATAATAAAAACTGACCTTTGAATAGTACTTTTGGCTCAATATTATTGTTTGAAGGTGAGGATGAGGTTGAGTGACATGCTTTAATTCACTAAAGCGATCCCTACTCTGTCTTTTATCATTTTGGACTTGTGCCTCTACGTTCTAATTAATTAGATTAGGAAGCAAAGTATTGTTCTGACTTTCTATTTTGTTGACTTGCTATAGGGGTGGCAAAATGGGCCAACCTGTTCCATTTTGACCTGTCCCGCCTCTGTGTTGCAAAAAACGGTACAGAGTGAATTGGTCTCTTATAGTCAAAATGAGTTATAAACCTTAATTTGCTCCGTAAAAAAGCAGTATGATGGGCTAGCAAAACAGCCCGCAAATATTTTTTTTATATATAATTATATATATATATATATTAAATATATCCTTAATTATATAAATATTCTTTAAGTCTTTATTCCTTAATTAATATTTTTATTAGATAGATTGAGAAAATTATTACATTTGTGTGTTAAAATACTCAATTATAATCAATAATTCAAGTTTAATTGGTTAGTATTTATTATTTAAATTATAATATTATAGTATATTTGCATATTCCAACAACTTAATTTAAAAAATATAATATTTTTAATTATAATTATTTTATTTTAATATGTAAATATTTTTCAAAAATGGGCTGGGGTCTGGCTGCCCCGCCCCACCAATTTAAGGCGCTTGGCCTAACAAGTTTTGCCATTCCTATTGCTAGTTTGCCTAAATGTACTTTTAATCTGTTTCAAAACAAAAAAAAATTGTCAGCTTGGTGGTGATAATAAATAGGGAATTAGGGATATACTCGTTTTTCATGTCTTTATTGTAATTATTGTGAAATATCTAACCATTGACATAATACTCATTTACTTGCCTTTGTCTAAAAGTAAATCTTGTTCAGGAATCAAGAGAGTGAAGAAAGGACAGAAATTCTTCTTATTGTTTGACTCATACTAATGTTAAAAGGGTGGCCCAGTGCATGAGGCTTTCATCATAGTAAACCTATGAGAATCACTATCTGTTATTTTTGTAAGGAAAAGAATTTCATTGCAATAAAAGTTTGGAAGTAAAATTTTATAAAAGAAATGTATTTTTGTTACCCGCATTTAAACATAATGATAATATGAATTGCACAGCAGGAAATTATAGGGCATTATGTATAGGGAAAATAGAGACTAAATGCTCTGAAATCAATGTTGATGAGTATGATGTATTGCTAATACAAAAACATGAAGAGATAAACCTATAACTAAACAAGAAAATAAATAATTAAATATTAAGAAACATGGAAAATAAAGAACTAGAAAGACCAACCTAAGATAATTTGTTAGATATTCTAATTCATTCTAAGATATGATCAAGATACTGTTGGGTGCGTTTCATATATCCTAACAATATTCCTGCTATTATTTTAATGATTTCATTTCATTCTTTATTAATAATAAGGTCAGGAGAGCTGCTACCTATTTAGTCTTCCCAGAATGTTAATTTCCTAAATTTGTTAATTAAATTAATTCAGACTGTTTTTCCAAATGTGCTATTGAAAGCATAGTTTGATACTAAATTTCTTGGAATTGATGCAAAACATTTGTCTTTCTAGATTTAATAAGTTTTTAATGCATATTATTTTGTTATGTTAGTTTTAGTCCTTCTGTTGTCAATTTGTTCTTTTAGTCCCCCAATTTACCACCTAGACGACGTATGATTTTTCATCCAAATTGTTTTATTAAGAATTTAAATGAAATATGTTTTACACTATTATTCAATCATAAGTCATCATGTATTATAAGTTTGTTAATTTTTATATTTGTTATTTTAAAAGTCATTTGAAGGTTGACTTTTGATTCACTAACCTGAAAATCTTCTTACGTTAACCTCGCATCACAATTTCACGGATCCATCAAACTCTGAGTGACCTTGAATTTTTTCATTGAGGACACATTGATCACAGTTGATTATACTATTTAACGAAGTTTTTAGGCAACAATCATTTGCACATATAGTTTGGATGAAAAGTTGCTACAATGAGATCATATGTAATTGGTAACTTAAGGGGCTAAAATCATAATGGAAAAAGTAAAGGCTAATATTAATTCAGAAAGATAATACAAGTATGAAAAAAAAAATTGAGCTTAGTTTTTAATAGACATTCCTATTTTCTAGTGTATTAAAGTTTTGGACTTAGCAATTGTATGCATTCTATGTTAATTATTTGCGAAAAGGGTAGAGATTGTCTCTTTGGTGCTGCTTCCAGTTTCTTTTCTTCTAACGATGTTAGTAAAATTGTTTTATCTCTTATTTCTAAAATACTTAAATGATTAAGATTGTTAAGATATGTTTTATTTTTAATTTTTCTGATGTTTGTTCCTAGGTTTAGGATTAGGGTTTGGGCTGAGGTCCAACTTTTTTTGTATCCTCTCTCATATATTAATATAGCACTACCAGTGCCATTTGAGACTGTCTTTTCACCGTAAACATTTCTCTCAAGTAAGATAATTAGTTACACACATAATTTTGTCCTTTTAGTTGATAGTTTGCTGGAGTATCTTCTTCGGCTCTAGGCTTTTAAATTATAGATTCCTTTGGCTTGAATCCTGATAGCATACTATTGTTTGGGATAAATTGTTCCCTTTATTGTTCTTTCAACTGTGGCTTCTTATTGTATGATTTGGCCGACTATACTACCCTTTTAATTCATTTGCACTTAACTAAGTTTTTTGTTGTCTGTTGCAGTTTGTCTGCAAAAGCACAGGTTGAACAGTTGATAAGATACATCATTGAAGAAGCTCCAGAGGATGCTGAAAAGAAGCGATCTTTTAAGTAGGATGCTCAAAATGAATATTGATTGAGTTTCGCTTTCGCTGGATATTTGCGTTGACATCTTATTGCTGTTAATTTTTAATAGGTTTCCCTTTATTGCTTGTGAGATATTTACCTGTGAAGTTGATATTATACTCAAAACTCTTATAGAGGATGAGGAAGTAAGTCATCAACAACTTTTATACCCGTTTTTGTTGGTAATTTTTTTAAGGAGTGCTTACCTCATTCTTTTGTTGGCAGTTGATGAATTTGTTGTTCTCCTTTTTGGATCTAAATCACTCCCATAGTAACCTACTAGCAGGATATTTTAGCAAGGTACTGATTTATTGAAATTTGATGCTTTCTACATGTTTAGTTAGGCAACAGAATTACTTTTATGGTGGACAGAAACTTTTGATTTGATTCCAAAATTGTATTACTTTAAAATTTAGTCCTGGGTGACTTGATCAGTCCTTTCCTTTCTCATTGATATCAGAACTTTGCATTCTGTTTAATTTTCTGTCCTTTTTTAAATTTAATTATTTATTTTCCATTTCAAATTTCCTTCTACAAATAATCTTGGCCATTGTATTTATTAAGTTCTTATGCTGCTAGGTAGTTGTATGCCTGTTGTTACGTAAGACAGTTCCTTTCCTGCAATATGTTCAAGTAAGTCCACCACTTAATTATATTATTTAGGCATATCTTTCTTGGCATGCTATTGTTACACATTGAACTGTTGTGTGCAAATGATTCTTGCAGACCATGATGCATTTTCTGTAAATAACGCTAGTTGGATATGCTGAAGAACAAAAGTTTTTTGTGTTGTCCTCTTCTAATAACGTTATCTATTATGATTATAACTTGATTCTGGAAAAAAGCAGAGCTTAGTTATTTATTTATTAATTCATATTCCTCAAATCTGTTACTTATTTTGATTTAATATCCCACTGATAATAAAGATTTGTATGCATATGTGTATATATATATATATATATATGACTTTAAAAAAATTAAATGTAAAATAAAAGTTATCAATAACTATTTATTGTTTAGTAACTACTTATTGTTTAGAAATAGAAATAGTATCAATTTCATTTCCTCATTGAGCAAATAATTATTAAATAAAGTTAATCTAAAAACATAATATATATTATTAATAATATATTATATATTTTGAAATCCAAATATATGAACTAAAATTTATAAATAATATACTACCTACCACCCAATATCGGGAACACGAAGTGAATCTCACGTGGAAAAAGTGTTGCACACATCAACTCACGCTGGAACACTCTATAAGTTGGAGCTGTTACACACACTAAAGAAAATGGAAAACAATCTTATAAAGGAAGCAAAAAAACAAATAAATGCGGGAATAGATAAGAAACAAACCCGTGATGGAGGAAGCGATAGAAAATCAAGGAGAAACAAGCGGCATCAACAACATAAAACTATAAGCTCTCAGAAAAATAAAATCTTGAAAAAGAGGATAGTATTTAAATAATTGAAATATGTTTTGATAAGTATTTAAATAATTGAAATCTGTTTTGATTAATTTAACAATAATAATAACAGAAAAATATTTGTTATTCTGTTTTTATTTTTGTTTGAATTTTTTTTTCAACATAAAATTATAAGCTCTCAAAATAAAATGTTGAGAAAGAGATACGTATTTAAATAATTGAAATATGTTTTGATAAGTATTTAAATAATTGAAATATGTTTTGATAAGTATTTAAATAATTGAAATATGTTTTGATAAGTATTTAAATAATTGAAATATGTTTTGATTAATTTAACAATAATAATAATAGAAAAATATTTGTTATTCTGTTTTTATTTTTGTTTAGATTCGTTTTCGATACGAATTTTTTAAGTATCGGGGTGAATTAGTACGTTGGACTTTTCAACGTATTCGTGCATCATAGGTGGAAAGTGAGGTTGTTTGGTTGAAGTGAAAGAGAGAAGAAATGAATGGAAAGAATATATTTTGTTTGAAAGAAAAGAAAAGAGAGGAAAGCGATAAATTTTAATGAATTGTTCTTGTTGGAAGTCACCCATGCTCGAGGATATGATGCAGTATTAGAAATCCCATATCACTATTTGACTAAGTAATTATATACATGAGATGCAAATCCTATCTTATAAGTCATTTTCGTAGGTGTCATGACAAAGTCTGAGAGGGTCTCAAATTCTATTCATATGTTCCAACTTTGGTGCATATAATTTATATATGCTCTAGCACAAGAGAGACTGTTAGATTTAAACTTCAGATAATATATATTATATGTCCTTCTTGCAATTGTAAAAAGTGGTTCTCCTCCACTATTCTGAATTGTGGCTTGCTTCCATCTACAGGCACAGTATGTTCTGCTTCTTTTTAAATAGTGTGCAAATTGCTCCTTCGTGTGTGTATATATATATATATATATATATATATATATATATAACTTCTGGATATCTCAAGTATTTGTGATAAAACACCAATTGATATAAGTAATAAAATACAATGTTGAACATAGAAATCACACAACATAACACAGCAATACAGTTGTTGTCCCATAGTCAAAAGACTACCTATACACAAATTAGATATACAGTTGCTGCCCCAGAGGCTGAGGTCTCCTACAGAGAAAAATCGCTGTTCACAAACTGGAAATAACTTAATATACCTTGTGGAAATAACTTTAATACATTTGATAACAGAACCTACTATTAAATATATACTGCTAATGCATAACTACTGGCAGCTATTTTCTACACACAGTTTCCAGCTGACAGTTTCTAGTATAAAACTAACTACTAGCAGTTATTTTCTATGCATAACTTTCATCTTGGAGTTTCTAATACAGAATTGATTTCTAAAGCAATTATTTTCTATGTTTAACTGCCGTGACCGTCCTTGACTATCAGTTCCAACCTAGCTAGCTAAATGAGTATTGCCTCCAAGTGCAATAAAGTAGGCTACGTTTTGTGACAGCACTGGTCTAATGAGTGAATTTTTGTGTCTTCTGATAAAGAAAGTAATGCTTTATGACAACCAGGTGATTTGCATTTGACAAGTAGATGTATCACAAGACGATCAAACATAATTGATATTATATAGGTGTTTGTGATATTGTATCGCATGGGACTATTGCTGAAAATCACTATTCATGAAAAGCCAAAGTTATGATGATCAAAGCTGTTCCCATCGGCAAGTTTCTGATAAAGAAAGCAGTGCTCTATGACAACCAAGTGATTTACATTTGACAAGTAGATATATCACAAGACGACCAAACATAATTGATATTATATAGCTGTTTGTGATATTGTATCACATAAGAGTATTGCTGAGAATCACTATTCATGGAATGTGAAAGATATGATCAAAGCTGTTCCCATCAGTAAGTTATGGTATTGCTTGGGCTTGTTTTGAATTTGTGGTAGTATCCGGTTGTGCTCTAGTTGCTTCATTGTTGATGACGAGGATACAAGCTATGGAAGTAATTATAAGTGGGTTTAACTATTTTACTAGACACCTTTCTGACCTGGCAAGCCAGCATTGCTACATTGAACTGAATTTCCAAGGAGCTTATGTGGTCTGGAAGCAAGTGATATGTTTGGGTGCATTTTTATAATCCAAATTCAGTAGTAGAGTTAGGTTAATTCTGGAATGTGTTGTGAAATTTCTTTTATGATGGGTGTTCAGGTGCATTGATGTTAGTTTTGAATGTTGAGTGGCTACAAATACATTGTAATGTTAGTTTTATTTGTGTTGCTTATGGACTTTGGCTTTTGCTTTATTTTAAGTTTAAGTAGGTCATATTACATGTCTATTTCCCTTATTCTTCTTTGTACTTATGGTTATAACTCTAAGAACAGATGGTAAGCTTGTGAGTTGAAAAATACCTTAAATGCTTTCTTCAATCTTGTTCTGGCTTTTAAAATAGCTCAACTACAAAAACAAAAGTGTGATGTGTATTAGGTGTGAAAAGATATCCCACAGATTTTTCTCACTCCTGTCATGGTTATTATATTATTACAACAACTGAAATAGAAGGTGTGATATGTGTTGGAAATGGAAGTGTGTGTGTATCAAAGGATATGACCTGATGGAATTATTTGAGGAATATTTCCTGGTGATATATGTTCTAGCAATGGACTGAATGGCTTACTTATTTTCATTGATGTGTTAGCATTCATTGGGTTGCAGTTATCAGTTTGCTGATATGTTGTCCTTATGGCTATCCAGGCTCACCAGGAAATTGTGAAGAAACTAGTGGAGTTGATTGGAATTACATCTATCATGGAGGTTTTTTTCTGACAGTATTTACTTTATTTTTAATTGTTACACTGCCCTATTAAGCATTATCTTTGGTGCTGTAAGTTCAAACCTTTTGTTTTACTTGTATTTATTGCTGATACATGTGCATGGGAGGTAGTATTGTTATATCTAAATAAAATCAATTACTTTTGTTGGTTTGAATTTCTATTCCTCTGTATTCTATGCTTGTGTGTTTTGGTATATTTGTAATTTATTGGTAACTTTTCTTCTAAATACCAGGTTTTAATACGCTTGATTGGTGCTGATGAACATATGTATGTAAGTCATGTGAATGCAATGCAGTGGATTGAAGATACTAATGTGCTTGAGATGATTGTGGATAAATTCAGTTCTTCGGTAAGTATCATCGGTTGGCTAAAATCTCTAGTGGAGGATTTGGATATGTTAAATCATTTCCAAATCTAAAGGTGTTATGGGGTTTGGATGGATTAAATTAAAAGCTAATTTTTTAAGTTGATATGTGAGGCAAGTAAGTGAATTAAATATGTGCACAATGATGGTATATGATTTTGTATGATCAGATGGAACACATTATGTTTATGTTTTATTTGTCACCTCTTTTTTTTATTACTTTCTACTTCAATAATAGATCTCAGTGCCCCATTTGACTTGTATTAACCATTTTAATTACGGAGTGTTACCATAATACCGTATCATGTTCTTTTCCATACGAGGTATATTTTCTTTCATAGTTGTCAACAGCACCATATAGTGCTGTTGCAGAATTGTGTTGTGAAGTGCCTGGAACATGCTTCAGTGGTTGCCCAATAGCCACAGAAAATCCTGCAAAATTGCAGCTGGAGTGAGCATGGTAGTCAAAATGACAATTTGGAATGTAAGATCGTATGAATCTATGGTCTTTTCTCTCCTTCAATTCTTCATGTCACCAGATACCGATTTTTACGGATCACGTGAGATTGTCAATGAAGATCAAGACTCGTGTGGGAATGCCTGTCTGTCCATGTGGGTGTGGGAATGCCTGTCTGTCCATGTGGGTGTGGCATCTCTGTCCACATGGGTGCGGCAATGCTGGCGTGGGCGGGGATGTCCCTGTTGAGTGGGTGCGACGGCTGCAACACTGTCGTGTGGGTGTGGCAGCTGCAAGTGTGCGGCTGTCTATCTTCATCCATGTGTGACCTAAATGTAATTAGGTTAAATCTTATTGTCAGCCCAACAACCCTAAAGCCCAATAATTCAGCACAATATGCACTTCCACTCTTAGCCTAGCAAAAAATAAAATACTCTTCTCCTCTCCTGTAATGGACACTGACTTAAAAGCCTACAATAAATATTCTTAGTGGAAAATTATACTAATGTGTTAAAAACCTAAAAAATATAGACTCTTACTCTTCTCATAATTTGTACTGCAGTAACTTAAAATACTGAGATTTTTCCTCAAAACCGAAAAAATACTACAGGCTCTTCCTTTTCTCATAATTTGTAACTTAAAAACCTCTCACTGTGCAGTGCTGTTTTTTGTGCTTATTATATTACTTTTTTATTAACCTAAATAGTTGCCATATATATGAATTTCATAAATTTTGTAGAATCTTACAATCCGTAGTATGATATTTTGATTTACGATTTATACTACCCTTTCTGATTTAAGTAAGATCTCGATTTTGACTATCTTGGGGAGTGAGTGCTGTTGGAGTGTGTCGGAAAAATGTACTTTAATGATGAAAGAGCCTTATTTAGGGGAGTCACTTAAGGATTTCGCCCTCTCCCCTAGTCCCTCAGTCACTTGCATGCCCTTTGTTCTGAGGTGAGCATGACCCAATCCAACCAGATAGGCTAGTTCGACTCAAAGTTGATTTGTATGTGTTTGAGTTTGAAAATAGACCCGATGTATTTTTTCATGACAGGGTCAGATTGTGTTTCAAGCCGATTCCACCTGGCTTAGTCTTAATATTCTCTTTGAAATACAAGTTTTTTGAGTAAGTGTGTAGTAATAATGAACCCTTTTATTTAATGTACAATATTTTGTAAACACATGATATTATATTTATAGGATAGGATTTGTTTACACCAGGTGAAAAAGTTGGTTAAATTACACATTCAACTTTTTATAAAACACAATTTTAATCAATCAAACCATTGAATTATGTAATATTATCTTATTGATCATGTATTTTACATAATTTAAATTTTATAGATATGCATTTAGTAAGGAATATTCACACATTTTTAAATATCATATTGCTATACGATAAAATTAATTGATTTAATAAATATCTAGGTGATTTTAAAATTGTATGAAATTTTGTATGCATGCTCTAATTAATAAGAATGTGAAATTTGCATTCCATAAAAAGGTTTGAAGGTGTAATTTGACTAACTTTACACTTGGTGTAAGCATAACCCTATTTTATAGATTTATTATTTTAAAATATTTATTGAAATATAGCTTAATTTAAGTTTTATAATTTTTTTTATTTTACTATGTAACTATATATAATGTTAAATTAATGTATTTTATAACAGAGTTAGGTTAACTCGGTTATATCCCACTTATTTAGGGTATTGATTAGGTTGGGTTGGAAAAATGGTGAACCCGGCCCAACCCATACTCAACCCCAAGTTTGACCCACTGTTCTGTCAGACAAGGGTCCACCTCTATGGCAACATTTCTGGATTTCTCTGCATTTTTTGCGTAGCTGTGACTTTTGTTCACCCCTAACCCCTGCAGCCTCTTCTCTGCATAGTTTTGTTATCATCTGTGAGATCTCTGAGCCAATTTTTCTGGCAAAATTCTCTCTGTTTCTTGTTAACAATGACCTTTGCTGCCTAGCCTTGTTTTGTCCTTGCATTGTTAGGTTGAGAGCAATCAATCATGTAGATTAAATTGTGATGCATTTAAACAGCCTCATCGACAATAGGATTATTTTCATAATGTTTGTTGTTTGAGTTTGAGAACAAATATACAATGGCAATTTCTTTTCCACTTCGAATGTAATTTTTTATTGCACACAAGGATATTTTTGTATTACTTATACTGCACTTTTCTCTAATAATACCTCCTTCAACTCCTATTACCTATGAAGACGGATACAGTAAACACTTACAATAAATGGAATAAGGATAAAGTATATAAAGCGTTTTCTCTTTATTATGAATGCCAAATACTTTCTCATTGACAGTACATTCTTTGTATGTGCCTTTTACAGGATTCTCCAGAGGTACATGCTAATGCAGCAGAAACTCTCTGTGCTATTACACGATTTGCTCCTGCAGGGCTTTCTGTGAAGATCTCCAGTCCTAGGTAGATTTATTCGAGGACTTATTTTTGTTATTAGTGCAATCCTTCTTTAGTTTTAATAGATTGGAAGTTTATGCATCTTTTTATTTAACCAACATTTTTCATCATATTTTTGCAGCTTTATAGGAAGATTATTCCGTCATGCTCTGGAAGTTTCGCGGCCAAAATCTGTTCTTGTGAACTCTCTATCTGTATGCATATCTTTGCTAGACCCTAAGAGACATACTTTTGGAGCTTATTATACATATAACCGCCAAATGACTAATGGGTCTAGTGTAATTGCAAATCCCGAGACTGTTGAAGGAATGCTAGAAAGCCTAGGTAAGACTTCCTCCATCCACTTTGATCTTCGAATAACCTGTTTCTTCTAAAGTCTCAAAGTCATCTTCTTAGTATTATAAGGTTGAGCTATATGTAATGTTCTTAAATAGCCACTGTGGTAAATGTTAGTTTCAGATTTCAGCCAAACTGCCACTGAAATGACATGGTGCAGAGCCTTTCTCATGGCTGCCAGCTGTCCCATTGTGGGATGGTGCTACCCATGAATGAAGATGAAATAGAAGGGACTAATATGTGTGTAGTAGCCATATTTAGGGTTGTATTGGAGTTTTTGTTAGTCTTATCACTAAATGAAAATTCAGAGAAACTATTTGATGCAAATAGGAGCGATATCCATTTGAATGGGCCAACAAAGGCAATACACATGTGCATGCTCCCAACAGATTGCTAATGTATATTCTAGAAGACTAAAAAGGGGCCTGAGAAGGGTACAACACCAGAAGATGAGAGAAGGGGGGGGGGGAATAGCATAACTAACTCTGCCTAGCTGGCAAAGTGAGAGAATGTGCTAAGCATTGTACTTAGTCTCAATGGGCATGGGGTGAAGGGGAGGGGGGGTATGGAAAAATTTTACTGGGTTGGTTATTGGGTGGACTTTGGCAACTTCATTTGGCATTGTTTTTGTATTTTCGTTCTATTTCACTGGAAGCGAATAATAATGTTTTTGTATTTTCGTTCTATCACACTATTGAATGGAACAAAGTGCGTAACTAACTAGTCAAATTTTGCCAATGGCAATTGCAGATTATAGGTCATAGCTTCAAGTTTCTAATTTGTCTATGCTTCTTAGACCATATTTATAATATGCCTTCTAGTTTGTGGTTGATTTTAATATGCAATATAATATGCTACTCCTGAAAGGCTTGACTGTGTTTTTGGGGAGAAGCGCAATACTAGGAACAAACTCTAGTGAATTTAAATTTATTGGAAATACTAACAGTTGTAGGTCCTGCATCCTTATTTATGAATATCTCACGATTTTATAATTGTCAATAAATTTTAACCAATTAGAAGTGTGTTAGAGAGTATTTCCTACCACTACTCTTGGGGTAAATAGTTTGTCTAAATACGTGAACCACAAGGCCATTTAACTTACATTACCAATATGCAATTCTACTGGTTTGATTTATTTTCAATTTCGTTCTTCTATTGCTCTCTCTCTGTCTCTCGTTCCCACCCCGTTGCTTCAATCAACACCCTTCCCCCCAAGCTAAAAATAAATTTTATACTTTTCAATGAGGTTGTCCGCCACCTCACTTTCTAACATGTAAAATTAAAGTTATACTGATTTCTAATTCTCATTTCATCTTTGAAAAATGGGATCAGTTCAATTAGCTAAATTAATTCAAACTTATGTTACATTACATCATGATATCATTTGACGTATCTGGATGTATATTTGATTTTATGTGCTTGAGTTTCAAAGGAGAAAAATTCTGACCTAGCTCTTACTCTGCAGGTGATTTACTGAACCTATTAGATATTTCTTCTGCTGAAAATCTCTTGCTAACTACTTTTGGCAAATTACAACCGCCTCTCGGTAAACATCGTTTAAAGGTAAACTAATTATTTGAAATTGCTGCCTTTGTCTGTTTGGTTCAAATCTGTTGGAAATTGGTAGAATAGTTTTGAACATGTGATGTTGAAAAGTAATATTTTGGCTTTGCCATATTCTTAACTGAACATTTATTCTTTCAGATTGTTGAATTTATATCAGTGTTAGTAACTGTTGGTGGTGAAGCTGCTGAGAGGAAATTGATTGATCTTGGAGCAGTACAAAGAATTATAAACTTGTTCTTTGAGTAAGTTTAGCAATTCTCTTATCTTGTGCTGTGTCATTTAATCTCATGCCTTGCTATAATGTTTGAATGTGGTAGGTACCCATACAATAACTTTTTGCATCACCACGTGGAAAACATTATAACATCTTGCTTGGAGAGTAAGAATTCTTCTCTTCTGGAACATCTTCTCCATCATTGTGATTTTGTTGGGAAAATTATTCAAGCAGAAAAGCAATTCACGTTGGAAGCTGATACAAACAAGGTACATGATCCTCCCCCCCTTCCTCCTAAAAAATTTGTTATTGCAAAAGTGTTCTGTTTTGTTCTCTATGTTTAGATACAAATATTGAATAAAATAAAAAAATCTTTTGGGATGAATAAATATTTGTTTAATGTCTGCAAATATTCTTACAGCCAACAATACCTGCTGAGGGTAAATCAGCACCCAGGATAGGATGCATAGGACACTTAACCCGTATATCTAACAAACTTGTCCAGTTAGGGAATAACAACGGTGTGATTCAGGAACATTTGAAGGTCTGTTACTATGTCTCCAGCATGTTGTGGTATGATTTTTTGAATGTTTAAACTTAGTAGTGGTATCTGTTGATCAATTCTCGTTCTTGTCCCAGTAAGTAATTGTCTCGTGTTTCAATATGTACTTATGTTAAATGTTCATAATCTTGAAGCTCATTTTCAAACTTCTAAAATTGACAGGGAAATAGTGATTGGACAGATTGGTACTTGGGTGTTCTATCCAATCGCAATGCTGTGGAAAATGTCTATCAATGGGCCTGTGGGTATGTTGCATTTCTTAACTGGCACTATCTTGTTCTATGCCATGGTTAATCTACATTTCCACTCTTTGAATGTGCTGAAAAATTATGATTTTGCCTGTTCCTTTGAATGACATCATGCTTTTAGAAGTCCTGGTTAGAATATTTGTAGTCCAGATTGGTATCGGAATCTCTTTTCTTTAGCCATAAACTTAACGTCATAGCACCCATTAGAACCATGAGAGTATAATATATATTTCTCAAAGCAAGAAAAATGTTTCCATTAGAGGCATAGACCATTGCTCACTGAACCAAGAGAACCTCAACCTCCAGAATATATAAAAGTGATATGACAGAGGTGAATAAATTCTCAAAAAGATTGTGTTTTATTAAGATTGTCTTATAACATCTTTTTAGATATCTGCCGAAAGTTTTTGAATTGAAATTTCTTTTTGTGAAGAGGGATTACTGAAATAATGAGCTGGTTTTCATTTTGACTTCTACGTTTTGTTTTGTTTTTATGTTTTTGAAATGATCCTTCATCCTGTACTTCTATAATATTTAAAACAATATTTAAACTGCTGAATGATTTATTCCTTACCGAAAAATAATCGACTAAATTGATACAATAGTTTATGCTTTGGGATCATGATCTTGAACAAAAGAGGGCTGACAATAATTTATTGGGATATTTTTGTTAATTTTATGACAATAAAATTACAACAGACCTACCCCACTAGGTATTAACAATGGTAGAATTAAAGTCCAATTTTTTAGATAACTGTAAGAATCTTGCTATATGTAGATATTGGCAAGCTCATGTTCTGTGGATAAACCAGAATTTACGCATTTTGTGGTAGAACAATGCGTAGTCCCTTCTCAAGAAATTGTTCTCTGCTATCATACAACACATCTCATCCAACACATTCCAAAAATTGGATGAGATGTGTTGTATGCTTGGAACCTAAAGCTTGAGCACGATCTTTAATCCTGTTATTGAATTATTGTTGGGATTGAGCATATTTTGATGTAGCTTCAATGTAGGTCATATCATGTGGTTGTGTATTAGGCTCTTTTGGTGATTCATAATTAATTGATTGTTACAGGAGACCAACAGCATTGCACGACAGAAATAGGGATAGTGACGAGGATGATTATCAAGATCGGGACTATGATGTTGCAGCATTAGCAAATAACTTAAGTCAGGCCTTCCGTTATGGCATTTACAATAATGATGAGATTGAAGAGGTACAGTACAGTCATTTCAAGGGACCTCCTGTCTGCCTTCAGCTGAATGAACATTTTGTGGTGTCATTTTTTATAGCTCTGACAGTAGGACAGAAATATCTGAAACTTTTTTGAGATTGATAAAGTATTATGTAAGATATATGAACGTCATTAGGATCACTTTCTGATATGGTGTTGATTTCTTCTCACAAGGCTCTTATAGTTTTCTTCACAATGGTCAGAAGTATGTGAAATACCTACAAATATTATATATGAAGATTATTTCTGTGTTTGTTATATATCAAGAAGATATGTATAACTGAGAATGGAATGGCTCAGTCATGGTTCAAAGAAACTTAAAAAAGTAATATTTGAAAACTTTTATGTTAGGTAGTAAAGGCAGTCTACATCTTTATGAGAAAGTAATTTGCAACACTCAGATCCTTCCCATTCCTTGCTAATCATAGCTGAGTGAATGCACATTGTTTTGCCAGCTTTTGTTTCAGATGTTTTTATTGATTATGTTAGTCTAAAGTTAATAATTTGTTCTCAAATTATTTACACCAGCTGTCCTAGTGTCCAATTTTTTCATCGTGCTTAGTAGCATGATAAATTCCTGATGGCTGACTCATTTTTAGGTGGTGTTAATTCTTTCTTGTGCTCCTGTTTTCTTGTGGTTGGGTTTATACTAGTGCTTATCAGATTGTGTCATTAGTAGATCTATGCAATAGTTTTTGACTCCTGAACAATATGTTTCAGGTTCATGGCTCTCTTGAACGAGATGACGAGGTATAATATTTTCCTATTATAGTTTGAAATGAAGTCTTGGAATTGATGTGAAATGAATATATAATTAAATATGTGCAGGTTAATGCTCTGATAAATTTGTTTAAAGATGGAATGAACATTCTTGCTTGGGTGTCTTATAGTGACTTAAATTCCACCACATAATTTTTGGCTATCTGCTGAGAAATTAATGGGTTTCATCATACAAGTCTGCAAAGTGTCTTTCTTTAGGGCTAATTTTCTCATGTTTATGTAAATTAGTAGACATCACTGATGTTTCTTATGATTTTTGGTTGAGATTTGATTTACGATCATGATAAAGTGACTTGGTATCAATCTTGCAGGATGTCTATTTTGATGATGAATCTGCAGAAGTTGTTATATCTTCTCTGCGTTTGGGAGATGACCATGAAAGGTAAATGGTGTTCTTTTGTTGATCGTACATGTGTCTGTTTTCTACTTTGAATTGAACGTCAGGCCTAGTTTTTGTCACATTCTTTGGATGTATACCTTATGCCTTGCATATGCAGTGGATCTCTATTCACAAATTCCAACTGGTTTGCTTTCGAGGAGGATAGAGATCGAGTAGCCAATGAGCGCTCAACAGGTTCCCCTACTTCTCCATCACCTGATGCTGAAGAGGGTATTGTAAAAGCCAGTGGAGATGATGTTATTGCTGGTGAAGATGAGGAGTTAGCTGACACTGCAACATCTTCTCCAGAAGCAGGACAAAAATTAGAACATTGTGGGACCGATAAACCTGTTGAGTGGGTTGAATGGAGGGAATCTTCAGACGCCAATGACCCTTCTGATGTTCTTCCCAATGGGGAAATTGGGAACAATGATTCTGGTGCAGCTGATTCACCATCTCCATCGTCTATTGTTACATTAACAAAGGATGAGCAGACAGCTACTGATTTGCCATCAGCGTCTCTCAACTCTATTGAAACCTCTGAGCCAACTAAAACAGTAACTGAAAATCCAAGTTCATGTGCACCAACTTCGGCGGATGGTACTGAACCATCCACAGATGTAGGAGGCAACAGTAACGAGGACACAACTGACAACAAAAAAGGAGTCGAACATGAATAGATAATGTAAATTCGTGTGAACTGGCTTGGGTAGCTAATCATGCAAAATTAATCAGGTGGGAAAATACATCCAGGATTTTGGCTGGGCAAGAGCATTTAGACCTCTCTGCACAATTTTTTTTTTTAATAGGAGTATTGAATTTTTATTCCCACGAACTTCTGAAGCTAGAAATTCAATGTTTGATGAGGCTTTATAGCTCATGCTGTTAGGTGCTACTGAATTCTTCACCTGTTCATATCAACTGTTTAGCTCGCCCAACTAGGTGCTACTAAATTTTCACCCTTTTCATATTAACTGTTCATATCAATACGTCTCTCCGATACAAATGTTTCGGTATGAAAATGGGTCCTTGCTTGACTTTTTCAATCTCTCAAAGTAACCTTGTATGATGATTTTTATTGGAAGCTCCTCGCCCAAGCTCAGGTCACGTCGGTCTTTAGCATTGCAGAGCTTGGAATGGTTGCTGATAAGGACTTGAACCTCAGAAAGCATACTAAAAATGGGAAAAGGCCAAAACATGAAGGGTAGGGAAGGACGTTTTGTAATTATGAGTTTTCTGAGATGAACATGATTCGTTTCATTGTTACATACTATGAACCTTAGGGTTCTGAAACTTGTATTGACTTGTCCCAGTATATTGTATAAGTTGCTTCAGAATCAACTTCGGAAAGACTTCCTGGTTGGATTGAACTAGTTACAATGAATTTCTATGCATTCATCTTTTATGTAGTATTTCAAGATTTAGGTTATATTGCTCTCAACATGAAAAAGTTGCAGTAATACTAATCCAGTTATTTTAGAGGACTGCATTTTGTCTTTATATTTTTGGGCACAATTTCTAATCAGTGATTCTTACTCGTTCAACTTCAACTACTGTTAATGCGTAGTAACATTTTTCGTACTTCATTCTGCTGGTAAAAAACAAAGATTTTGTAATTAAATGGTATAAAATTAAATTCTCTAGATAAACAACCATTAAAGACGAAATTGACTTGCGTGTCTTCGAGAAAATCCGCTTTCGACTAACGGCAATTGGCATAAGAGCGTTTAAACAAGATGATATAAAAACAATTACGTCAATGGTAAAATTGATAGATAAAATAAAATTGTGCATCCAGTAAATTGTCTTTGATAAGTAGAAATCTAGGTCTTAAGCTTAAGATTATCATGATAGAAAACTTAGACAAATACACTTCCCAGTCTTCATTGTTTTAACACTCAATCAATTCGTATGATAATGACGTAATTTCAACGTGTTCATCGGTTAATGTGGCTTTTTAGTGTCGTATTAAGGTGAATTGCAGGATTCAGTAGCTTATGAGTTGGTGATAGTAGAAAGTCACTGTTATAACGAGGATCAAATTTAGTACCTAAGATAAATAGTGGTTAGTTGATAATTAATCGTGTGAAGTTATAATCCAATTTGTATATTACATGAAATGTTGAACAGATTTGGGTACGATCGTATTAGAGTCAAGGAAAAGGATTTTTTACCGGAAGCTTTTATTTTGGATTTGAGTAGCCCTTAAATGAACTATTTTTGCTAAAAAATCATTCCAATTACAAGATCATATACAAACATGCATAAACAAATAAATTATCTATAATAATAATAACAAAATTGAATGTAATTGATACATCTAATAAGATCAAGGACGCCAATCCAACTCAAAGTTACATTTCGTATGTCAAAATTGAGGTGCTTTGCCTCATCTTACAACTTCAGAGGAAGAATTGAAACTCCATTTCGAGCTTCAGAGTTACGTCCCCACCTTCCTAGACGAGGTTCCTGCAGACAAATACATCTTTAGTGATAGAAGAAACCACTAATGTAGCACGGTTATAATGGCAGGGGAAGAGAGCAATTGGCAGCTCAAGAATTACTGAATACAACAATATTACTCAACCAATTGGCAGACGATTTATTATGAGCCATGGCCTCCCTGACACGATATTATCAAATAATATTATAATGTTCGACAACATATTGCATTATATAACCCAACAGAAATAAGATGCTAACAAATGCACTTATTATGCTCCATCAGAGCAGGACCAAAATGGAAATTATAGTAGATGCGAATCCAAAATTTTTTTGTCATCAATCACAGATCAACTTCATTCTAAGAAAAAAATTCACATCGCAGAAAATGAACTTTCACAATTTTGAAGCAGACTCAAACAACCAATTGAAAATTTTCATTGATTATACCAATTCTCGGGTCAGTTTGCAGCCATCTTATTAAATGAGACATAAGATATTTTCAACTGCAAATCAGACTCAAATATGATTTAAGATTCAACTTAATGTTGAAAATCTCCCTTTGACTAGAGATATAATCAAGTAATAGTTAAAGAACACACAGCAAAGGGCAAAGGGCAAAGGACAAACACAGCAAGAGAACACAAAAAATTTGACTTATTACTTCCAATGAGGCATATTGATACGAAAACTTAGCACCATATCAATTTACTCATTATCATACTAATAATAATCTTAGACAGCTAACAGTCCACTTTCAAACTAGAAAGTTGAAATGCTCAGACAGTTTTCCTGTACATGATAGTTTTCAATATAAATTTCAGTGTTATATCCAACAAAAATAATAGTAAACAAGCAGGACATAGTAAAACTTCACCTGTCCAACTCCAGCAATTAAGAATTCTGCTGATTTTGCAAAAGCCAAGGAATTCACAAATCCAACCTGCAATGCAAAGGGTTTGATAAGATTCCACAGGATTTTTCAACCGCAAATAACTTGGTACAAATGTAAATCTATTACTAGAAAGATGATTAATTGAGCGTTTGGAAATTAATTTTGACTTTAAAAGTAAAACTTGATTTTTCACGTAAAAAAATTATGTAAAAATTTACTAGAACATGATGCATCACAGGTTTTCCATGTTCAGTATCTTGCCAAGCTCAATGATGCATCACATGGCATAAAAAGGTAAGGTTTGTACAGTAGGGGAGAGAGTATTTCAATAAATAACAGGGGATCTACAGAGAAGAGATACATTCAACAAGAACAATGAATCAACAAAAGGCCTTTTTCAGCAGAAGCTACAAGTATAATCAAAATCAAAGAAAAAAGTTGTCTAGGAAATGTAACTGAGTTTAGCTGCTATTCCTTTCACTTACCAATGGTACATTATGAAGTGATTTAATGTCTTTTGTATCACTTTCAACTGCCCATAATCGGACAGAACCATTGCCAGCTCCAGATGCTGCAAGGTCACTGTTTCTACAAACAGTGACTGCACTGACCCAAGAGAATACTGACAAACAATGGTTGTTCCCAGGATGGTTGTAACCATTTACTGCAGAGTGAAGACAACAGTATTACTTTAGGATATTAAGATAAGGTTAGTTATAACTAGCAAATGCATTACAAATTGACACATCTGTATTGTGAAAATAAGCCAACATCAAATTATGATGTTCTTTGTTATATTGTGCATACATGAAAGGAGTAAGCAATTACAGAATCATAGAGGAAATAAAACAACATTTTTCAAAGAGGCAAATGATACTTGTACACTAACTGTACAACAAATCATACAACTGAGAGAGAAGAGAGATTGTTATAGCAAGTAATAAATGTTGTCAAAGAGAGATATTTAAAAAATGTTGCACCACATATGCATTACAGTACGTACATGACAATCCTTCAGAAACACACAAAAGAAACAAGACATGTTACACAAATCATAAGTATTTTCTTCAACAAAAATTAATTTAAACAGATGAAGGAAATATCAATATTGAGACATCTAGCTTACAAGGAAATTGTATGAACATAATAGTTTACCTAGGTTACCATTGGGTAGTCTTTCACTGTTCTTCTGGTCTGATTCCATGCTATCCACCAGTAAAGCATGAGCATTCCTCAAGATGTAAACAGGCTTCTTTCGCATTACAGTCCAAAGCTCAATGCTTCCATCATCAGAACCAGACAAGAGTTCATCATTATTAACAAAACAACAGCATTCCAAGGAAGATGCAGGAGCCCGAAATACAAGACGTGACTCTTCATGAACCTAAATTAGGAGAATAAACATTAAAAGAAAAAAAAAGTTAAGAAAGTCTACAACAGAAATCGGATTCACAAATGAAAATAAGTTAAGCTGATAAAAGTTTTCCACTTAATTACTTGAATATTTTCCACACAAAGATAAAAAGATGAAGAACAGAGCATCAGTAGAAGAAATCAAGGAATACTTAACATGCATGATAGTTGATAGCCAAATACTTAACACTCATATCTTTGTATGATTACCTTAAACAATTGCATGCTACGATCACGTCCAGAAGTCAGTATCCTTTCTTTGCGTAAGCAATCAATACTTAATACTTCACTTTGGTGGCCAAATAGCGTACTCATGTATGTTCTGTCTTCAACATTCCATATCTTAATTGTCCGATCAAATGAACCAGAAAAAAGTTCTGAAGTTCCTTGCCTAAAAGCCAGACAAGAAACAGGGCCCCTATGACCTGGAAAAGCCTGTAAAAACAATCAACATCCAATATCAGCAAGCAAGCCCCAATTTAACAGTCCGAGATCCTAAAACAATTAGCCAAAACAGTTCTATGGTTTTCCAAACATTGAGTTTACAGTGTTAACAAAGAATACTACATATCAAGTCCATTACTTTAAATTTTACTTAGTAAGACCCAACGTAGGATCCTGTTTATATTGAAATCCACTCAATATCCACACAAACAAAAAAATAGCAGTAGAAATTTTATTAGAGAAAAGGCAGTAAAAATACACATATACACACACAATCAGTCCAATCCAAACAATCAGCAAATAGACAACTAACTACACTTCATACTACATTGCTACCATTCATTTGAAAGAAAAAAAAGGCACCTGAACATGCTCTCTGGTACGAGTATCCCATATATGAACATGACGATCAAGGCCTCCAGTTGCCAAATACCGACCATCCGAGCTCGCAGCCAAAGCCAATACTTGTTTACTTTGCTTTGCAGCCGAGCCTTGCGGATCTTTTAAGCCATGAGACTTCAACACCGAATCACTGGGCCAATTATATCTCTCATATTGCCCACTATTCACGTCCCACTGCATAATTATTCCATCTTTGGACGCCGAAAAGCCCTTCGAATCATCCTCAGACAGAGCCACCGCTGTCACACTCTGCCTGTGCTTGACCAACACCCTAAACCCTTCATCACTATTCACTTTCACCCTAAAATATCAAACAAATAAATCTTAAGGTTCCATAAAAAATCCAAAAATACACACACCAACAATAGCTAAGGAATGCAACAAACCTTGAAGCAATGCTTCTTCTGACGCGTCCACTTTCCTCTTGTTGCTCCTTTATCAACTTCTGAGCTACGAGCGAGTCTCTTGCTCCTTCCTCGTCTCCTTCATCATCATCATCTTCCCCTTCACCCTCCTTTTGTTCCTTCTCTTTCTGTGCGATTCGTCGAACCATTTGGAGATAGTCCTGCGCGATTCTCTTCCGCGCCTCCGCGCCGGTTTCTTCCTCCTGATCCTCCCCGGAACCGTCTTCGACGCCGGCGAAGAAGCCATCTTCATCAAAATCGCTTTCTATTTCAGCATCTTCCTCGTCGTCGGGGTCAAGCTTTCCATTAGGCTTTTGGCGTTTTCGGGAATCGTTGGTGAAGAATGGGTCATGGCTTTTCTTCTTTCGCGGCATGATTCAGATTTAAAAGTTCGAATCTGCAGTGCAGAGAGTGTATGCAGGGTTTTTGAGAAGAAACGCAGACAACAAGTAACTAGGGTTTAAGAGTCTTACGGAGAAAATACTGTGTCTGCTTTATGTACTCCCAATATTCTCCAATTTTTCTATCATCTCTATCACTATATAACCACATTATATTATCAAATAATCTTATCTTTTATCAAATATTCTATTATTAAATAACAAAATAATATATTAAAATATTTACTGTGATATATTTTAAAATATAATACATATAAAAAACATAAAAGAATGAAAAATATTATATATATATATATATATATATATAAACTAAAAATTTAAAATATTTAATAATATAAAAATTCTAAATACACAAGTACATCTAAATCTATATTCCCACTAATACTTTAATAATAATATGAACAATTTTTCTCAATTTTTAACATTAAGTCGAAATTTGTTGTACTTTCGGAAAAATTATATATTCTCGTTAAAACAGGAAAAAATGTTTTTTTTTTAATTCACGGGTGATTTATATTTAATTATTTTCAAATTAAAATATTTAAATTTATTTAAAAATAATTTTTTTAATTATAATTTTCTTTAAAATGTTATTCTTAAAAATAAATATATTTAAGCTCATATTAGGTTTGAGTTTCAAAATTATATATTCGAAAATATACTTTTATAAATTTCAAATTTAATAGTTTTAATTCGTTGTTAATAATATTATTTATTTATTATAATGCAAAAAAATTATCGATTATGAGTAACTGTTGATTAAGTGAGTAACAATAACAGTTCTAAATCCATGTTTTTTTTATAATTTAATAATAATTATAATTGATTATATTCTTATCATCTTCGTATTTTATTCCTTTCTTATGCGTGAAAAACAATTTATCGTAGTTTCCTTTTTTCACATTTCTATTTCTTTAAACAACTTGTGTTCTTTTTTATTCTCCCTTATACACACTTATATTTTGCCCTTTAATTTTTCAACCTTTTTTTATTTAATTATTTTTTTCTTACCTCCGATCTTTTGGTCTAATTAAATATTCTCTTTTAATATCATGTTAGATTTGAAGAATTTATTTACTAATCCTCCTCAAATTAATAAGTTAAAATAATAGTGTAATTTTTTAATTTATTTTAATTGGTCTCATCTAACATCTTAATACGATAGAATGAGTTAGTTTATTTATTGATTTTAAAATTATTTATATATTTAAATAAAATAAAAAATATAAATATTTTTTTATATTATTAAAATAATAAAATATATTATAATATTATAATTTAAACAATAAGATAAGTTGTACACATTTTTTACCCTTATCCTACTTAATTTTATTTTTCTCTTCCAAACCCATTTTATTTGTTTGTTTCATTTTTCTTTCTCACTTCTCACTTATTTTATAGAAGCATTTTTTTTTCTATAAATTTACAACACATTCTTGTTGTGTTAATTTAAAAAACACACACATAACAAAACAAAATTTTGTTAATTGTGATTTTGCAATATATAGTTAAAGTGTAGCCGAGCAACTACAGTGTACGTGTCCTGACCTGGATAGGTACATTATCACATGATAACCCATTTATTTAGAATATAATATCAAAATTTTCTTTTAATTGAAAAAAAAATAGTATCAATTAAATTCAAATTTATTAATGATGAGAGGATCAAATGCATGTAAAACTACGCAATAATAAGAAAATTAATAAAATGAATGTAATTGAAATTTAATTAAAATAAAGTAGAGTTGGAAGAATTGCACATGCTAATTTAACAATAAAATATAAATAGATTTGAAATTTGGGATCTGAGGGGGTGAATTATAAAATAGATAAATTGAAAATGAGAATTAAATAATCGAATACTATAATTAAATAAAATTGTTAAACAAGTAGATAATCAAAATTAGATTCAATACGAAATGAATAAAATAAATTAAATAATAAAAAAATAAAAAATTCAATAGAAATTATAAATTAAATTAATAAAAATGAATATTTGTAGTAACTAATTGTTAAGCTCGTCAAATTAATAATAAAACTTGAAATTTTATAGGAAAAAAGAAGTGGAAAAGCAAGATGGGAGGCGCCCGAAAAGAAATATGATAGTGTTATTAGATCTTTGATTTATAGGTGACTAACTAAGAGAAAATGATTTGATAATTAATTTAATTACAATACAAATCAAATATTTCCTCAATTAAAAATTACAAAATTGGATTATTGATTCTGTTGCGAAAAGGGTATTTGATTGTATTGACAAAGTTTCAATGAAAATTCTCAATTATATTCTTACTAAGTGGATTAAAACAGAATGAATTTTGTATAAAGAGTTGAATTGAAATTAAATGACAAAGAACGGTAAATTGTTGAGAAAATATCAATTAAAGACACGTAGGATTGACTTCATTCTTTATCCCTCTTTTGTAATGACTATGTCAATTAAGAACGTCAATTAACCTAACAATGTTGATGTCACCTACTCAAATCATCCATGTTGATTCTTCACACATGAAATTCATAAGAAAACCTAATAAATGTTGATTCCTCACACAATTAAGAGATTTTTCAGCATTAGGTTTAGGGTGTTAAGCAATTGATACATTCATTCAATATTCCTGACAATTAACGTAACAAATATTCTTACTGTGATTTAGGGTTCAAGATATGTTTTCCAATCATATCCCAAACATCAAGAATAAATCATTCCAAAGCACAAAGGATAAGAATAACAACATCAAAACATAGATTAATATCTCAAAATATCATCATGATACAAAAGAGTTCAAAGGAAGTGCACTAAATCCCAAGAGAATGAAATTAGTCACTCATGTTGGCCATTACAATACTCCAAATGAGGAAGAAGTGAAGAATTAATGAAAATTGGACGAAACCTTAGCAATAGTCGCACCTCTTCTCCCTAAAACCGCTTGCGTTTCTCAAAACATATCTTATCTTTTTATAGGAAAAATTGGGGTCTCGCATCTTTTGCTCAAGCGACAACTTTCGCTCAAGCGAAAATTCGCTGAGCGAATGTTAGTTATTCTTCTATGGAGTTCACTCACTCAAGCGATCATTTTGTTACTTGAGCGAGTGAACTCCAGAGAAGAATAACTAACATTCGCTCAAGCGAATTTTCTTGCGCTTGAGTGACTGACTTCCAGAGAAGAATAATTGATATTCGCTCAAGCGAGAGTCTATCTCACTCGATCGACTTCTATGCTGAAAATCTTCTTCCTTCTTCCAGTTTTACTCCAATTATGCTGACAATTATGCTCTTTACTCTTATATTAAGGTATTCTCGAATTCATCCTATATTAGAAAAAAATATATTAGAATTAACATAAGTTAAGTAGTTTCATAACAATTCAATGTTGGCAAAATTTGGGTCATGTATATATATGATACATAATTTAAATATGTTAGGACCATTATTTATCAAGCCAAATAATAAAGTGATCTGACTAAATTAAAGTTTTGGCTAAAAGCATATGTCATGAAAATAAAATTGTGTAGAGACCATTGAGTAATTTCTAATTTGATGAGGGGTCAAATTGGAAATACTAAAACTTAAGTAATTAATTCTGGTTATCTAAAGGGTCATGGTCCCCTTCTGGGAGCACACACACAGAACGTAAGTATCAGTCCCATTCCTTTCTTTCTATCCCCATCAAGAGAGAAAATTAAGAGGGAAATACAGGTGTTCTTCAGGTGAAAGATCATAAGATCAATATAGTGTTCTACAAAGACATCATCATTATGACTAATTCAGATACGCTTTCACATTCAATTTACAACATGTTTATCAGTATGAGATTACGTTTATGTTTGATTGTTAGAATCAAAATCAGGATTATTATTATTATTATTATTATTGTTTTTCCAACAATTGGTGTCAGAGCCGCCCATATTTGATTCATGTCTGTTTAATTTATAGAACCCTAATTATGAAAATTAGGATTAATTTTGTTTTAAACAATTCAAATTACCCAATTTTATGAACCCTAAGTGGAGAATAATCTCTAATTTTTGTGAACCCTAAAATTTAAATTTGGGGGTAACATCCCCAATCTGATTCTGCTTGCTGATGGAACCGTGGAGGAAGCTATGGATTCTTCTTCTTCTTCTTCGTTTTTCCCTTTTGTTTCAGTTTAAGTTTCAAGTTTTACTGAGAAAGAAATAATGTTTCAAATTTCAATCTATCTTGTATTGGGTTCTCTGTTCTTTTTTGAATCTTTTGTTTTTATTTAATTTTATGAGTTTGAAATTGGGGGTGGTGTTTGTGGAGTTCCCAACACAGAAAATCTTAGGTAAATGGTGAATGTTTCCACAGGTGTGACTGTTCTTATTTTTAGGAAAATTTGATGTTAAATTCCCTATTTAGGGTTTGAGTGATTATTGCTTAATCCCCTTTTAGGATTTAGAGCAGTATGCTAAAGAGACTCAAAACTATCTCTGTTTCATCCCTAGTGTGATTTTAGGGAGATGTTCATCCTTTATGTATTGGTGGAAAATGAGGTCTTTTTTCATCCTTTGATTTGTTCAAATGAAGTGTTTATCCCTAATGAGATCCTAGGGAGGTGTTCATCTTTAGTAGAATTCTAATGAGGTGATTCTCTTTTGAATTAGTTTGGAAATATTAAATATTTGGTTTTGTTATATAAATAAAATATTCAATTTTTGGTAGTTTAATATTTTTTGTGAGCAAATTGAGTCAAGAAGTCACCAAAGTAACTTCTCTTGAATTGGACAGTTCATGAAAAATATTGAATGTTAGTATTTGTGTATATTCATGCGAGTATTAGTCGGCCCAAAGGAAGATTAATATTTGACCGAATTGCATACACACTTGTAATGATAAACATGTGATAATTATAAGGATTTGATTTGTCGATGATAAATCAATCCAAAGACTAGTTTGTTATTGGACGTGCTTTATTGTCAATGTTTGATTATTACAACAAGATACCTCTAGCAGCTTAATATTACTCGTCCAAAGACTTGATATTGATGGTGCATTGGGTGTCTTGAGATAGGTTAAACCACTATTTGAATATATATTATTTATTTTTTATATAATGTGAGCATAATTAGTTTATTTCTCGTGTTCTAAATTCAGCTACAATTGCTTTTGTATCTGCCACTTTAAATTCTGTTTCGGTCCTCAATGAAACAAATTTTAAGGACTGGAAAGAGAACATTGATATTATTCTTGGTTGCATGGATATGGATCTTGCGTTAAGGATTGAGCAACCTCCTACTCCTACGGATTCAAGTACCTTTGAACAAAAAAAGAGATTATGAGAAGTGGGATCGCTCAAATCGCATGAGTCTAATGATCACTAAGCGCGACATCCCGGAGGTGTTTAGGAGCACTGTTTCTGAAAACATCACAAGTGCCAAAGAATTTCTTGCTGAAATTGAGCAGCGCTTTGCAAAAAGCGATAAGGCGGAGGCAAACACTCTTCTTCAGAACTTGATTTCCATGAAATATCAAGGCAAAGGAAATATCAGGGAGTACATTATGAGCATGCCTAATATTGTTTTTAAGCTCAAGGCACTAAAGCTTGAACTCTCAGAAGACTTGCTCATTCATTTGGTGTTGATTTCTCTTCCTGCAACGTTTAATCAATTTAAGGTATCTTACAACTGTCAGAAGGATAAATGGTCTCTTAATGAGCTCATTTCACATTGTGTACAAGAAGAGGAAAGACTAAAGCAAGACAAGACAGAAAATGCTCATTTTGCAAGTACCTCCAAGGATAAGGGCAAAAGAAAGAGATCAGAGGATCTCGAGAAAGAAGCTGCTAAGGGTCCAGAACAAAAGAAACAAACTTAAGAAAACAAATGTTTCTTTTGCAATATGACTCAACACGTAAAGAAGAAATGTGTTAAATATCATGCTTGGCGTGAAAAGAAAGGGTTGCCTAAACTACCGGAAGCCAATTGATTCTGAAAGATGGATTTATGTTGGAGATGACAAATTGGTAGAGGTGGAAGCTATAGGGCATTTTAAATTGTTATTAAGTACTGATTTTTATTTGGATTTGAAAGACACTTTTGTTATGCCGTCATTTAGACGAAATTTGGTTTCAGTTTCTTATTTGGACAAATTAGGTTATTTGTGTTCATTTGGAAATAATAAGTTCAGTTTGTCTTTTAATTCAGATATTGTTGGAACTGGTTCACTTTTGATTTATGATAATCAGTATTTACTTGATATTGTGGCCACCTATAATGAAACCCTTAATACAGAATCATGTGGTACTAAACGTAAAATTGAAAATACTCACTCAAGTGCATTATGGCACAAGTGCTCAGGTAACATCAAATTGTAACGTTTGGGCTTGTGTTACACTCTTAAAGATATGGTAGAGAGTATGATTTGTCATTCCACCTTACTGGAATCACTTTGGGGAGAGACACTAAATATGACATCTTATATTCTAAACAGAGTACCAACTAAAGCAGCTACCAAAACATCTTATGAGCTTTGGACCGGGCGACAGCCTAGTCTGAAGCATTTCCATGTGTGGGGATGTCGAGCTGAGGCAAGGCCTTATAAGCCAAATGAAAAGAAATTGGACTCCTGAACAGTAAGTAGTTATTTTATTGGTTATGCTGAAAGATTCAGGGGATATAAATTTTATGATCCCACATTAAAGACAATTTTTGAGACGGGAACTATTACGTTCTTTGAGGATATTGAGTTTGGGAGGAAGAATAAAATCAGGAACTTTGTCTTGGAGGAAGAATCGGTAACAATTCCAGAACTGATTCAAATAGTTACTTTTGATAAAGTAAGTTCGGAACCTCCACAAGGCATTATTGATGAACCCCTTACTCAATATGATTTGGTTGTTCATGAAGAACAAACTCAAGATCCTCAAGAACCTGTACATCATGAGCTAATAACTTTGCAGAGATCCACTAGAGAAAGAAGAAGTGCTATTTTGGATGATTACATGGTATTTCTTCAAGAACATGAGGAAAATAATGATATAATGGAAGATGACCCAGTTAACTTCCGTCAAGCTATACAAGGTTCTAACTCTCAAAAGTGGATTGAAGCAATGAAGGAGAAGTATAAGTCCATGCAAGACAATAAGGTTTGGGGATTTGTCCCATTACCAGAAGGTATGAAACTCATTTGGCTTCAAGATGAATATTGTTGATGATTGTGTGTATCACAAGTTTAAAGGGAGACAAGTTTAGTCTCAATCAGTGCCCAAAGGGGAATTTGGAAATTGAGGAAATACAAAAGATTCCCTATGCATCAGCTGTAGGAAGTTTGATGTATGCTCAAGTATGTACGCGTCCAGATATAACATACATAATTGGGGTTCTAGGTAGATATTTAAGCAATCCAGGAATAGACCATTGAAAAGCAGCAAAAAAGGTCATAAGATATTTAAAGAGAACAAAAGATTATATGCTCACATATAGGAGGTCAGACCAGTTGGAGATCGCTGGGTTTTCTGACTCATATTTTGTAGGATGTCAAGAATTTGTAACATGCTATGAGGCATCAAATCATAGAATATGGCTGAGAAATTTGTCACATGACTACAAATTGTAAAAGGCATTGAAATACCACTTAAGTTATATTGTGACAATAAATCAGTTGTATTGTTAAGGAAAGAGTACAAAATGAACGGATTTTCATAGAACACTTAAGGACAAACTCCATCATAGCATATCCTCTAATTAAAGGACTTCCGCCCAAGGTCTTTCATGAGCATGTTGCTCACATGGGTGTTTTACAGTTTGAGGAATTTGTGGTTTAGTAGGAGTTAGTCACTTTCATATATTTTATGTTCTATGTTTAATTTCATATATGTATACATTGATTTTTGGACATATTTGGTTATCTATAGATATGCGGTTTTTTCGTTCATTCATTACACTTTGTACATTAAGGATATTATATCGATCTCGATAAGTTAAAGTTTGGACCAGTTGAAAATAGACGTGTACAGATCACCTTCACGTAATTTTTCATGCTACACATTTCATGATGAATCCATGTCATTTGGTTATGTTAGGATGAGTAATCATTGTTGGTTTTAATTGCGATGATGCAATGAAAAACTGGTTTGGTTCTATATCCTGATATGATTAATGGACAGGACTTTTGGAGTATGCTAAAGGAATATAATGGCAATTTTGAGCTCATAAAGTCTAACACATTTGTAAGGTTGTAATGACATATATATTTGTGACCAGTGGGAGATTGTTGGTAAAATTTGGGTCATGTATATATATGATACATAATTTAAATATGTTAGGGTCATTATTTATTAAGCCAAATAATAAAGTGATCTGACTAAATTAAAGTTTTGGCTAAAAGCATATGTCATAAAAAAAATTGTGTAGAGACCATTGAACAATTTCTAATTTGATGAGGGGCCAAATTGGAAATACTAAAACTTAAGTAATTAACCTAATTCTGGTTATCTAAAGGGTCATGGTCCCCTTCTGGGAGCACACACAGAACATAAGTATCAGTCCCGTTCCTTTTTTTCTATCCCCATCAAGAGAAAAAATCAAGAAGGAAATACAGGTGCTCTTCAGGTGGAAGATCATAAGATCAATATAGTGTTCTACAAAGACATCATCATTATGACTAATTCAAGTACGCTTTCGCATTCAGTTTACAACATGTTTATCAGTATGGGATTACGTTTATGTTTGATCGTTAGAATCAAAATCAAGATTATTATTATTATTATTATTGTTTTTCCAACATTCAAGACATAATTATATCAATTTTTTACCACTTAACAAGTCGCTGGATTATGTGATGATTAATAGTTTAAGATAATCATTGTATTTAAAGTCTTTCTGACAGTGGGTTAAGTAAGCGTATCCCATTGTTATGAATGACAGTACATGGAAGGACCACTAGTAAACTCGAGAGGATGTACCAATGTGAAGGGACTCATACTTGAAGGGAGATTGTTAAGAAAATTCAAGTGTGAGTTTAAATCTCACATTGTATAAGAATGGTGAAGTTGAACAACATAATAAGAATTTAGATCCCTAAGTAAGCAATAACTATAAAGTCAAACCAAGGGAGGAAACAACAACACTACAGTTGGGGTAGCCTAGCCAAAACACTAGGGATGGCAAAACGGGTCAGCCCGTCCCGTTTTGGCCTGCCAAAAGCGGGGCGGACTGACCCAATATAGTCATGACGGGCTGTAGACCTTGGTCCGCCCGCCAAGGGCGGGTTGTGAGCTAACCCGCCATAATTTAGAAAAAAATAATTTTTTTTAAATAATTTTTTTTAATAAATTTAATAATAAGATTATTATTTTTTGTCAATAATTCTATATATATATATATATATATATATATATATATATTATTTCAATTTAATAATATAAATCAATACATTATTTTAAGAAATTATAATTTAGAACAATAATAAAATTTACATAATAATAAATAATAACAAATATATATATATAAATAACGTTAAACTTATAAAATTTATATTTTTTATATTGAAAAATTCAAATACCTATATCTTTTTTATTTGATAAAACTTCATATTATTCTTGGTTGAGTAATTCTTACACCTTTAATTCAAGTAATAAGGATAAAAATAATCGGTGTTTAGGATAAACAAGGAGAACATGAGAGAAAGTTATGTTTTAGGAAGGAAAATATTTTTTGTGAGAATGAAACTTTTTTAATTCTCTTTCTAAACTTTTTTAATTCTCTTTCTAAAATTTTTAATTTTATATATTATCTTTATAATTAATTTTATTATAATAAAAAATTATTTTATTATTAATTAGGTGGGTCGTGGGTCGGCCCGCACTGTCTCGCGAGTTGGCCGACGGGTTAGCGAGTTTGGCGGGACGGGCCAAAGCGGGCTGGTGGGCTGAAAACACCAACCCCCCGCCATATTATGGCGAGCTGGCAGGCCGGCCCGCCGGACCTAGCCTGTTTTGCCATCCCTACAAAATTCCAAGATACGATTGTCTTTTTCAGGCAACATGCGAAATCTTCTCTTGGATGTCCTAAGGCAAAACATGGACTTATTTGCGTGAACAATTGTAAACATGCTAAGAATAAACCCAAGATTATGTGTCATAGGCTTTTTGTGTATAAGGAGCACACCCCATAGCTCAAAAGAAAAGGAAGATGAGTGAGGAGTAGGGATGTCAAAATAAGCCTAACGTGATGAACCTACCCGAAAGGCCCGAAAAATAGGCTAGACTAGGCCATAAAATTTGTGACCTATATTGAATCAGACTTATTTTTTTCTTGCCTATTTGGATCATGACTTATATGGGCTTAGATCAGGCTAGCCCATAGGCTTATAGGTCAACCCATTTTATAGAATAATAATTATATTTAAATAAAATTAAAAATAATATTATTATATTAATATATATATATATATATATATTTATAAATTAATTTTACAGAAATTCACTTATATCAAAATAAATTTTTAATAATCACTTATTCTAAGATCTAATGATTAAGATTAATGACTATTTTAAATTAATAAATTACTAAAAATAAATAATAATAATAATAATAATAATAATAATAATAATAATAATAAAGAGTAAGTTTTTAATTCTTATTTTGAGATTGAATGGATACATTTTCTTATAATTTATGTATTAAATCATCATATCTTAAAAAAAACTAATCTCATTAATAAAATTTAAATTTTTAAAATATATTTTAATTAATTGATTTTGTATAAATATGTCAATTTTTTTTTAAATTCAATCAGGTTAAAATTGTTCTCATTAGCCCGTTGATCTAACATAAGGTCATACTAAACTAAATTTTTTTGTCTATTTTAAAATATAAGCTAGTTTAGACCATCAAATTTTTTTACTTGGCTCATAAGACTAAACTAGGTTGACTCGCCCGTTTTTATATCTCTAGTGAGGAGCAAAGAAAAACAGCCGAAAGTGAAGTCGACAAACTTTTGGAGGCAAGTTTCATAAGGGAGGTACATTACACCATATGGGTGGCCAGTGTTGTTCTTGTCAAAATATCAAATGGAAAATGGTGCATTCCTTCTCGCCTCATCTTTGTCAGAGACGGGAGTGTAGCTACTGAAGGAGCACTCTCGGAAACTCCCTTGCCCTTGTTAACACCAATGATAACAGTCTTTATCTCAATTGATGGCATGTTCTTTTTTCGCAATGGTTGAAAAATCATTTGCTTGTGGGGAAAATAACATCCATGATATTTACATTAAAGCTACTAATTCAACACAATTAACAATGAAAGTAAAATATAATGAATAAGGGGCAAAATTATACCAAAAATATCACTTCAACCGTAAAGATAAATATGTTGTGAAAAGCTTTTAGTGGGAAGTTGATGGGAGAGTTTGTCCAAAATGTCTAGATTTTGAATATCAAATGGACACCTATTGGTTTTCAGCCAGTGGGATAGTGGATCGGATTCAAAGTCCAATAAAATAAAAACGTTGTTTTCTCTCCATCATAAAAATACATTTGTGCATCCTATTCCACTTGCACCTTAAAGAAACTCGTCTTGAAGTTCTTAAAGGATGAAGTATACGTGGCAAAAACTGTATTGGAAGGTTGACCTATAAGTAACAACTAACTCACTTGGTCACTAGGGCGAGTGTTAAAGTGATGAAGGAAAATCAAAGGAGTCGTTTTTGGGTGCAAAACGTCACATATCAACCTAAAAGCTTGGAGGATGACCCAATTATTGTGATGAAGTTAGGTAGGAGCCACATTTAAAAATTGTAGCATACCCATCGTGAATTCATCTAGAGGAAATCAAATGTGTCATTCCCCTACAAACCTACACCTTGCACTTTATCCCCACTACAATTGCTAGAAGCCGGCAAAGTAGAGTCAATAGTAACTACACTCTCTTCGTTACAACAATTTGACACCTCCCATGTCCTTTGGACAAATGTACCAAAAAGCTCTTTGATAGAATTGTTAAAACGGGTAACTCGGTCTAGACTAGCCTAACTCTACGAGTCAAGCAAAAGAAAATTGATGACCTAAATGAACCATAATTTTTAGTCTAGTTTGATCCTATATTAGGTCAACAGGCTAATAAGTCAATTTTGGTTTGATTAAACATTTTAAAGAAATTATTAATGTATCTATACTAAAATAAATATTTAAAAATATATTTAAATATAAAATAAAATATATTTTTAAATTTTAAATTATATTAATAAAATTAATTTTTATTTAAGATATATAATTTAATATATAAATTATAAAATAATTAATTCATCCAATCTCAAGATAAGAGTTAAAAACTTAATTTTCATTATCATTATTAATTTTTTTAGTAATTTATTGATTTAATATAATAATTAATCTTAATAATAAGATATTGTAATAAGTGGTTGTTAAATGTTTACTTTAATATTTACTCTTAAAATAAGTTAATTCTTGACCAAATTAATTTATAATACATATATATTTTTTAATAAAATAATATTACTTTTATTTATTTTAAAAAATAATTATTATTCTATAAAATAGACCGATAGCTTAATCTAAATTTATGTAAATTATGATTTAAATAGATTAGACTAAAATAACTCTAATTAAATTTAAATTATAAATTTATTTACCTAATCTAACCTATTTCTCCAATTAGCTTATTGAACTAAATTTATTTTGTCACCTATACTCTTTAGTTGCAGAAGAAACCAAGCACATTCTCAAGTTACACTCTCGGAACCCAGAGCTCGTAGCAATATGTGGTCCTAAAAACCCACCTTTTACTTATAGACTATTGATCTCACGACAGAGATCCATCACCTAAATGCAAAAACATCACATCTATGTTTAACTTTTCCCTCCAAAACACCTTATAGAAAGTGTGCACGAAAAATCCCTTCATTCGACTCTTTGTCATCTGCGAACTCCTCAAGCCTAGGAGACTAGTAGGTAAGAGGAGTCGGAGAGACGTCGAAACATCCTACTAATGATCATGAAATTTTTTTGTTTAAAGGCTCACAAACTTCTCCATTGCCGAAAAGCTCCCTAATACTCTATTTGTTTCCATTGATATATTGTTGACGAAGATAGAAACACGAGGATGACACACGTTTGGTTCAACAAAAATACGACGAAATGAAAGCGAGGAAAAGCGGGAGATGGGAGAAAGAGGTTCTTCGCTGATGCACGAAGAAAAGAGATGAAAGCCCCCTGGACAAATTGAAATGTCCAACTTACCCTCACTCTGCAAGATTCACTGGTGCATGCATGCAGAGAGATTCTTAAGAATCTCTGCAAAAAGTTGAGAATCTCTTCAAAACTTGTTTCACATGCTTCAACAGGGATTCAACCCTATTTTTATAACCCGTGATCACAAGCAAAGTTCTCACGCCATCCTCCCTCCATTGCAGTTCTCACAGCAGCCTCCATTGAAGCTCTAGAGAAGATCAATACATGCTACACAATGTTAGGTAAGATTAGTCCATGTTTTTATCATGCAAATGTTTCACCCCATGTCATATATTCAAGCTCAACTGATATTACACTAGAAAACGTTGATTTATCAACCTTCTTTGCCTAAGTAATGATCTTTGACAGAGAGAATCTTTTTTTAATAAAAATTCACCAGCATGTCCGCTTTTTCATCCTTCTTCAGAATCATATGCCTATGATGAGACGAAATGATCTGAGGGTAACCGAATCGAGTGAGGGAAACTGATACCGCATTGTCAGGATGAACGAATTCATCTCCACCATAGGCCATCATCAAGGATGAAGCTGCTTGCTTAAAATAGAAAGCGCAGAACAACCACCCAGATTTTCGACCAAGGTGAACCAACCACCCATATTTCCGACCAAGGTGAACCAAACACCCAGATTTCCGACCAAGGTGAATAATGCGAATAACAACAAGATGGATCCCCACATAGAGTTCCTTGTTCAGACCATCAAAGATCACTAAAGCACCTTTTGGTATGACGATCTCTGTTTTCAACCTCCATTAAAGGTCCACCGAATAATATAGGTAAGCTTCTCCTTTATGGCGCCAACCATAATCGATTATGGTGCATCTTCTTCCTCCGACGGTTTATGCATCGTTCTGGCGCCAGACTCTCCTCCGATGGGCGCCTCTCTGGCCGCCATGGTGGACCTCATGGCTGCAGCTAATCCAGTCATGCATGCATGAGAAAAGGCCAAACCTCGTCGACTCCAACAAAAAATGGGCAGTACACCATCATGGTTTCTGACTTGGTTATGTTGTTGTTGCAGGCTTAGGGGTGTCGTCAAGTTTGCCATCAGCTTGTCCCACGAAGAGCTTCGTTCATATCTTTTCTCATAGGTATAGTTGATATGTTGTCTTCCATGATTGCAACCTGAACTGGTTCTAATGCTGTACTCCATGCATTTTTTTATTTCGACTACTAGTAAATATCGAAACACTTAGTAATTAGTTCATTGGAATTATTGCCTTTGTTTATCATTTTGCAAGATTATGATGAAAAGAAACAAAGAGATGATGAAATTTATTTCTGGTTTAGAAACACAACTCAGTTGAGTCCCAAAACTGAATTTTTGTTTATAAGTCGTGTACACATTAGACAATAAAAAATATAATTGCGTGGTTGAGCATGTACTTTGATATTTTATCTTTTAAAAGTTTCAAACTTAAAATATTCTCTTTTTGATAGAAAAAGTTGTCCAAACATGAAGGTATACGAGTGAGAGTTTCTGCAAAATATATATGTTATCAAATCAGAAACCTAACAAAATAAGAATAGAAAGAGTGAAACGTACAAATATTAAAATAATTGTAAGGTTGGATTGCTTCTAGGCTCATCCACATGACAGGTCCATTTGAAAGGTGTGGAATGGGCCCAAGATAAGGCTATTGAACCCAAGTTTTAGATATATTAATATAAAATACTTTTATTATAAAATAAAAAATGTTATATACACAACTACAGAATGATCATTCAACGTCAGGTGTGGAAGGCATTCAACGTCGGTTCCACTGACGTCGTTGATTCAGGCGTCGTTGAATGTCAAAGGATTCTACGTCGGTTCAGAATACCCGACGTTGAAAGTGATATATATCTACGTCGGTTAACCAAAAGTTCGTCGTAGAAATTAATAAATTCTACGTCGGTTATTGAACTAACCGACGTTGAAAGTCCTTTCTCGCTCAAGCGACCGGTGTACTCGCTTGAGCGACGAAGCTTTCAAACAAAGGGGACTCTCGGGTTCTGTATCGCTCAAGCGACCCCTGTATCGCTCAAGCGACCGACGTTACAACGTCGGTTAATGCAATAATCGACGTAGAATATCCCTTTTTTTTTTTAAATGTAGGTCCTGTTTTAGTGCCACCAACAAGTACACGACTTGATGTAATCTCAGCTCGCATAAGATATTTATTTCAGCTAATCACTAATATATAAAATGATAGATATATATGTCAAAATCAGCCAAATTATGTACAAAATACACAAAAAATTATCAATCAATCCTATTCCTAACTACTTGTACAAACTTTTCTCGCCCATTTGTTTCTAACCATGTCTATAGTATCCATAGGCAAAGGTTCTATATCTTTAAATGCCCGTAAGAAGTTCACAATAATAGAATGGTAAACCCTAAGCAATAAAAATAAAGGAATTGAATATAATAGCAAATGTCAACTTACCTCATTCCAACTATCCCGAATGCTACCAAAAATGATGAGCCACATCCAATACATTACATAGTAGCCGCACTCGTATCCTCCATTTTGTTTGTTACACTAAAATGACTAAATATGTTAAAAATAACTATTAAATTTGAACATAAATTAATAGATAGTATAATATATATAAAGGCTACTTACTTTGATAAAATTCCAATTTGGAGTTGTGCTTTTACTTGTGTGTTTTCCACCTAATGTACTACAAACCTTTAGAGCACTATATATTGAAAAGAAGGGGGTTAGAAATAGAATAATCAAGATGTTTAGACATAATATAAGAAATACTTACTCGTTTACAATATTTTTTAGCTCCATGTCAGGTTTCCTTCCCAATGAGCAGAACCAACACACAAGATTCTGATTTGGACAAATAACTAATAGCTGCCAAGTGGTTTCTGTATATACACATGATTAGAATCTATTAAAAAACTTGTGTAAAACCGTAAGAGGCTGGGATAACTTACGAATGATGGTATGCTCCAAGGTAAATATCTCTTTTAGAATCGGTGATCCAATTCTGCATGTAACCGAGAATTTGATCACGCTTATTCCCGCACTTTTGTATGGATTGAGGCTCGAAGAATCCATACACATGACCAATGCCCTGCTCCACTATCATTTCGTGCATCATCCTAAAATATGCCAATTTAAGTGAACTTATAGCTTATATATTTACTAAAATGAAAAGAGTCATGAAAGATATGAACTTACAATGTCCAAAATTGTAAAACAGCCTATATTTAGACATTGATTGCCCATCCCAATCTCCAGGGCATCAGTGTGGGAAATGTATAGGGGGATATTGCTAGAAGCCATCCCAAATAATGTACAATCCCATGGAACTTGGAATGACTGCAGATACAATTGTGGGGAAAGAGACAAGAGATAAAAAATTGGATTTGGAGAAGTCTCCACAACTGGTGTCTTCTCCTTAGATGCAAAAGGAGTGGCAATAGCTTTACCCAAGTCTTTTGGCTTCCGAACATCCTACATATTTTATAAAATATAATCATAAACAATAAATCAATTTATTTATGTGTTAGATGTATTATAACCATACATATACATACCTTTGCCATTATTGACCTAACTAAATGTCTGGGCCAAGTAATGAAGGTCCGAAGGGCTTGGCCCACTGTCTCGCACCTCTTCGGTGGGGATAGGGACACTAGCCGCAGCGTCAACCACCTTTTCAACCACTACTTTGACCAAGTTAGGATCCAAAGGCACATTGTGGATGGTTGAAGCCCCTTCATGAACTGATCCATGGGCCACTAGCCTTAGACCTTCATCTACCTCAACCCACAAGTCATATCGATCATCCTTTGTGGATTCGGGATGAATAGATGCCACCTCGAGTGTGACCTCGATAGTGGCTTCAAGCACAACCGCCCTTTGTGCTAACTCTTGGACCTACAAATACAGTAAATTCCAATAAGGACTAAGATTTTAGAAACATAAGTCAAGTACTAATTTGTGGTTGAAAATGCACTCGATGGAGGATGAGCATCAAGCAAATGAAGTACCCATGGAGGTCATACGCGAGAACCTGCTCTCCTCAAGTCGTGCGCCGATGGCAGGAGTCAACTTTTCCTCCAATTTTGCCCCGATGGCTAGTGTCAATTTCTCCGTGAGAGCCATCTCCAAGGCAGCAATATCTTCTTGGCTCGTGGATGTGGAGGTGCGGATATCCCGTGATGGTGGTCCAAAATACCGTCTGACACCCACACCTTGGCCAACAGCTCGAACACGACCTGGATGTTCTCGGTCGTCCAATAGCAAGTGGTCAAGATATCCCGACGACCGTAAGGGATGAAAGTTCCCCGTGTACACTCGCTCCTCCAAGGCATCCTACATTATAAAAGTTAATTTTATTAATGAACAAGTTACATATAACTAATTCAAAGTAAATTAACTTCTTGTACTTACAATCCGAGCAAGCAATTTCTCAGGCTTCCTACGATGTCATGTCACCGAAGGCTTTGTACGAGCCCTCTTCCACTTCTGGTGACGTTTTGGAGGAGATGGTGGAGGAATCTGCTCTTCGCTTAAACCGGAAGAGGCTAACTCCGACTCGTCGAAGTCTCATCTTCTCCTCCATCATCTTCTTTGTCAATAGGTCGTACCCACCACGAGATAGAAGGTGGGGGCGACATTCTTGCTCTGAATGTCTTTTGCTTTTTGTCTTCTTTCCCGCAACATAATTGAACACAATATTAGATACACAACTCATTATAAAATGTTCAAGTCAATTAAGCAATTAACATTACCTCCCACTCGAACCAGTCCTACTATGTACAAACTTCTTCCAAGTGTCCTCATCTATGCCATATCTTTGGCAAGGGGTTAATCCCTTCCTAACTTTGTCCTCAGCATACACCCATTTAGTGGTCAATGTGGACTTGAACTGTCTCCACATTTTTGCTATGGCTGTCATTATCTTCCTCCTCACATCCTCGAATTGACTATATCAAAGTGTTCCTACAGATAGCAAACAAGTTTTAGTTAACCAATTGATAATAATGTATAAACAATATAAACAACTAAATACACATACTTACAAGAAGATCTTGCCATAACAAGTTCTTCACAGTTTCCTCCACATGATCCCAAGTAGGATGGAGAATAGATATCTACACAACATAAACAACATAAGTATCAACAATATATTTGAAATGAAATTAACTTTGAAATAGAATAAATACCTTCTCTCTAGCTAGTGTACCCAAGTAGCTACTAAATTGGGTACTAAAGCGACCTGACACCTTGCCAGTCCTAGGATCAACAGACACAAATAACTTCTGGCCAGATATGTGTCTAACGGTCAAGCCTTTCAACTGTGTAGATTGTCGACTCCTCTTACTGAAAAATGTCTTTCCAGATGCCTGAGGAGATGGTGGTGGAGATGGTGGAGATGGTGGAGGACATGGTGAAGGACATGCCATTTACCTGTAATGAAAAAAACATAGAATTATATCAATACACATGCAAAGTCTCCTCAATTACATGTTAAAAAAATAAACAAATAGAAACATAACTTAGATTGTATTAATATTTTCCCATATGCCTTCATCATGGTCATTGCGAGTAACATGAACAAAGTCCTCTTCCAATTGAGATATAACAATAGGCAACCGTGGTGAATTTTGAATGTTAATAAAATCATCTAATTCTTCTCCATTCTCATTTGTGACATCAATCATTTTTCCTTTGAGGACAACTGACCACCTATCATTTGATGGATCAGTGACATAAAACACTTATTTTTCCTGGTATGCCATTATGAAGGGTTCTTCCTTATGACCAATCTTGTTTATATCAATCAAAGTAAATCCCATTTGGTCTCTTTGGACACCAGTATTGCTATCAACCCATTTACATTTAAATAAAGGCACTTTGAATTTAGTATAGTCGACCTCCCAAATCTCCTCAATGACTCCAAAGTAACTAATTGATGCCATGATGAGGTTTTTGTCCTTTGCACTAGAAAAGTGCATAGATGTTGCCTCAATAGATACTCCACTATTCTGGACTGTACTTTTGTCATCTTGTGCCTTCGTATAGAATGAGTATTTGTTAATGTCATACCCTTGCCAAGTTATAACATTATATCTAGGCCCATGTGCTAGCCATTTCAAGTGTATCGGAGGCATTGTCACTTGAAAATATTTTGCTTTGAAACCAATTGATAAAGTTGTTGTTATGCTCTTTCATCAACCACCTTTCACCCATTTTGGGGTTTAGGTCCTTTAACATTGCTTTATGCGCATCTATGTAAGGAATAACCTCTTCTGTATTGTTCAAAATATACAAGTGGGCGGTGGTCAACTCTACATGATCTTTTGTTTGAATTCTAATACCACGAGTTCCCTTACCATTTAGCCTATCATCATGACGATTTCTAGGTACACCCACAGGTACGACTCTTGCCAAGTAAACCGAACAAAATTCTATGGCTTCTTCGCAATATACTCGCTCAACAATTGAAGCTTCAAGTCTCGTATGGATTTTTAGAATACCCTTTGAAGATCTTCATGTATCGCTCAATTGGGTACATCCACCTCAAATAAACCGACCCACAAATTCGTATCTCCCTCACAACATAAACTATTAAGTGAATCATTATATCAAAGAATGATGGAGGAAAATACATCTCCAATTGACATAGCACAACCGTAGCCTCATTTTCCAACTCATCTAGTGATTTTTCATCGATAACCTTGGCACAAATAGAATTGAAGAAAAAACATAGTCGCATAATGGCATGTCTAACATTCTTAGGCAATATGTTACGTATAGCCACGGGTAACAACCGTTGCATCAAAACGTGACAATCATGGGACTTTAATCCAATTAACTTCAGATCTTTCATGGATACAAGACTCTTAATATTTGAAGAGTATCCTTGTGGCACTTTAATACTTGCAAGACAATGACATAAACTACGTTTCTCCTTCTTTGACAAGGTGTGACATGTCTGGTGGTAGATATGTTCTATTGCCTTCAGTGCCTTGGATGTAATTCAGGACGTATTCCCATCTCACAAAGGTCTTGACGTGCTTTGATCCCATCCTTTGACTTTCCTTGAATGTTTAACAATGTGCCAATGAGACTATCACATACATTCTTCTCCACATGCATAACATCAATACAATGTCGTACTTCTAAATGGCTCCAATATGGAAGATCAAAGAAAATTGATCTCTTCTTCCACATGTTCTTGTCGAAGACCTTTTTTGGGTCTTTCCAAATGTAATGCTTATGTTCTTCACTCGATCGTAAACTTCTAAACCAGTCAATGGTTCTCTCGGCAATTTCATCCTCCTGTATGCCATTAAAAGCTTTCTTCAGTCTACGGTATGGATGGTCATGCGGGAGAAATTTTCTCGTGCTCGTTATAAACCTGTCTTCTTTCCATGTTTCAATTGTATATAACTGGTCTCTTCTTCACAAATAGGACAAGCATAATGCCCCTTCACACTATACCCACTCAAGTTTCCATAGGCGGGGAAGTCATTAATGGTACAAAATAACATTGCATGCAACTTGAACTTCGCTGCTGATACCCATCAAATGCATCTACTCCTTCCTCCCATAATAGTGTTAAGTCTTCTATCAAAGGACTCAAATACACATCTATGTCATTTCCTGGCTGTCTTGGACCTGAAATCATCATACACAACATGACATATTTGCGCTTCATGCATAACCATGGTGGAAGATTGTAAATCATCAATAAAACGGGCCATGAACTATGGTTACTACTTAAATTTCCAAAAGGATTCATCCCATCTCGTCGCTAATCCAAGTCTAAGGTTTCTTGCATCACTACCAAAACTTGGAAATAGACGGTCAAAATTCTTCCATTGAGGAGAGTCAGATGGATGTCGCATTTGCCCATCACATGTTTTTCTCTTTGAATGCCAAATTAAATTTTCAGCATCTTCGTGAGCGTACAACCGCCTAAATCTTGGAATTATTGGAAGATACCATAAAACTTTTGCAGGAGGACGTTTTTTACCACTCTCCTGACTACAATCATCACCATCCTTCGCTTTGTAACGTGATACACCACATGTTGGACATTGGTCTAAAGATGAGAATTCTTTCCTGTATAACACACAATCATTAGGGCAAGCATGTATCTTCCTATATTCTAAACCCATCGGACATAGTATCTTCTTCGCTTCATACATACGGTCCGGCAAGGTGTTATTGTCTGGGAGCATCTCCTTCAAAAGTTGGAGTAATTCATTAAAACTTGTATCACTCCAACCAAATTTTGCTTTTAGATTGACCAATCTTAACATAGATGACAACCGTGTGAAAGTTGTACATCCAGGATACAAAGGTGTCTCTGAATCGGTCCTCAATGTATCATATATAGATGCATGTGCTTCAAGAAAGCTCTCTTGACCCACATCACAAAGCATGTCCTCTATTCGATATTCGCAGGTTACATCATCCTCAATAGTTTGTGATACTGTTGGAATATCAACCACTTCACCGTGCCATGTCCATATGGTGTAATTCTTCATCATCCCATCGCAAATAAGATGTTCCCGCGTTGTGTCCATCTCTTGTACTCTACCATTTACACAATTAACGCATGGGCAATAGATTTTTCCATTCATTTTGGGAGCATTTTGTTCGGCAAATTTCAAATAGGAGTCAACTCCATTCTCATACTCTTCTGACATGCGACTTGTATTGACCCAAGTTCGATCCATCTAACTACACAAAAAGGCTTGCCTAGATATTCAAGGTTTATTAGAAAAGGTTTAGCAAAACAATACAAAAAAATGTGTACATCTCATTTCCCACATCAAGATTGGGAAAATAAAGCGTGTACATCTACATGAAAGAGTATATACCGCTTCGAAACCGAAAACAAACTTCCAAAAGCCTAAACGAACCTATATCAAATCAAACCATACAAAATCATCCATCATCTTTCTAATGTTCATACGCAGGAAATGCTCTAAATAATCCATATTTATGTTAAATGCATACTGTAAATCATCCATACAACTTAATCTAACCTGATGAGAAGGGGTTTCCTTAGGGAAACGAGGGCTACCATACACACGACAACAACGGGGGTACGCCGCGTAAGAGCGCGACGAGTGGGCGGCGAGGGGGCAGAGTACGGCAGTGAGGACTGAGGCAGCAGACCACAGCGAACTGAGGTAGCAGTGCACAACAGTGAGGACTGAAGGAGGGAGGTATGTGGGCACGAAGAAGAAGCAGAAGAACAACTACGCGCCTTGGAGTTTAGGTATCATAGGACATTCAACGTCGGTTATTAAAAAAACCGACGTGGATAATGCTTTCGACGTCGGGTAAATCATGGAACCGACGTTGATTTTGGGATTTCAACGTCGGTTATACATAACCGACGTTAAATTTAAACATTTAACGTCGTCTGTCATCTAACCGACATTATTTGTCCGTTACTACGTCGAATTTTTTATAACCGACGTTAAATATTGTTTCTTAATTACAAGTTTGTCACCGCGTCTTGTACAACGTTGGTCTTCATAAAAACCGACGTTGGATGCTGTCGTAGTAAGTGTTTTCTATAGTAGTGATACATACATATAATTTTCTTATTAAAAATGCAAAAAAAATTAAAAATATGTATTTTTGTAGATGGAAATTGTGGTTAATGTATTTACTATAAGTGTGGTGTGTGGATTATGATAAGCACGTGGGATCATTTCAACTACCTATAATTATGTCGGATACTATTAATGCATAATTAAATAAGGAAAAAAAGTTAAGTATATTTATATTTAAAAAATAAATTTATTGTTTTTTTATAATAGATGGAATATGTAAAATTGAGAAAAGAAAAAATTTATAGAAATGAGAATTTGTTAAAAAAGAAGTAAAAATATTAGTGAAAAAAAAATATTAGTAGTTTTGTAAATAAATTTTTTATAAAACATTAAACTTATATGATTTTAGTCTTGTATACATTAACTCGAATATATTTAATTTTCTAAATATTAAAATTATATATTTTGAATTACTTCCATTAAACATTAATTAATTAATTTTATATATATATAATTGTATAATGTTAAATATAATTAAGATATGATAAATAAATCAAAAAATTATTATTATAATTGTAATAATTGTTGAGTAAATCTGTAAGATAATTTAAGTTTAATGTTAAAAAATAATTTTATATGACATAAATCAATTAAATATTTAAAAATGTCAATTTTAAATAATAAGAAGAGAAAACCTAATTGTAAGATAAAAATCATATTTTTACATATAAATTACTGTATATTAGTTATGGAAAATAAATGTTTTAAAGACTTTGAACTATATATTCATAATATTTAAATTGTGTAGTATAAGTTTATAAGAGATAAACTTAAATATAAAAATAAATTATAATAGTAGTATCAATTGGTTGTTCTATAACCTTACAATAGTTGCCAAATGATAAGACTGTGAGAGTGTGAATTCTGGTCATTTATTTGTGGTGTGCGAATTTATTTACTCGTATATATATGTTGCATTGTGTGGTTTGGCTGAGTCCGAGGGTGGTCGACCTTCAACATATTTAAATTGTGTGTGATTTGGTTATGTATATTGGAAGTATCATTATCAATGAAAAATGTTTTTTTATTAGTTAACGAGAGTTATAATTAGGGTTTAGGGTTTACTTCTTATTTAAATATAATTAAATTATTAAATTTGGTATTTGGAAATAAATTTTCAGATGGCAGACAAAAACATCGAGATCATTGGTTTAGATAATGACGATATAGATAATGGTTTGGATATAAACATAATTTCACATATACAAAGTGAGATAAAAAAGCGAAGCGAAGTAGGAGCGACGACAATTCTTTGTCTGATAGCCTATGGGTTAAATATGTTGTCTACGGTAACTTGTAGTAACAGTGAAATTAGGGACTTTATTTCTGAAAAAGAACGTCGTCGACACGAGTTGATGTCATACCTTATTCATACTGAACAATCTCGTGACATTATTCGCATGGGACCGGAGGCGTTCATTAACTTGTGTCAACGAGTAAGGGCAATTGGATTGGTAAACAATGGGTTACAATCAACAGTCGAAGAACAAGTGGCTAAATTTCTCCATATTATCGGGTATAACGTTAAAAATCGAACTGTTTCATTTTTCTTCCATCGATCGGGTGAAACATTTAGTCGACACTTTCATAACGTGTTGAATGCGATAATAATGTTGGAGGAATAATTAATTGTTCAACCATCAGAAAGGGATGTGTGTCCATATATATTAAACAACAACCGATTTTACCCATACTTTAAGGTAATCTACTCACCAACTTTGTGTCTATATAACATACGCATAGATTGTCTAAACTTTAATGACAATAATTTTTTTTGACCAATTAGGATTGTTTAGGGGCGATAGATGGAACTCATGTTCGAGTTAAAGTCGCAAGATCTGATGCCCCTCATTTTTGTGGAAGAAAAGATTGACCAACACAAAACGTATTTGCAGTTTGTGATTTCGACATGAAATTCACATATGTTCTAGTAGGGTGGGAAGGAACAACATCTGATTCAAGAATATTAAAGGATGTTCTTACGAGAGAGGATCGTCTTATCATACCACAAGGTTTATTATTTATAACGTGAGGATTTTGTGTATAGTCATCTAGTTTAAATATTCTAATCAGTATAACTTCAATGATTTTAAATAGGTAAATACTACTTGGGGGATGCTGGATTTATGTTAAAAGCAAACATAATGACCCCCTATCGAGGAGTTAGATACCACCTTAAAGAGTATTCTCGAGGAGCTCCACAAAACCCCCAAGAATTGTTTAATCATCGACATTCGTCTCTTAGAAATGTAATTGAAAGAACATTTGGAGTTTTGAAGAAAAGATTTCCTATAATAGCTAGTGGAACAGAGCCTCATTATTCATTTGATACAATGACGAATATAGTCCTAGTATGTTGCATTCTACACAATTTTCTTCGAGGGGTAGATAACGATGAATCACTGTTAGCTGAAGTGGATCGAGAGTTGATGGAACAAGATGTGGACAACATGTCGACTCAAGTTTGGGAAGAGGATTATAGGGAAGGATCAAACTTAAGAGATGCTATAGCAAATCAAATGTGGATAGATTATCAAAGTGATTAGATTTTGTATGTAACAATATATTTAATGAGATGTACTATTGTTATTGTTGAAATATGGTTAAATTACGATTATCCATTTATAATATTATATGTTGGTATTGTCATTACATATATTGTCTTTCCAATAGGTTTAAAATGAATAGAGGAAAGGATATTGCACCGGATTTGTCAACTGTAGCGCGCGAGTTTACAAAATGGACTGATGATATGGACTTTCGGTTGTTGACTGCTATGCTTAATGAGACAAGGTTGGGTAATCAGGTTGATGGTAATTGGACAACCCAAGCATATAATAATATGGTTGAATCCCTAAGACAGTCTGGATTAATTAGTATAACTAAAAATAATGTTAAAAATCGACAAAAAAGTCTTAAGGATAGATGGCGGGAGGTTCACGATTTGTTTCATGGACTTAGTGGATTTGATTGGGATGATATCACAAAACGGTTTATGGCTGAACAAGAAGTATGGGATGACCTGATCAAGGTACTATTATATGAATTATTATTTATTGATATAACAATTACGAGTGTTAACCATTCTTATTAATTTGTAGGCGAAACCTTCTGTAGCTAAATGGAGACTGTCAACTATAAAGTATTATGATTTGATGGAAGAATTGTGGGGTGCTGATCGAGCTACTGGCATATGGCAAGAACTTCGCGTCAATCCCGGAGGAATATCAGTTCTCGAAGGGCAACAATCGACTTGAACGTTGATGTGGATCCCACACCAGAGGAGCAGTCATTTGACTTTGGCTTTGACGCAAAATTTGATACAACTTATCGACCACCTCCACGCATGGGTTCTGACAGTACTGCTGAGGGTGTTCAGTCAATGCCATCAGTTGCATCTACTGGTTCAGGTGGAACCTCTTCATCTCGAGGCACAAAAAGAAAAGCATCTATGATTGATGTGATAGAAGGTCAATTTGACAAAATAACAACGAGGCTGGACACATTTATAGATTACCTTGGCCAAGGTAATACATTAACCCAACGATTATCTGACATAGCTGAAAGACAGGTGGTCGCCATTGAACGCAGAAATAATTTAATTAATGAGCAAGTTAATGTGATGAGGCGATCATCAACATTTCAACATTCCGAGTTAGATATATGGGACATGTTAGTCGGCATGAATCTAAACGACGAGCAACTTATGCTTCATTGTTATAATCATTTGTGTACTCACGAATCGCATGTTAAAAGACTTTTTGGCTTGCCCCCACATCTTCGTCTCTCTTAATTGTTCATGTTCTTGGGTGGAAGTGATTGAATGGTTTGTTATAAAAACCTAAAAATGCTTTAAGATTCATTTAGGAGCTCTTCAATCATAATGAATTTGGCAGACCTACTCCACAAACATTTCGATGAGATACTACTATTGAAGTACATTCTGACGAAGGAACTTCTAACTTGAAGGATTTGACTACGAGAGGATCAAGAACATTATAATTATTTGTTTAGAGAAAATTAGTGTGCATATGTTTATAATTTTAGTAATGTTTGTCAAATATCTAATGTCTCGTATTAATTAATATTATTTAATAATCAAAATTTATGACATGAAATTCTAAAATAAATATATTAATTATGTGTTGAAAGTATAAAAATATGACAAAAATATATATTAATATAATTTTTAACTAAATAATAAATATTTTTACTATTAAGTTACATGAATTTTTTATTTAAATATTATTTTATTTTCACTATATTTTATATTTATTTAAAATAATAATTTACAATTATATTATTAGTTGTCATAATTATTTATTATTATTAGTTAATATTAATTATTATTTTTTAATTTATAATAATTTAATTATTAGTCAAATAATTTGTTTAATATATCAATTTTTATTTTTATTTTTTATGTATATGCAGTATAAATAATTTTATAATTGCTTATTTATAAAATTTTTAATAATTATTTAAAAAAATTATTTTGTAAAAATTTTTTTCCACTTACAAACAGTATAAAAAAATTTATTATTCTTTTTTCTTCCAAATATACAATAAAAGTTAAAATGTAAGTAATTATTAAAAAATTACATTTATAATAATTTTAACTTTATTTTATAATAAGGGTAAAATAATAATTTTTTCAAATAATCCATTAAAATTATAATTTTTATATTTTATATAAATCAAATTATTCACCATTTTCAATAACTTTTTCTTTATTTTCTCTTCATCTAAACAATTTCAATTTTTCTTAATTTTCTTTTCAAATCCATCATTTTCCACTACCTATAACTTGAGGAGCCAATGTACTCTAAGGGTGTGTTTGGTTGGAGTGATTTGAGAGAGTGAAAATGAGAGAGTGGAAAAGGAGGGATTTGAAGAGAAATGGAGATAAAATTAAAGTTGTTTGGATGAATGGAAAGTGAAAGGAAAGTTTATGGGAAATTGTGAATGATTTGATTGATATGAGATATAAAAATTATAATTTTAATTGATTATTTCAAAAAATTACCATTTTACCCTTTGTATAAAATAAGGTTCAAATGATTATAAATATAATTTTTTAATTAATTATCCATATTTTAACATTGATTATATATTTAAAAGAAAAAACAAATTTAAAAGTGTTTGTAATTGGAAACAAATTTAAAAAATTAACTTTTTTTAGATAGTTATTAAAAATTATATAAATAAACAATTACAAAATTATGTACATTGCATATCCATATTCAAATAATGTTGACATATTAAATAAATTATTTGACTAATAATTTAATAATTATAAAATATAAAATAATAATTAATATTGATCGATAATAACAAATAATTATGAAAACTAATAATATAATTGTACATTATTATTTAAAACAAATATAAAATACGATTGAAAATAGAATAATAATTAAAGGAAAGATTACTAAAATTATAAATCTATGCACACTAATGCTCTTCAAACAAATAATTATCATGTTATCCATCTTTTGCGATCAAGTCCTCCAGCTTCAGATCATTCAATCACCTCCATTCAAGAACATGAACAACTCGGATAGACGAAGATGTGAGGGCAAGCCAAAAAGTCGTCTAACATGTGATGGGTGAGTACACAAATGATTATAACATCTGAAGCATAAGTTGCTCGTCATTTAGGTTCATGCCGACTAACATGTCCCATATATCTGACTCGAATGTTGAAATGTTGATGATCGTCTCATCACATTAACTTGCTCATTAATTAATTCATTTCTGCGTTCAATGGCGACCACCCGTCTTTCAGACTATGTCGATAATCGTTGGGTGATTGTATTACCTTGCCCGAGGTAATCTGTAAATGTGTTCAGCCTCGTTGTTAGTTTGTCAAATTGACTTTCCATCACATCAACCATAGGAGCTTTTCTTTTTGTGCCCTGCGATGAAGAGGTTCCACCTGAACCAGTAGACGCAGCAGATGGAATTGAGTGAGCACCCTCAGCAGGACTGTCAGAACCCATGCGTGGAGGTGATCGATAAGCTGTATCAAATCCTGCATCAAAGCCAAAGTGAAATGGCTGGTCCTCTGGTGTAGGGTCCACATCAACGTTCAAGTCGACAGTTGCCCTTCGAGAACTGATATTCATTCGGGCCTGACGCGAAGTTCTTGCCATATGTCCAATGGCTCGATCAGCACCCCACAATTCTTCCATCAAATCATAATGTCTTATAGTTGCCAGTTTCCATTTAGCTGCAGAAGGCTTCGCCTACAAAATAATGACAATGGTTAACACTCGTAATTGTTATGTTTTGCTATATCAACAAATGATAATTCATATAATAGTACCTTAATTAGGTCATCCCATACTTCTTCCTCAACCACAAACCGTTTTGTCATATCATCCCAAGCGAATCCACTAAGTTCATGAAACAAATCGTGGACCTCCCGCCATCTATCCTTAAGACTTTTTTGTCGATTTTTAACATTATTTTTAGTTATACCAATTAATCCAGACTGTTTTAGGGATTCAACTATATTATTATATGCTTGGGTTGTCCAACTACCATCAACCCGATTACCCAACCTTGCCTCATCAAGCATAGCAGTCAACAACCGAAAGTCCATGTCATCAGTCCATTTTGTAAACTCGCGCACTACAGGTGACGAATTCGGTGCAATATCCTTTCCTCTCGTTCATTTTAAACCTATTGGAAAGATAATATATGTAATTACGATACCAACATATAATTATTATAAATAGTTTTAACAATGTTTTAACAATAGTTTTAATATATGTAATTACGATACCAATATCCTTTACCTTTTTCCACTGCATGAAGCTCCTTCACTCAATTTGCAAAATGCCTCAAAAATAGTTTTAAACAAATCAAACAAAAGCATTTTCACAAAGAACTTTCTTAACAATGTATTTAACTGATATAGTTTTAAAAGAAACAATTAAAATCACTTAGAATACGTAAAGGAGTGTTTTTACAGTATTTTAATCGATACAAACTTGTTTGAATCGATTAAAACCCTTTTATGACCGATTAGAATTCGAATATGACATGTCAGAATGAAATATAATCGATCAGACTTTAAAAATGAGCGATCAGATTTATTTTAATCGATTAAAACGTTTTAATCGATTAAAACTACTTTGGAAGTCAGGATGATCGATCAGAATGAAATTATGACCGATCAGAGTTGGTTATGATCGATCATAATTTAATTATGACCGATCAGACTTATTTCAATCGATTAAAACGAACTTTCAATCGATTAAAAAGACTTGAAAAGTTATGTACAGATTTTCAATCGATTAAAACGACTTTATATCAGCTAAAATAACTTCGGAAAGTTTTATAAGAAGGTTTTTAAGCAAATCAATCGATTCAAACGCGAATTATATATATATATATATTAATTAATTAATGTTTAATGGAAGTAATTCAAAATTGCCATCTGCAAACCAGTATCACAAAACCAAAAATTATTTACAAAACTACTAATAATTTTTTTCCTCTAATTTTTTTCCTCTAATCTGAATGGTCACACACACTCTTATGCATGCACACAGACTCCAAAAACAAACGTACCAACCAAGTTTTATGTTCCAACCATGACACAGAAGGCACAGAACCATACCTGGGGTGTTCCTCCGACAATATACCAAAAACAAACGTACCAACCAAGGTCACACCGAAGTTAATGGCCGCCTGCGAAGATCCAACCTACAACAGAGTAGCTTTGCTTTGCTTTGCTAGAGTCTTTTAGCTAGTCTTATGCGACTAGCTTTGCTTTATATAATACAATAACTTTCCCTATCGGCTGTAACTAGAGAAGAAATAATAAGTCCTGTAACTTCTATTGTGACACCTTTAATACCAACATTCACTTTATTATGATTTATTAATTATTATTGGTTCCTCTTAGTATTTGATTACCAATATACTCTTGTAGAAGTAAAGTACACAATAATTAGAACATACACTTAGTGATTAATATACATATCATTCATAAGTGTCAAGTATAACTAGATAGTAAATATACATAAAGTCATCCCAAAATACACCTAACAAGGGTTCACAATACCAGAACAAACAAACTAACTAGACAAACTAATTATACAACCTAACTAAAGAGGAGATATATTCTGTACGTCCACTAAAATGAAGTATCTCTTGTAGCACTGTAGTGGTGTCCGATCAAGTCTTCTACTTAGTACTTGCAGTGATCGTATTTAAAATTTACTTGGAGATGATACCAGGGATGAGTTGTGTTCAACGTCACCTATGCAAACATTTCATAATAACAATACATGCACAGAAAGGGTAAGACAACTTTATATTCACTTAGAGCATGCAAATAACATTGGGTTAATTAGAAATTACATATGCAAACATACTAGTAATCAGTACACAAATGATATGATATTATGAATGCAATGTATTCACTAATCTTTTCTAGGACACATCCTAGTATGCAAGACCATGGGGATCCCAAAACCACTTTCTCTTTTCTTTTATTTTTTTTCTTTTTCGAGAAGGATCGGAGTTTCACTGGAACCTCTCACCGCCTTGCGTAGTATACTCATAATTACTTGTCCAAACTTCAACTAATCATGAGAAACCCCGGGGCTTTAGTCGGATAATCAAGCTTGGTAGTGAGAGTCTCACAGCTTAGGTAGCGAGCCCGAGCCACATATGAGCTCGATCACACTCAATCATCCCCGAGGTTAGCATGGAACCGACCCCGATTTTCCATATCCTCCTCATACACTCAATCTCTCGACTCATGAACATGATGCATGACTTATCATAACTTCTTCACACTCTTTCAAATTTGTTTCACCTCATTATACTTAAATCACATCTTAACAAAAACATTGCACAATAATTTTCTACTTATCATGCTTCATAACATACATACAATATATCTCAATAATCAATTTAAAGCAATTATCGAATACTAAACATAGAAATAGGCTAATTCTCAATCTAAATTCATCAATAAATCATATAAAATTACTAATGATTAAGCAATCGATTCAAACAACATTCATGGATGCCTTATAATCATACAAGGTTCCATACACTCAAGTTGCTCCATTTAGAAGCCATAAAATTCACATAATCTTAAAACTTTAAAAATTCATCAAAAATAGAAATAACATTCAAATAATTCCAAATAAATTTCTAATTAACTTAGAAGTAAATGAACTTCTTCTCAATGCTATTTCAAGCAAAAGTGAATTATAAAAATTATCCTACCCCTTACCTTATGTTGTAACTTGGTGAAGAGTAACTCTTGATCAAATAATCTATCAAGTCTTTGGGTCTCCTCTTTGCACCTCTAAGTAGTCTCCTACATGCCAATTAAATACCCCAATTAAATCCTTAATTCCAACCATATTAGACCTCTAAAATCTCACCTCCTTCATAGCCTAAAATTCTAAAATTCAAGACTATGGTTCTTTGAGTTATAAAATCATTTCTAGGGCCTAAATTGATGCTAATGGAATTAATACAAGTAGAAGAGAGTAATGGAAGTAATACACTTAGAGTAGGAAGAATCCTAATAACAAATATGGACAAGGTTTAGTATTTCAGAATTTTCTAGAGTTATATAAACTGTTTTGGCATGAAGTAAGAGCCAAAATTTCAACAACTTAATTACCTACAATATTGATGAAGGAAATAAATTCAAATACCTTGTAGAATAAATGCAGTTTTTCAGTTTACAGTGGTTGTTTCCAACATGGCTCAACTACAATAACACCCTGAACATGCCTTGGTAATTTGACTATAACTCATGCTACACATAAGGTATTGACATGAAACAAATTTCTAAAATTTGGAAATATAATTTCCTACAACTTTTATGAAGAAATCAAGTCCTAATTTCACACGTATCAATCCCAGTAATTCAAAAACCGAGGCTGTTGAAACAGGGCAACCTCTTAACTTCACAGCTATAGCACTTGACAGTAAAATGAACATAACTTGAGCTACAAATATCCGTTTGATGTGAAACAAGTTTCTAAATTTCTATAACTTAAAGGGCTACAACTTTTATGAAAATACTAATTCCTAATTCTGTTCACAAACGTCCCAAAATTCAATGAACAGTGACTTACGAATTAGGGTGCTTAAGGTTTTTAGCTTAATCACTTCTAATCCTCAATTCTAAGTATTATTCTAGTGTCTTAGGTGTAAAACCTACAATAACACTCTTTCTACTCCCATTCAAGCTTAACCAAGTGAGGAAAAAAATTGAAAATGCACCGTTTTGAAAAATAAAACGGTAGAAATGTAGAGAAGATTGAGAGAAACAAACTTACCTCTTGGAGCTTCTCAAGAAAATCAATATTTTCCCTTCAAAATTAAGCTTCAAATTGAGGAGGGTTTGAGAGAAAGTGAGAAACGTGAGAGAAGGAAGAAGTCACGGGAAGTTGCAGAGTGAGTGTCTATTTCAAAGTCAAAATCTAAATTTTAAGATATATTATTATTTTATTATTATTTTATTATTATTATTTTTTTTTTAAAAAAAATTTCCGAAAAATCACAAATAATCTAACAAACATAAAACTCTATAGTCACTTTCCCCAATTCCTAATAATTTAATTATTAAAATTTTGACAAAATTTTTAAAGGTACTAAGAATTAGGATGTTACAATTCTCCCCAACTTAAAAAATTTCGTTCTCGAAATTTGCTTACCTTATAGGAAAAGATGAGGGTGAGATTCCCTCATTTTGCTCTCTAACTCCCATGTTGCATCTTCATCACCTATTCCACTCCATACGACCTTAACTAGAGGTATATCTTTTCCACGTAAGTGTTTCATCCTTTGATCCACGATACACGCAGGTGGTGCTTCATAGGTTAGATTATCCTTCAATTGTACCTGTATCGAGTTCAATGATGTGAGAAGGATCGAAATATACTTTCCGAGTTGTGAGACATGAAAAACATTATGGAGGTTTGAAAGAATTGGAGGTAAGGCTATTTGATAAGCCACAAGACCAATCTTTTTCAGAATTTGGTAAGGGCCAATAAATTTTGGGGTGAGTTTTCGAGATTTTAGAGCTCTTCCAACTCCAGTAGTAGGCGTAACTCTCAGGAATACATGGTCACCCTCTTCAAATTCCAACGACTTTCTCCTCTTGTCATAATAACTCTTTTGTCTACTCTGTGTCGTCTTCATCTTTTCTTGAATGATCTTCACTTTATCAGTAGTTTGTTGCACAATTTCTGGTCCCAAAATAAGATTCTCTCCTCGAGTCATACCAAGCATAAAGGTGTCCTACACTTCCTTCCATAAAGAGCTTCATATGGTGCCATCCCAATACTTGTATGAAAACTATTATTGTAGGTGAATTCAATCAAATGCGTAAACTTGTCCCAAGTATCCTTGAATTCCATAATGCAAGCTCGTAGAAGGTCTTCAAGAGATTGAATTGTTCTTTCGATCGTCCATCCGTCTCGCGGATGATAAGCTGAACTCAATCGAAGCTTTGTCCCTAATGCTTGTTGCAAACTTCCCCAAAATTTGGAAGTAAAACGTGGATCTCTGTCAGATACAATACTTGAAGGTATGCCGTGTAACCTCACTATCTCCTTAAGATATACTTGTGTCAATTTTTCCAATGAATAACGAATGTTGATAGGTAGAAAATGCGCCGACTTAGTCAATCTGTCAATAATTACCCAAATTGCATCATATCTTGTTGGAGTTCTTGGCAATCCAGATTACTGAAATCCATTGCTATGCTCGTCCCATTTCCATTCTGGGATATCCAAAGATTGTAACATTCCCGTGGGCCTTTGATGTTCAACCTTTACTTTCTCGACATACCAAACAAGATGCTACGTACTCTGCCACTGATCTTTTCATTCCCGACCACCAAAATAACTTCTTCAAATCTTGGTACATCTTGGTAGTTCCTGGGTGAATACTCAACTTACTCTTATGGGCTTCCTCTAAAATCATGTTCTTGATTTCATCATCTTGCGAATACAAATTCGATCTCCGAATCTCAAAATTCCACCTGTGTCTTCCCGAAAATCGTTTTCTTTTCCTCGAGATACCAAAGTCTTCTTGCCTTGCAAAAATTCATCTCGTTAATTGTGCTGTCTTAACTTGTTCAAGAAAATTGCTAGTTATCTTCAAAGTTCCAAACTTAAAACTTTTGGGAGTTATCTCCATAGCTAAATTCAAATCTCTCAATTTTTCCACCAAGTCCAATTCTCTCGACCATCATTGCTGACATATACAAAGACTTTCGGCTTAAAGCATCTCGCCACTACATTGGCTTTCCCAGGGTGATAATGAACTTCAAAGTCATAGTCCTTCAAAAATTTCGTCCATCGACGTTGCCTCATATTCAACTCTTTTTGATCAAACAAATACTTAAGACTCTTATGGTCACTGAAAACTTCAAATCTTGCACCGTATAGATAGTGTCTCCAAATTTTCAATGCAAACACCACAGCTGCCAACTCAAGATCATGTGTAGGGTAATTTACTTCATGCGGTCTCAACCGCCTTGAAGCATATGCCACTACATTTCTATTTTGCATTAATACACAGCCTAACCCTTGCTTCGATGCATCACAATACACTTCAAAATTCTCATGAGGGTTTGGAAGTATCAATACCTGGAGCAGAAGTCAATTTATCTTTCAACTTTTGAAAATTCTCCTCACACTCGACTCGTCCATACAAAGGGTTGTCCTTTACGAGTCAACTTAGTCAAAGGTAAGGCTATCTTTGAGAATCCCTCAATGAATCTCCTATAATAACCAGCTAGACCCAAAAAGCTACGAATCTCAGTAATACTCTTTGGTCTTTCCCATTGCAATACCGTTTCCACTTTCATCGGATCTACAGAAATGCCATCTTTATTAATCACATGACCTAAATAACTCACCTTCTCCAACCAAAACTCACACTTTTCCAACTTAGCATACAACTGTTTCTCCTTCAAAACTTCCAACACTGCTTGGAGATGTTCTGCATGTTCTTCCTTAGTCTTAGAATAAATCAAAATGTCATCAATGAATACTACCACAAACTTATCCAAATATGGATGAAAGATCCTATTCATGTAATCCATGAATATCGCAGGAGCATTAGTCACACCAAATGGCATAACCAAATATTCATAGTGTCCATATCGGGTCCTGAAAGCAGTCTTCGGTATGTCCTCCGGCTTAACCCTAATCCGATGATATCCCGACTTCAAATCAATCTTGGAAAATATAGTTGCACCTCTCAGCTTGATCCATCAAATCATCAATTCTTGGTAACGGATACTTATTCTTGATTGTAACCTTGTTTAGTTGACGATAATCCACACACAATCTCATTGTTCCATCTTTCTTCTTCACCAACAAGCACCGGAGCACCCCAAGGAGAAACGCTTGGTCTCACAAATTGCTTTTCCAACATCTCTTCTAACTGCTTCTTCAATTCCGATAATTCCAATGGTGACATTCTATATGGAGCTATTGAAATAGGTCCGACTCCAGGGATCAAATCTATTGCAAATTCAACTTCTCGTTCTGGTGGTAATCCAGGAATATCATCCGGAAATACTTCAGGGTAGTCACACACAATAGACAAATTCTCTATTCTAAATTCCTTTTCTCCTTTTAGAGAGAGTAACACCATACATAATTGTGCTCCCTCTTTCAAAGAAGCATTAACTTGGCTCGCAGTTAGAAATCTCAAATTCTCTCGAGAATGGGTTCAAGGATTCACCAAAAGCTATGGTTTTTGTGTGGCGCCTAACGTAACATGGTTGGAAGATAGCCAATCTAGTCCTAGGATGATTTCTAAATCAGGGAGAGGCAAACAAAACAAATTTGCAGAAAGATTTCTACTTTCTACAACAATAGGACAATTCAAACAAGCCTTGTCAATAATTATAGGAGTACCGCCAGGAGTAGAAACAAACAAGTCATATGGCAAAGCAATAACGAGGCAATTGCAATTGTCTCACACAAGCTTCAGCAATAAAAGAATGAGATGCTCCGGAATCATACAATACATTTAGGATATTCCCATTTATGAGACACTTACCCCTGTATCATAGAGTCGATTGAGATGCCTTTTCGCCACTCATTGCAAAAACTTTTCCTTGTGTCCTTGGCCTCCCAGGTTGGTTATCGTTAACCCCTGCCGCCACTACTACTACCAGCATGACTCTTAAAATTGTTGTTCTCCTTCTTCCACTCAGGACAATCACGAATAATGTGACCTTGCTTTCCACACTTAAAACAATTATAGTTCTTTTTCGGGCAATCTCGTGCAAGATGTGGTCCTTCACAAATAAAACATTTTCCACTGAATCCACTTGATCTACTTGAACTTCCCACTCGGTGGTTGATACCCACTTCCTCCATATGAGAATCTTTGTTGCCTTTGAGAAGGTTGGTAAGGTTTTCCTCTATCGGAGGATTGTCCTTTTCTCTCGTAGAAAATTCCGCTGAGGTCCCGAATTTTTCCAATGTGTTTGTTTGGCCTTAGCATCATCCTCATAAATACGACATCTATTTACGAGCGTTGGGAAATGAGTAATCTCCTGGTATCCTATTGCCAGCTTGATGTCGGACGCAACCCACTTTCAAACTTAGTGCATCGTGAGTGATCATCACCATTATTGTTGAAATATGGACAAGTACTTGGATAATTCATCAAACCTTGCTGCGTACTCCCCACAGTACATACTTCCTTGCTTCAAATTCAGGAATTCCACTTCCTTCCTCCTTCTCAAATCTTCAGGAAAATACTTTTCTAAAAATCTCTCGCTTAAATACTTCCCAATTGATTGCTCCTCCTGCCTCCTCCAATTGTTGTCTAGTGTACCTCCACCAATGTTCAGCTTCCCCTTGAAATAAATAAACTGCAAATGTAACCTTACTGGCATCTGGACAATTCATTGCTATGAAGATCTTCTCTAACTCTTCAATCCATAACTGGGATCCATCTGGATCAAATCCACCTTTGAACTTTGGAGGGTTGTTCTTCATAAAACTTTCTAGACTATGAGTACCAACTTGTCCTGTTGGTTGTCTCTCTAACACTCCAACCATTCTTTCTAGCAATTCATTCAAAAGAGCATTACCACGTCCTCTACCTCTTCCTGCCATCACTTCCTGCAATCACAAATTCAATCAATCTCCTCTATATATGTGAAGTAAAACTAGATAAACTAAGAATTACTCCACATTACAATTTTCACATCACTACTTTCTGTCGAAAATAACAATACAAGAGCACACAGACAAGCATATTAGGCCTTTCCCCAGGCCTATAGGAAAGAACTGCTCTGATACCACTAATTGTGACACCTTTAATACCAACATTCACTTTATTATGATTTATTAATTATTATTGGTTCCTCTTAGTATTTGATTACCAATACACTCTTGTAGAAGTAAAGTACACAATAATTAGAACATACACTTAGTGATTAATATACATATCATTCATAAGTGTCAAGTATAACTAGATAGTAAATATACATAAAGTCATCCCAAAATACACCTAACAAGGGTTCACAATACCAGAGCAAATAAACTAACTAGACAAACTAATTATACAACCTAACTAAAGAGGAGATATATTCTGTACGTCCACTAAAATGAAGTATCTCTTGTAGCACTGTAGTGGTGTCCGATCAAGTCTTCTACTTAGTACTTGCAGTGATCGTATTTAAAATTTACTTGGAGATGATACCAGGGATGAGTTGTGTTCAACGTCACCTATGCAAACATTTCATAATAACAATACATGCACAAAAAGGGTAAGACAACTTTATATTCACTTAGAGCATGCAAATAACATTGGGTTAATTAGAAATTACATATGCAAACATACTAGTAATCAGTACACAAATGATATGATATTATGAATGCAATGTATTCACTAATCTTTTCTAGGACACATCCTAGTATACAAGACCATGGGGATCCCAAAACCACTTTCTCTTTTCTTTTATTTTTTTTTCTTTTTCGAGAAGGATCAGGAGTTTCACTGGAACCTCTCACCGCCTTGCGGTAGTATACTCATAATTACTTGTCCAGCTCAACTGATCATGAGAAACACTGGGGCTTTAGTCAGGATAATCAAACTTGGTAGTGAGAGTCTCACAGCTTAGGTAGCGAGCCTGAGCCACATATGAGCTTGATCACACTCAATCATCCCCGAGGTTAGCATGGAACCGACCCTGATTTTCTATATCCTCCTCATACACTCAATCTCTGACTCATGAACATGATGCATGACTTATCATAACTTCTTCACACTCTTTCAAATTTGTTTCACCTCATTATACTTAAATCACATCTTAACAAAAACATTGCACAATAATTTTCTACTTATCATGCTTCATAACATACATACAATATATCTCAATAATCAATTTAAAGCAATTATCAGAATACTAAACATAGAAATAGGCTAATTCTCAATCTAAATTCATCAATAAATCATATAAAATTACTAATGATTAAGCAATCGATTCAAACAACATTCATGGATGCCTTATAATCATACAAGGTTTCATACACTCAAGTTGCTCCATTTAGAAGCCATAAAATTCACATAATCTTAAAACTTTAAAAATTCATCAAAAATAGAAATAACATTCAAATAATTCCAAATAAATTTCTAATTAACTTAGAAGTAAATGAACTTCTTCTCAATGCTATTTCAAGCAAAAGTGAATTATAAAAATTATCCTACCCCTTACCTTATGTTGTAACTTGGTGAAGAGTAACTCTTGATCAAATAATCTATCAAGTCTTTGGGTCTCCTCTTTGCACCTCTAAGTAGTCTCCTACATGCCAATTAAATACCCCAATTAAATCCTTAATTCCAACCATATTAGACCTCTAAAATCTCACCTCCTTCATAGCCTAAAATTCTAAAATTCAAGACTATATGGTTCTTTGAGTTATAAAATCATTTCTAGGGCCTAAATTGATGCTAATGGAATTAATACAAGTAGAAGAGAGTAATGGAAGTAATACACTTAGAGTAGGAAGAATCCTAATAACAAATATGGACAAGGTTTAGTATTTCAGAATTTTCTAGAGTTATATAAACTGTTTTGGCATGAGGTAAGAGCCAAAATTTCAACAACTTAATTACCTACAATATTGATGAAGGAAATAAATTCAAATACCTTGTAGAATAAATGCAGTTTTTCAGTTTACAGTGGTTGTTTCCAACATGGCTCAACTACAATAACACCCTGAACATGCCTTGGTAATTTGACTATAACTCATGCTACACATAAGGTATTGACATGAAACAAATTTCTAAATTTTGGAAATATAATTTCCTACAACTTTTATGAAGAAATCAAGTCCTAATTTCACACGTATCAATCCCAGTAATTCAAAAACCGAGGCTGTTGAAACAGGGCAACCTCTTAACTTCACAGCTATAGCACTTGACAGTAAAATGAACATAACTTGAGCTACAAATATCCGTTTGATGTGAAACAAGTTTCTAAATTTCTATAACTTAAAGGGCTACAACTTTTATGAAAATACTAATTCCTAATTCTGTTCACAAACGTCCCAAAATTCAATGAACAGTGACTTACGAATTAGGGTGCTTAAGGTTTTTAGCTTAATCACTTCTAATCCTCAATTCTAAGTATTATTCTAGTGTCTTAGGTGTAAAACCTACAATAACACTCTTTCTACTCCCATTCAAGCTTAACCAAGTGAGGAAAAAATTGAAAATGCACCGTTTTGAAAAATAAAACGGTAGAAATGTAGAGAAGATTGAGAGAAACAAACTTACCTCTTGGAGCTTCTCAAGAAAATCAATATTTTCCCTTCAAAATTAAGCTTCAAATTGAGGAGGGTTTGAGAGAAAGTGAGAAACGTGAGAGAAGGAAGAAGTCACTGGAAGTTGCAGAGTGAGTGTCTATTTCAAAGTCAAAATCTAAATTTTAAGATATATTATTATTTTATTATTATTTTATTATTATTAATTTTTTTTTAAAAAAATTTCTGAGAAATCACAAATAATCTAACAAACATAAAACTCTATAGTCACTTTCCCCAATTCCTAATAATTTAATTATTAAAATTTTGACAAAATTTTTAAAGGTACTAAGAATTAGGATGTTACATCTATCACCTGTGAACACGTGAAGTTGGTCAGCATGCACTCGTGACCACCGCATGTACGAACTCCGTGACTTCGCTCATGACTTACCTCCTTCCGTCGTGTTTAGAATATATAATTTGTCAAATGATCAAGATTTTAGATAATCTGTTCCAAGTAATAACCGCTATTACAAATATATATAAGATAGCTGCTAAACCTGACCGCTATTATATATACACTTTTAAGAGCGGTTACAAAGATAACCACTCTTAAAAGTAACTTGTGATAGCGGTTATATGTTAACCGCTATCTAAAGTTTTCAATTGATCAATTATTTTGCCAAAATGATCGATCACTTTTCCAAAATCTCGACACTTAAGATAGCGGTTCACCTCGAACCGCTATCATATTTTCACATATGATAGCGGTTGACCTCAAACCGCTATCATATGTGAACATACTATCATATGTTCACATAGAATAGCCTCTATCAAGAATCCACAATTTGAATTTATTTTACTATATAATTATATATATATATATATATATATATATATATATACATATTCTAAAATATAATTTATATCAATTATTGTAATATAAAATATATATTCCACAATATTACTAACATTTATATATATATATTATAGAAATGAAAATAAATTATATTTGAGAATATATAATTTTGATAGAAAATTATATAGATATATATATTCTAAAATATAATTTAACATTTTGAATTCTGAAAGGTTTTCTCTAATAACAAATTAAAAAACATAATATTCAAAAAAATATTTTAAGATTCGGTCTCGAGTTGTAGTTCGCTCGAGCGAATATACTCTCGCTCGAGCGAAATACCATCCTGATCGATCATAATTTCAAATGATCGATCATAATTGGAAGATATCATAGTGGTTCCTCTGTAACCGCTATTTAAAGTATATATTAGATAACGGTTATCGTTTAACCACTATTACATGTTGTATTTCGCTTGAGCGACATTAAACTCGCTCGAGCGAAGACACCTGCACATAATTTTCATTCTCGGGTTGTTTTTCGCTTGAGCGAAACTGACGTCGCTCGAGCGACATCCAAATTTATCGATTATGATCGACTACATTTTAAAATTATCGATCATATCTGAAAATATATAATAACGGTTAAGATTTAACCGCTATTAGAAGTGCTTTATAATAGCGGTTATGTTTTAACCGCTATTAGAAGTGCTATTATAATAGCGGTTAAAATTTAACCGCTATCATACTGTGTGTTCACATGCTGCACATGGAAAAGGGTATTTAAGTCATTTATCAGTTGATGACCTGTCTTTCTCTGCTATCCGCTCAAATCCTCGCATAAATTAGAGGAGGCGTGGATGTACTGTTTCCTCCCCTTTCCCTCAAATCCGCGCCTGCAAATCGTCTCATATCAGTTCCAACAAACGCAATTCATCCTGCTTTTCTATCCTTCAAAACAATAAATTACTTGCAACAAACAGAGGATAAATATATAGACGATCTCATGTGACACTGACACTGACACTGTAGTCATGCAGGTCAGGATACGTACATTGTAGCTGCACGACCAAAGTGACACGCTAAGGACATGTGACCAAAAGCAAGACCGAAGACCCCTAAGAAGCGCAATAAGGTAGTATAAATAAATGAGATTAATATTATTTATATACTTATTCTTGTGTTGTTAGACCTTTAATTTGAATATTAGAGTGTATTATATATTTATATTAGAAATATTTTTAATAAAAAATTTTCTCGATCTTAAAATTTATATATATATATATATATATATATAATTAATGGTTTGACTATAGAAGCAACACTCATAGATTATGAAGAAATAATTTAGACTAATATTAAAAAAAAAAACTTAAACTCGTTTAACATAAAAAAATATATTAGTCTACAACTTGTTTGATTTCATAGTCTAATATACCTAACACCTTTTACTATTTTTTATTCTTTTTGGGTAAAAGCTCAATTTCTCTGTCCAACACCTTTTGGTTTATTTATTCTTCTTATTTCTCTTTTGTTCAAAGCCCGATACCTACTTAATACCCTTTACACAATTTTTTTAGTTAAATAGTTTTTTTTTTAAGTTTAACATATTAGTATTTTTAATGTTAATTCAGTCTCAATTATTTTTATAAAATAATGATTGATTTTTCATTGTAATTGATTTCAGCCACCTTTTACCTATTCCTTGTTTTCAAAACATTAAAAAATTAGAGAAATTAGAAATGTATTATCATTTGTTGGTTGAATGTTTTTATAAATTAAAAAAGAAATGGAGTCTCACAACTTATTTAATAACTTGACTTTCTTATATTCTATTTTTAATAATTTTTAATACAAAGCATTATCAAGACTACTGTTATTAAATAAAAAAGAGATGTTGTTTTTAGATTTTTTTTCTTTTTTATAATTAAATTTTTCTTTAAGATTTTTTTTTATATATCTATTAGATTCAATAATATTTTATTCTTTCTACTATTTACATATCAGGCCATTAAATATCAATCAAATTAATTTTCTTCAAATAAATTTATGTTGAATCTTGCCAGAAATCCAACTTACCAGAAAGCAAAACTGGGAGTTACATATCGGTACAATCACTACAAGTTTTCAAACAAGGATAATCTGAACTAATTAAGTCAACCATGAAATCATGAAACTCCAACATCCACCTACTACTCCACCTACTACTGCAGGAATCCCAACAAAGACGTTGGACTATTTCTCCTTCAGCTCTACAGTGATTTCGCAGAAAAAAATAAATGAATGATCATTTTGATACTGGAATATGAACTGCTCCTCCTGAAAAACTTACTTTCTTCGGAGTATCATTTGAAAACTCATAGCATAGAAGGAAAACTGGTCCTTCAAAACGGTAAAAGCCTCTCTTCATAAATCCATCCTCTTTTATGTATCATGAGTTGTTCTTGAGTAGTTGTGAAACTCCTTTACTTTTATCTGCAAAATTCATGGTGAGAAAATACCCACACATCACCATTTCCATGTTTTTGTTTTGAATGTGACATTTCCAGTTATTAACCCGATTTTACATCATCATCTATCATGTTGCCACCTTCTGTTCTGGATGTCGCTTCCCCAGATTGTGTAGCTAATTGGAGAGGGCCTTGAGGAGAACCAGAACTGCTACCCTTCAAGGATTCTTTGTCATCCATAAGCCTCCTGCAGTTGTAGCAACTGGAACTCTCCTTGTATGAAGTCGGTATTTTTGCAAATGACTCTTTACATCATCGTTGGTCAGGCCATCAACCCTCATGAGTTCCCTAATTTGCTTTGGAGTAGCTGCTTGAGAGCCTCCAAGCTCCTCTAATGCTTTAACAAAGCGGTGATGCAACTCCGGCGACCAGCACCTCCTTTGTTTCCGGCCACTTTGAGGCTGCAGCAGGTGCGAAGAGATGGAGGAAACCACCCTGCAAGATGTGATTCTGGAACCACATCTTTCCCTTTTGCTTCTCACTGCAGTTTCAGGTGTCTGAAGAGAAAGTTCATTGACATCACATTCTTCCTTTGTTAGAAGGTAAGTGGACAAAGGCATAACAAATCCCCTTTCTACATTTCTATTTCCAGCATATTGGAAATAGTCCTTGGCCACAGATTGTCTTTCTTCTTCATTACTCTTGTTTTGTTTTTGGTCCAATCTATATGCATTGTCCCTTTTATAAGCTTCGTCAGTGTTCCAAAGCTGAAAAGAACTCGTCCAATTATTGTTGTCCCTGCATTCCTTTTCCTTCTCACTAACCTTCTTCTCTTGATACTCTTTCTTCAGAGGAATGAACTCCTCCAAAACAGGCTCAGACTTGTAAGTTCTGCATTTTTCTAACTCCGCCTTCAAAGCTGAAATTGCATCATTTAAGAGGAACATGCAGAGAGGAAGTTCGCGTTGGAATGCTTGGATCTTGTCCAATTCGAGTTCCAATCTGTTGAGAAAGTCTTCGAGCAAGCAACTCTTGTGGGAAGCATTTGGGGTGGAGGAAAGGTGGCTGAGAAGATCAGTGATAGTTTTGGTAACAAAAAAAGGTCTCAAATCTAAGCTCGGTAAGTCTTCAGGAACCAAACTCATGATGATGCTGTTACTTTGCAACGAGTTATGATGATGATGGTGGTGTTCTTCTTCTTTTTCTCTCTCTTTTGTCTTGTGAGTTGCAGTGGCAAGGAGATTATATTATTCTGGGTATTACTCTTTCATTGAAGTAAAAAACTGGGAAAGGAATGAAAGAAAAATTGTAAGCAGAGGAGAAGAAGAGAGAGAGGAAGTGAATGATTGCGCCGCTCAGGGCGTGTTGTGCTTCAACTAACTGAGCCGAAACTCATAGCCGTGCAGCAATCATTTGGTACTCACGTCAGTCAAAGAATGATCCTAAATTTTCTCGGATCCAATGATCTAGATTTCCTCGACTAGGGACAACGTGCCAATCTTTTGATATATGCATAATCCAGTACTAGTTGCATTCGTGACTCTAGCAATAATAGGGGCTGACGAGGATTTCGAAACCTCATGAAGTCAATTTGCATCGAAGTGGCTAATGAAGCGTCCGCTACCGGAGCAGTGGGAAGCTACTGGAGATACCGGTGGGCCGGCTGTTCACTCTCTTCAGAGGACATCTTTCGGGATCACTCGGGTTGTTACTCAAGTCGAGGGACCTTGTGCAGTACAGGAGCTCGACTTTGTGCAGTACAGGAGCATGTCGTTTAGACCTCATCAGACTCTGAGCAGGAAGATCGAGATAGAGATGTTCCATCCGTCGCGTCGACGTGCTCCTTGGGACAGGACAGACGCACCATTCCCATCGCTAAGAGTCGTTGGGAGGCCGGGATGCGGAAGCTAATAAGCTGTTAGCTGATGCCCGGATCGACCTACTAGAGCGCTTCTTGCACGACTTCTACACTCTTCCCACAGCCGGGAGACCCTATAGTTCTCAACAAGTCTTAGGGATCCCGGATGGTCCCGAAGCATGCAGGATGAAAAATTTCAATGAAGAAATTATTTCTGATTCTCTTTTATTTGCTTTTGGTTGTAAACGGGAAGGTTGACCTATCAGTCATCTTTTCGAACTTTATGTGTCATATGTATAAGAATTTCAACGAGGAAGCTGCATCGACGAAGAAGTCAATGTCCTCAGCTGGCCGTTCCCTATCAAACTTCTTCCAATCCAATTCAAAAATTACCGCAGCTTCCCGAACCTCAGCCCAAAAACCCAACCAATCCGAAGAAGCCCGGACCACTGTGTTACGAAACCCAGAGAGGGGGTTGGAGCGGCTGTTCTGCAAAACAGATGTTAGAGCATTATAAAGTGGAGAGGAAGCAGCTTGCTCAAGCGCATCCAACATAACAACGCATCGACCAAGCGGCTTCCCATCCTTCAATTTACTAACAGAAAGTAACTTCGACCGAAAGCCTACACGCCCAACAAAATAAGGCAAAGAAAAAGCATCACATTCACCAAGAGCATAAGAGTTATACATATTCCACATAGAGTTCGAAAGAGGACTGACAGGCTAGTCTTCCGCTTACAACTAATTATAACCAAAGCAAATAAAAGAGGACTAAAAGTAGCTTCCTCGTTGAAATTTGTTATCCTGCATGCTTCGGGACCATCCGGCACTCTGAGATCGGTCGGAACTGTAGGACCTCCGGGCTAATGGGGAGAGTGTAGAAGTCGCACAAGAAACGCTCTAGTAGGTCGACCCGGCATCGGCTAACAGCCTCAAAGCATCAGCTGTACAACCAGCACCACGATGCATTCCGAAATGGACTTTCCAATTCAACATCTCTCCATCCCCGATTAGCTTCTGCACCCCCGGCCTCCCAACGACTCCTAGCGACGGGAATGACGCGTCTGTCTTGTCCCAGCAGCTCCAGGAGCACGTCGACACGAGCGTTGGCGGACAACAATGACGGGTAGAACATCTCTATCTCGTTCTTCGTGCTCAGAGTTGGATGAAGTCTAGACGATAGGCTCGTGCGCTTCAGAAGGTCCCTCGACCTGAGTAACGAACCGAGTGTTCCGAAAGATGTCCTCTGGATGGGGTTGAACAGCCGGTCCACTGGTATTCTGTCCAGTAACTCCCACGGCTCTAACAGCGGGCGCTTCATCAGCCACTTCAACGCTAATTGACTCCAGGAGATTTCGAGAGCGTCGGTACCCCTGTTATTGCTAGCGGCACGAAAGCGACCAATACTGGATTGAGCATATGCCAAAAGATTGGCACCGTTATCCCCTGGTCGAAGAAATCTAGAATCATTCTTTGACGGACCTCAATACCAAATGATTACTGCGCAACGACGAGGTTCGGGTCAGTTAGGTCAAGCGTAACACGTCCTTGAGCGTCACAATCATTCACATATGCCTCCCAGCAGGCCCGATTGAAGTACCATAGAGAATGAGTTGCTAACATTTCTAAAATGTATAATCTCAATGCAAAACATAAGTATGCAAAGTTTAATTATTTAACAAAAAAAGTGATGATAAAATAGTTAATAAAGAAAAAAATTAAATGTGTCATGTTCTTAATTATAACGTTTTTTGAGAGCCAAGTTGATGTTGTTAAGCTTTCTTTAAAAAATTGTTAGACCAAAATCAAGCTACATAAAAAATATAATTAGAAATTGAAAATAAATTATTGAACAAATAAAATATCTTTTATTTTTTTATATTCTTTCATTTATTAACGATATGTTATTTGGTTCAAACAGAACAAACAACAGTTCTTGCATATTTCATATATCAGTTCCAGAACAACAGACACCAAACAACTTGAATTCTCATAACCAGATATTACAGAACAAGTTGGAGCCATCCATAGCTATAATAGAGAATAATCGTTATTACGATCCACCATTAGCACATGACACATGCATGATCCTATAAAACTTTTTATTCATGATCATTGATCTCGCATTTACCACCATATTCTTCATTAACTTGTTTAGATTGAGCTCACTACACCATCCTCTGAAGATTGTTTGGTGGCTAGAGTAGCCAAGCTAGCTGAATTTCCATTCACAAAGTTACACTGTGTTCGAATCTCTCCCTGTGATCCTGTTAACACTTGTATGATACTCATTTTTATCATTGACGCCTTAAAGTTTTCATAGAAGAGGGTTTGGTTAGCACTGAAACTGTTGACAATGGCAATAGTATCTGCACCACTTGTGGAAAACAACTCTTGATCACTCCTGAGCAAGCCATTTTGAAGTTGAAGATTGGAGTAGTAGTTGGAGTCAAATGTGTCAGGAGTGGTTAGGTCTAAATTGGTGAGATTGGTTCCAGGTCCACCATTAGGGCATATTGCTTGCAGTGCTTGTAAAAGGGTTGTGTTAAGAGTTGGGTCAGGGTTTCCAGTGTTATTGAAGCTGTACAATCGATTATCAAAAAATCTGCATTGAGCTCTACCAATTGTATGAGCACCTGAAAGTGAAACATGTAGATGTAATGCACCATTATCAATAACTTCATTAAATATATGTTTCTTGAGTGTAGAAAATTATACCTGAAAGTGCAACTAGATCAGTTGTGTTAAGGCCTTGCCTATCAAATGTAGATTTGAGTTGTTCAAGGGTGAAATTAGGACCAGGAAGATTTTGATTAGCAAGATCAAAACTTGCATTTAAACTATCTCTTCTTCCCAGTGGAACTTTCCAATCAGGACCATGTGCCTATAACAAGTAATAAAAGACAAACAAGGTAAGAAGCAAGCTTTTCCATAACACCACACTCACAAACATCCACCCATTTCATGCAGGGAGAAGAAATAATCAAATCGACCTACAATTACATTTTTTTTTAATTTTAAAAGAAAGCGATTCTAAAGAAATTTTTTTTTGTTGCAAATGAATTATTATTTGTTTAGTATTAAAATTTTAAAAAATATATAAAAATAATCCCATGAAGTTTTTTAAAATAGACAAAATATCCCTTTTTCTACTAAAATTTTAAGGAGATCCCTTTTTTTTGGTCTAAACAATAAAACACATTACAAGATTTGTGTATTTATATAAGATTTGTCTAGATATGAAACAAAACTTCATTTTCTTTATTAATATGGACAATATTTATTTAGATACACATAAAAAATAATTTTTTTGTTATTTATATATCGAAAAATATTTTTTTCATCATGTATTTTAATACACAACCTAACTATATTTTCATTAAGATACTTTTATAAAGAAAATTTTCTAAAACTGGTGGTGAACTTAAAACAAACATGATGAGAATAGCAAGGCCTTTAACATATTAAAATGATTGGGCTTTAGAGTTGGGCTGGAGAGTGAAAGTCGTAATCTTTTGACCAGTCTAAAACATATTAAAATGATTGGGCTTTATAGTTGGGCTGAAAGGTGAAAGTCATAATCTTATGACCACTGCAAGGGACATAATTCCTTGGATTCTCCCCTCCCAACACAACGTTAAGCAGGGTTGTGTGGCCAAATCCCACCAACACGTGGCAAGAACACAATCATTCAAATTGACCCAGTAAAAATGAAATCCATATCTATATTTTATAACGTGTAGATTTTTTTGGAATTTATTTTATTTAATTATATTTATCTTAATATTTTAATTTTCTTAATTTCTTTAAAAAGTATGAACTTATTTAATGTTCTTAATTTCCTTAAAGAAGTTTGAATTTATATTTTATGTTTAATTATCAATAAAATAGTTTGTCAAGGCATTAAGATAGTATATTTAAAGGAAGACCTACCTATTTGTAAAAAAGTCCTCCTTAGACCTACTTTATCTTTAGTATATCATTATGAGTACACGAAGCTTCCTACTGCATAATGCTATAATCACCAACACCAAACGGAAACTCAGTCTATGATCCTTTGCCATGAGTATTCATTGGTGAAAATAGATATTTTATACTTTTCTGTTCATATCGATCACGATGCATGTTTTTTTGTCTGCCAAAAGATATTTATATATCAAATAATGTTAGTGTTTGGCGTGACTATTGTGCTAGTATTTGCCATTATTGAAAACTCATTAAAATTCTGACAATAACTAGGCACCTACTCACTATCCACAATATATAGCAGCATTATATATGACAGTTCATGAACACTGTTGTTATTATAATTTGTTTTTCTACCCAAAATGAAAAAATCGATTTGAGGACGAGATTTGTTCCTGGTTTATGTATATATTATCATGTTAATTACATTATGATACCCTTATTACATTAGTTAGTACGTCGAGTTTGGGAAAATAAGCATAGTTACCAGAACAGAAGATATCTCAGCAGCAAGAGCAAGAATATCAGCACAAGAAACTATGCCAGGACAAGCATTTTCTACTGCTGTCTTGATCTGATTCACAACATCTAAACCTCTTATGGAGTTGTTATTTGGCGCTGCAGTTTGCTCACTCACAATAGTACTAGTGCTGTTCAAAAGAATTGATGCATCGCACCCCTGTCATATAAACACATACACACATAGCAGCATAAAACTTGATTAATACTACAACATTCCAATACTTATAGTTATGTTTGTCTGATGAGTTGACACCATGTTAAACTTAAATCAAGCAAATGAACCATCAAGTAGTTTTTGAGTGGTATTGAACTCGTTATTCTTAATGATATTTATATATGGAAGATGAAGAATTAAGCCGGCAAGAATTGACAATTCTACATACTTGAACAAAACAGTCATGAAAGTGGAGCCTTATGAGACTGGCGAGAATACGAGGATCAGATTTAGAAACATTTCTGACAACTTCACGCACAATAGAATGCACCTTCGGACATGTATCTTTGTAAAAGGAGTTATCAAGCTGTGCATCTGAAAATGGTAGTGATGCTCCGAGCATAACCACCACACAGCAAAGTGTTACTTTCACTGTTAAAACACTGAAAGAGTTCATTGTGTCGTGTGTTTTGAACAATGAATGTGTTGTTGTTGTGAGGTTCCCCAAATGCTTAGGGTCTATTTAAAGAGACAAATGAAGAAAGAAGTAAAATGGAACGTGGTTGCGTTGGTTCGCTGTTGGTGGGTTCAGATTTTCAATCATTCTACCGCGATTAAAGAGAAAAAGTCAAATTTGGTGTATTTAAAATTTTAAAATAATTCATCCACACATTCACGATGAAATCTAGACCAGATTGCTTAAGTATGTTTTCTGTAAAAAAAGAAGAAGAAAAACTTAGCACATTAATATTTGATATGGTGATCTCTAATTTTGACCAAAGCATTTAAAAAATTAAGTACTATGTTTGGACGAAGTCTAGAAACACAAACATGCACCATCTCATGGAATGAAGCTATAATATTTATATAACTAAAGCTTTTCTCATTTTTGTTTGAACTTGACGTAAAAAATATTTAATAACCAGACACGTACTTCAAGTTTTGTTTATTATAAATTGCTATAAGAAAATTGCTTCTTTTAGTTGTGCACTTGTAATTTATTAATTTTATTAGTTTGATTTTGAGTTTTGTAGATAAAAATATTTAAATATTATTTTTTAAAACAATTTAAACAAAATTAATCGATATACTCTACAACAATACTATGGTAAGGCAAAACTAGCTTATTACCTATATTACTATTTTCTTCAACATTGAATAAAGATATGATGAGAAAAAAATTATGTTTCCTCCATTTATGTACGTACGAGTGCATAAATGATTAATATATAACAGGGGTTTCCTTTGTTGAAGTTACGGAAAACTTTAGTTATAATATTAAAGATTTTAAATTTAGAATAGACATGTAAAAATAAGAGTGTTGTTAAAAAGCAACCAAATTTGAATGGTACGGTGGTCCAAATTCTTTGCTGATAACTTTTTCTGAGTTCACGTTGTTAACCTTGCTTTTTGTGTCCTGATTCAACCCCACAGAATTTTTATACTATAGATATTACGATTTTATATTTTAGCTTTTATAAAAGTTTCATTTATTTAAATCCTTATAGTTAAATAAGAAAAAAACAGCTTTATTTGGTATCCAAAATCGTGATGACATATTCAATAGACAAAAGGATATATCAATCTTATTGCTAGCTATGGATATATCTAGAACACAAGTCTTCATTACATTTTTAATCTAAACTAATATTTAGATAGTTTAAAATGTTAAACTAATATTTAATATTAAATAGGGAAGATTAATTTTGATAAAAAATAATATTATAATATAAAAATAAATATAATTATTATCTCGATCAATTCTATAAAATTAAATTAAATATTGCATTATTTTTTAAAATTTTTGATAATGTATTTACAATATTAACCCTCGTTCAAATTTATTTAAATAAATAATCTTAATTAGTTGATTAAGATTAGGGATGACAAAAAAGATTAGGGTCGGTCCGCCAACTCGCCATTATATGGTGGGGCCGGTTAGTACTTTTAGTCTGTCGATCCGTTTTGATTCGTCCCACTAAGCCCACCAACCGTCGGGCTAATTCGTGGGACGGAACAAGCTAACCTGCGACCCACTTTACTAATAATATTTTTTTAATGTGATATAATATAAAGAGTCGAAACACAATATATAATATAAAAATTTATGAAAAGAGAATTTTAAAAGTCTCGAGTGTCTTAAAGAGAATTAATAAAGTCTCGAGTATCTCACTACTAAGAAAATTCAAAAAGCTTTATAAATACTTAAACTCACGTTACAAGAAATATTTTCTTTTCTCAATTACAAACCTTTTTCCTCTTACTCATCATCTCCTTCTTGTTCATCATTCTTCATAAGGTAAAAATTATATATATCTCAAACTTTTTTACTCTCTTATTCAAAGATTTAATTTAAAAATAATAAAATAAAATAAAAATATGAGGAACCAACCCGCGATCATTATAGCAAATTAGTCCGGCGGACCAAAGACTAAACGGACCCGATTTACCGTCATAAGATTATTTTACACGGAATATCAATGTTGATATAAATAAAAAAATATTATAAATAAGTAAAAATTCAGAAAAAAATACACAATTCACCGAATATCTCGATTTAGCAAGAGTAATGTTTGGACTCAATAAGAAAACACATTACAATACCATAAAAGAAGATGTCTTAACTTAATTTGATTTGACATTGAAGAAAAGATTAGGTATGGTTTATTATAAAACATTTAAAGTAAAGGTGTATGCCAACCACCATGCTTTTGAAAGAACGACTGGTGAAGCGGTAACATGTCAACGTGGGACCTTGTGAATTGTGAATACATTTCTTTAATCTGAGTTTTGTAACCAACCATTGCTTTCTTAATGGTACTTCTGGTCAATAAAATCACCCCCTTCTATGTCTATTTCTTTTAATATGTTGTTGTATTGAAACTACATCGTAGAATTCAAACTTATATTTTCGTTAATTTGTTTAGGGTTTAGGGTGGTGAATTCTAATTGCCAACACAAGTCACTGCTTCAATTCCAATACACTCATAATCGTTTCACGTTTGTTTCTACTTTCTAGACAAGATTCCACTGACACTGGATATTACTAATATCATATTAGTGATCACGTGATAAAGTTAAGTTTACTACTATCCATCTTATTTAGTGATTAGAAAAAAAAATACATATTTGCTCTTAAGATTATACCATAGTAAACGGATTAGGTTCATTAAACTTGTGGTATCTGAGAACAATATTTTGTATCTCTTCTTCGAAGATTTTGGACTCTCTTGGCTGTTTCTAAAGTATTTTTTGATTTGTTTTAGGTCATTAAAAAATATATTAGATCAATAGAGTCAACGCAAAAACAGCGACAACTACAAAAATAAAAAAAATTAAATATAAAAAAGTTTTACCCAATATTTTTATTTCTAATAAAGCGTTGAATTATTAAATAAAAGTTATGGAACGAATCACCGAACTTGGAGAATTAAATAAATAAATTAACCCTAGTTTTGTGGGTCTTGTTTGTCTGCATGCATATATAGTGCTCGTGCTTGATACATGGAATTAATTAACGTTGATAGCTAAATTTGTTTAATTAGTTGGTACAGGCCACTGGGATTCTCTTCTGGAAACATCTTGCTGGAACCAAACATTGATTTGATTAATTAATACTGATTTTCTCTAACTTTCAGTTAGGGTTTTCGACCTAAACCCTAGGCATTTTGTGCTTGGCTTTTTCTGCCATGCATTTTATTTCTTCTGCTCAATTCACCCAAAATCAAATTTGATTAATGTATTTTAATAAAAGAATTTTTATGAGTTTTTAAAATCCGTGTTTTTTTATTGCTATAGTTTGTTTGCATACGAAAATTTAATCCTGCAAATTTTAATTATTCTCAAAAATCATGATGGCCGAGATTTCAAGATATTTAGGAATTAATCATGAATTCTAGGATGAGTAATAAAACAATATCAACGTAGCCATGGATAACACTATAATAAACACACATAACAGCAAGTGCTTAATTTTTTAATTAAAGCTTTTCAGTTTTACTTATTTATTAGAAAAACCCTTAAAATACGATATTTACAATGTAAAAATAAATTCTAATTTAATAAAAAAAAACTTTCCATTTTTATTTGTTCTCTAAAATCACCCTTAAAGTATGATGTTAACAAATTCGGAATTCTTTTAATATATACATGATAAGATAATATCATATTCATGCCAATCTAGGGTGAAAGAACTAATGCGAAATTATTATAATTTAATTAATGGTATTGAAGTTGAGTTTTTATTATATAGTTCTATTAAATACTTAAAATAATTGTGTTACTGTTCACAGAGATTTTACCCTACTCCAATATGATTGTATGTAATTAATCTTGAAACATTTTCGTACCAATCTTTATAAGCAAATTTCACATGTTATAGCATTTGATTAGAGTCGAAAGCTAGCTTAACTTTTGACTTAATTTATAAGATAAAAAAAAAAACTATAAAAAGTGGAACAATCCTAGATTTAGCAATTAATCATTATTCTTTGTTTTTGAACATTTTTTTTATGATCCTTTGATATGGAATCAAATGTTAGTGAACCCTACAAAACAAATGATTGATGTATTATATACCATAATTAATGTAGAAACGAACATTGTCATGTGGATAGGGTTATAAGAGAAGTAATCCAAACCTAGGGTTTGTGAATTATTCTATTCTATCTAATATATATCACATGTGTATAAAGATAATTTGAAAGTACTTGCTTCGATTATATCTAAACATAATACAGATGTAATTGGTTTTCAAGCAATTTTATATTTTAACCTATAATTAACCACTCCCAGCCTTGTTCTGTTTATTAGCGTGTGTCTGTCTTAACATATACTTTTTTTATATAAAATTTAATTTAATTTATTAAAATATATATTTTATAATTTGAATAATTTATCTTTAGTATATTTTTATAAATTCCTTGATGAAATTTATGGATTTTAAAGCATATTTCAATAAAGTTATTGTATAAAAATATATAAGAGCCCACGGCATATAATATATCTGAATTTGGAAATGGAAGAAGAGAACAAAATATAGCAGGTAATAGATAAAAACAGGAGAAATTAATATTAATAACACAACATGATTCAAAATACAATAAAGATTGAAGATCATATACATGCCATAATGTAATATAAATCTAACTACGGCACTTTATAAGAATAAAGTGTGTGTAGCTTCTTTATTAGTGACCTTCAACCACACAATTTGAAGGGTAAACATAACCTGACCGAATTCGTTTATATTGAGCTAACCATACCCTCCTCTGATTCAGATGCCAAACTACCTGTATCAACTTCGACAGACTTTTTGTTGACAAAGTTACATTGTTTTCTTATTTCTCCTTCGTTCCCGGTGAGAACACCAATATTTCCCATCTTTATCATTGAATTCGCAAAGCTATTAAAGAAAGCTTTTTGATTCCTACTGAACTTGTTGACAATGTTGATGGTATCAGCACCTGGTGTTGAGAACAACTCTTGGTCACTCTGAAACAAACCCTTATTAACCTTAAGATTGGAGTAATAGTTTTTATCGAATGTATCAGGAGTGGTTGGGTCAAGATTGAGCAAGGTTTTTGGTCGGGCAATTCTAGGGCAACTTTTACGCAGTTGTTGTAAGTAAGTTGGGTCAAGAGTTGGATCGGGTTTGCGTGTACCATTGAAGTTGTACAACCGGTCATGAATGAAAGAGCAGTGAGCTCTGCCAATTGTATGAGCACCTGAAATTGAATCACATACAAACCAAAAATTTGCAAAGTCAAGCCAAGTTAAGACAGTGAATTTGATGAGCTTTTCCATTTATTATTTGTTATTATTGCTAGCAATGTTGCAAATGTGGGGAACATTTCTTATTACCTGAGAGCGCAACTAAATCAGTGGTGTCGAGACCTTGAGCAGCAAATGTTTCGTTAAGTTCAGTGAGGGTGAAGGAAGGAGCTGGAAGGTTTTCATTGGCAAGTTTTCGGTTTGCCGTTAAACTATCCCTTCTTCCCAATGGAAATATCAAGTCAGGACCACCACCCTATCAAATATTAAATCATACTATTTTCATGTAAGAGGGATAAAACAAAGTAATGTTAACCAATAAAATAAGAAGATACAAAGAACTTGATTGACACGTAATGAATCTTCTTTTTAATAACTATTCATTTATATTTATGAGACGTACCAGAACAGAAGATGCCTGAGCTGCAAGGACAAGAATATCAGCACAAGAAACCACGCCGGGACAAGCATTTTCCACTGCTGTCTTGATGTCATTCACCACATTCAAACCTCTTATTGAGTTTCTGTTTGGCTGGGCTTGTTGCTCACTTCTTATCTTCAAAGTGTTGTTCAACAAAATCGATGCGTCACACCCCTGCATGCCACAGCCATCAACAACATAATCACTTTATTTCTTGTTCATTCTTAACAATGACTTGGAAAGCCAGAATCAATATGCTTGATCCGATCTTAATTTTATTTATATATTGTATGTTACTCATATCGTTATTCACTTGAGTAAACTTTTATATCTTTTTATAATTTAGATTTAGATCTAATTTAGCTTTATTAAAGTGAGATCTATTTCATTTTGAAATGAGATAAAAAATAACATAAAAACGAGTAAATTATCTAATAATATAGTTTACAGAGTTGCTTGGTGCTAAGAAATTTTAGATTTTTCGTCTACATATTTTGGACACATTATAATTTTAGTGTATAATACCCTTCTCAAGTTTAGGTGTAGCGTAAAATTTCTCTAAATTATACCTATAATTTTTTTATATATTATTATCTAACATATTAATATGTAATAATAATTATTTTTAGAAATAATTTCTTATTATAATTAAATAACACACGAAAACTGAATTCATTTAAGAATGATATATAAACTGATAAGATAGAAAGAGAGGGTGAATAAGGAAGTTCAATGACATACTTGAACGAAACAGTCATGAAACAAAAGCCTGATGAGACTGGCAGGCATACGAGGATCGGTTTCTGCAACATTCTGCACCACATCAAACACAATAGAATGCACCTTTGGACAAGTATTGTTGTAGAAGTCTGGGTCTAGTTGTGCACCAGAGGAGAATGGTAACCCTCCAAGCACAACCACCAGACCCATTACTACCACACAAGCAAACCTCATTTTCATGCCTAAAATGTTAACACCTTACGTGTGTTTATGATTGTATTTGTGTGTGTTGTGGTTAGAAAGAGCATAGTGCTACACCCTTTATTTATAGCCATGCCTTGCTTGTCAATTATGATGATACCAAGAATAAGAAAACTTCCTTTTGGCCACATTTTGCATATGTAGTTTTAAACATATATAATATTACACAAGTTGTTTCTATCTTATATATTCTACATTATGATTTCAGTATTTTTGATAGATTGTGTTTTTTTACGATCCACTTGACCAAGGAAGGTACAATGTATTCTAATTTTCAATTAACTCATTTTATTTCTAAGTCAACTCTTGTCGCGTACTAATTAGCTTGAGTTTACACCACCAAAATTAAATTTGTTGTATGAACATTGTGAATTTATATTAGTATCACAATCAACTTACATTGTAAATTTATAGTACAAACTTAAACATGACTTCTTAGTCGTTAAATTGTTTAATTATCTTTTAAACGTATAATATATTTATGATAGGGGCTATTTATGATTGGATAAATATTTTAAAAGAAATTTTACCCCATTATTATATTTAGATTAAATTATTTTACTACTATGCAGGCTCATGCTATTTATATTGACAATTTAATTTATTAAACATAGTTTTTTATAATCTTAGTACTTAACAATTTTTACAGCAAGTGATTCTTTTAGCAATAGAAAATATTTTTAAACATCTTTTTTATTGGTTAAAACTCGTTAGAAATTATAACATAAATTATTATCATTGAATAAAAATAATTACAAAATAATTTAAGTGTTTTTTTTTTCTGAAACATAGTTTCTCTTCTTTTTGGTCCTTATTTTTTTTTAGTTTTATTTTTTTATTATATTTTTAGTTCTTTAAATGCATATATTTTTTAATATTTTTTATTTATTTGACTATAAAAATATTTAAATAAACTAATTTAGTGACAAAAGTCATCATATTATAACTTTTGAATTAAAATTTAAATTAATCTCTAATATTAATTACCAAGATTTTAAATATTAATTAAAATTTTGATAGATTAGATTATAAATGAATCTAATTTCTAATTCAAAAATTAATTTAACTAAAATAGATTTTAACTTAATGAAAATATGTCTGATCAACTTAACCTAGTTTTAAAGAATATATTTAAAAGTGTACTATGATTTTCTTTTTATATTGAAATTTGTTATTAGTCTCGTTTATAGGCATATGATATGTTTTATTGCAAGACTTAGCGCATGATGAGGAGGTGTGTGATATAAAATATAAATCCTCTACGCATTTGGGTTATGATAGAGTGTGTAGATCCACTTTCACTAGATAGCACCCACGTTATTGCTTTAAATTTCTAGGCATTCAATTATGAAGGAGTTTATTCATTTCTTAAAGACTATTGAATTGTGAAGGAGTTATTATGTAAATGATTATAATAATATTAATTATGCACAAAACTTTTATCATACACAGTCTTTTGGTTGGTTATATATATATATATATATATATATATATATATATATATATATATATATATATATATATATATATATATATATATATATATATAAAGCCATTCCAACTAAATATAAAATATTTATAATTTGAATATAGTTGGATCTAATTTAGTTTTAATTTTTTAAAAATTCGATGAATCAAACTAATATTTTATATTTTGATTTTATCAAATTTTTTATAAAATTATTAAATATATTATAATAAAATAAATTTTAAATAAAAATATATTACAAAATTAACATAACGATTGTAACATTTATAATTTTAATTTATTTTTATACTTAATTTAAATAATATTAAAATATTGATTAATTTAAATAATATTAAAATATTGATTAATTTAAATAATATTAAAATATTGATTAATTTAAATAATATTAAAATATTGATTTGCTTATCATAACATAAGTATTATTTTATATTTTAATTTTAATAATATATATTATAATTTTGTTTTGATTTAATTTGGACAGATTCTTGATTGTCAAATAAAAAATCGAACCAACCCGATTTAAAAACTTTTCAATCTAAAAATATTCTATTTTAATCGATTTTTGTTTTTTTTAACAGTTTTTTATTTTATTTTTTGATTAATTTAATTTTAAATATGTTTATTATTTCATCTAGCATTATAATAAATATCATTAAAATTGATTTTAATATTTAAGATATTATTCATTTTAAAATTCTATTTTATTATTTACATATTTAAGATATTATTCATTTTTAAATTATATCTTATTATTTACTTATTAATAATTTGATGTTCCAAGTGATAATTAACAACATACTCATGCGATATTTAATAGTTAATTATTCATTTTTTTATGTTAATTTTTAATTATCGAAACAGTTCATCATATGTAGTTCGAATATATTTAAGAAGTATGGTACATTTTTTTTAGAATTTTAAATTATATATATATATATATATATAAATTAAAGAATATAGTTCCAAATATATATTATTTACCAATAATATAAAAAGGGAAAGATATATTTTGTGTCCGTCTAAACTGTACAAAGTTTGATTTGGAGTTTCCTTCAGATTTTCAAAAAATACTTTGTAAACTTAAATATGATCATTGTTGATGACACTATTTATATTTCAATAAAAATGACTTATATTGTTAATAATCATATAATTATATAAACTTGCATGAAAACTAAATAGATATATAATTGAGACAAAACATGAGAATTTTAATTCCCATGAAAGAAGTGTTAATATTTTCAATAATATTGATAATATATAAGTAAAGAAGTTATTCTCAAAATCATGATAACAAGATTTCAAGATATTTAGGAATTAATCATGAATTCTAGGCTGAGTATGAAACAGTTTTCCTGTAAATAATAAATTAGTAATTAAAAGGTCCAAAGTTGTCATGGGAAAATAATATTAACTTAGCCATGAAAGACACTACAATAAGACATATAATAGTAAATGCTTATTTTGTAATATAAAATCTTTTCAGTTTTACTTATTTATTTAAAACCCCCTTAAAATATGATATTTACAAAAATATAAGCTAATTTTAAATAAAGAATTTCCATTTTTATTTGGTCTCTAAAATCACCCCTATAGTATGATGTTAACAAACTCGAAATTCTTTTAATATACACATGATAAATGCGTTAAACATATAAATAGAAATCATTATAACTTAATTTAATGGTATTGAACTTGAGTTTTAATTATTTAGTTATACTAAATACTTAAAAGAATTGTTTTACTATTCACAGCAATTTTACCCCACTCCAATATGATTTGATGTAATCTTAAAATTATTCATACCAATCTTTCTAAGCAACATGGCACATTAAAGCGTTTGATTAGATCAGTCGAATGCTAGGTTAATATTTGACTTGATTTATATAAGATAAAAAGAAAAAACCAGTAAAAAAGACGAACAATCCTAGAGGTCTTTAATTTTTATTCACCATGATGAGATTGTGGAGTTAATATTATATTTATCAATTGATCATTACTCTTTTGGTTTTGGATTTTTTTTTCACTGTTCATTAATATGGAATCAAACGTTAGTAAACCCTACAAACATATGATTGATGTATTATATACCATAATTAATGTAGAAATGAACATTGTCATGTGGATAGGGTTTTAAGAGAGGTAATCCAAGGTTAGGGTTGGTGAATTATTCTATTCTATCTAATATATACCACATGTGTAAAAAGAAAAAATAATAATTTGAAACTACTTGCTTGTTTTGTTTCTTTCTAGCGTGATTTGGCTTTAGAATTTTTTTGTGAAATTTATTTGAATTTATGAAAATATATATGTTATAATTTGATAAGTTATTTGTAGCTTTTTTTTTTTTAATTCCTTTGATGATGAAATTTATAGATTCTTTAAGTACATTTCAATAAGGTTATTAAATAAAAATAATTGCTCAAGGAACATAATTAAATTCATAATATACAAAGTAGTCTTATATACAAGACAAAAAAATGATCAAATAAATATTTAGTAAAAGCAATTATTTTCTTGTTGCTTGCTTTTGGTTGAACATATTTTCATTGAACATGTTTCTTCAATTGAGTTATATTAGGAGTTTAGTGATAAGTGTTATAAAAACAAGTAATCAAATCTGAATTTGAAAATTGAAGAAATATAGCATGTAATAGATAAAAAAAATGATATTAAGAACACAACATGATTCAAAATACAATAAAGATTGAAGATCATACATGCGACAATGAAATATAGCTAGCTGCGGCACTTTATACGAATAAAGTGTGTGTAGCTTCTTTATTAGTGACCTTCAACCACACAATTTGAAGGGTAATCATAACTTGACCGAATTCATTTATATTGAGCTAACCATACCCTCTTCTGATTCAGATGCCAAACTACCTGTATCAACTTCGACAGATTTTTTGTTGACAAAGTTACATTGTTTTCTTATTTCTCCTTTGTTCCCGGTGAGAACACCAATATTTCCCATCTTTATCATTGAAGTCGCAAAGCTATTAAAGAAAGCTTTTTGGTCACTACTGAACTTGTTGACAATGTTGATGGTGTCAGCCCCTGGTGTTGAGAACAACTCTTGGTCACTCTGAAACAAACCCTTCTTAACCTTAAGATTGGAGTAATAGTTTTTATCGAATGTATCAGGAGTGGTTGGGTCAAGATTGAGCAAGTTGTTAGGTCCACCTTGAGGGCATATTTTGCGCAATTGTTGTAAGTAAGTTGTGTCAAGAGTTGGGTCGGGTTTGCCAGTACCACTGAAGTTGTACAACCGGCCAAGAATGAAAAAGCAGTGACCTCTGCCAAATGTATGAGCACCTGAAATTGAATCACAAACAAAATAAATTATTCCAAAGTGAAGTCAAGTTAAGATGGTGAATTTGAAGACTTTTTCCATTTATTCATAGCAGCATTGTTGCAACACATCTATAGGATAAATTGAATTGAGGAATATTTCTTATTACCTGAGAGTGTAACTAAATCAGTGGTGTTGAGACCTTGAGCAGCAAATGATGCTTTAAGTTGAGTTAGGTTGAAGAAAGGAGCAGGAAGGTTTTGATTGGCAAGGGTTAAGTTTGCCGTTAAACTATCCCTTCTTCCCAACGGAAATTTCAAGTAAGGACCACCACCCTATCAATATTAAATCATACTACTTTTATATAACAAAGTAATGTTGACCCATAAAAATAGGAAGATACAAAGAACTTGATCAGTTAACAATTAAATGGTGACACATAATGAATCTTCTTTTTAATAAATATTCATTTATACTTATTATTTTGTTAGTATTTCATTGGACAAGTTCAAAAAGATGCAAAGAACTTTGGTCTGTATCATGTACCAGAAAAGAAGATACTTCAGCTGCAAGGGCGAGAATATCAGCACAAGAAACGACGTTGGGACAAGCATTTTCCACTGCTGTCTTGATGTCATTCACCACATTCAAACCTCTTATCGAGTTGTTGTTTGGGAAAGCTTGTTGCTCACTCACTATCGTCGCAGTGTTGTTCAACAAAATCGATGCATCACACCCCTGCATGCCACAACCATCAACAACATAATCACTTTATTTCTTGTTCATTCTTAATTAACAATGACTTAGTAACTGAAAATCAACTTCTCCTATTCTTCTGCTTGATCCGATCTTAATTTTATTTATATATCTTATGTTAGTCATATCATTAATCACTTAAATAAACTTTTATACCTTTTCCAAATTAGATTTAGATCTAAGTTAACTTTTTTTAATATATATATGATCAACATGAAAACTAATCGAAAATATTAATGGGAAGGGAGGGTGAATAAGAAAGTTTTACGTACTTGAACAAAACAGTCATGAAAGAAAAGCCTGAGGAGACTGGCAGGCATACGAGGATCCGTTTTTGCAACTTTCTGTACCACATTAAACACAATAGAATGCACCTGTGGACAACTTTTCTTGTAGAAGCATGGGTCCAGTTGTGCATCTGAGGAGAATGGTAACCCTCCAAGCACAACCACTAGACCCATTACCACCACACACACAAACCTCATTTTCATGTCTGAAATGTTAAGTCCTTACGTTGTTGTCGTCGTGAGTCATACCATCATCCTATACCGTTTATTTATAGCTACGAATGCTGGCCCTGCCTTGCTTGTGTTGTGATATGAAGAACAAGACAACTTCTTGTTGGGCAAGTTATCTTGTATAAAACATATGTATTTTTAAACTTAATGTTCACACAGTTGTTTCTATCATATATATTCTACATGATGATTTAAGTATGTTTGATAGAGTATCTTGTAAGCACCACTTGACCAAGGAAGGTGCAATGCTACTGTATTGCAATTCTTAATCAACTCATTTTATTACCAAGTCAACTCTTATCGATTACTTCTAAAAAAAGTCATACCTTCGCTTTGTAGATAAACACCATTTATCTCACCAAAATATGGACATTGTGAATTTATCTCATCATATTTATAAAATTGTATAAATTATAATAAAAAACTCAAGTTACGAAGTAATTTAACTATATTTTTATTTGAAATATAGACATATTCTTCTTTTAGTCCTTTTTTTTTATCGTCGCTAAAATATTTTATTTGTTCTTTGATATTTTGTTTCAAGTCCTTTGAATAATTTCTTGTTTTAGTTCTTATAATATTTTGTTCATTTTGAATTAGTCTTATTAAAAAGTATAAGAAAACTACAGACATATTTAAACTCTATAAAACATATATAATTTCTAATAAATTTAGCCTAGTTGCAGAGAACAGAATTAAAAGAGTATGATGAATAATTTTTATATTGAATATTTTATTTGTCTATGGGCGTATTATATATTTTTACAAGACTTAGAACATATCAGGAATGTGTTGAAGAATCCAAATCCTCTAAGCATTTCGGTTGTCATTATTTTAGATAAAAAAAAGAATATTAACTGATGAATATATAATTTGCGTTGAAGACTCTAACATAAACGTTATTTCCCAAAGATTCAAACTCACATTATGGGTTATTATTAATAATTAATTGTATTTAATTATTAGTGTAGTGGCCTAGTGTGAGTAACGTAAGGTGCATTTTTAACCCTCAATTCTCTTGTACGTAACATCATCGTTTATTGACTTAAATTTTCCGCACAAATGTTGATCATTATAGGGATGGATCTACATATAAAAGTCTGGGGCAGTTGCCCCCCACAATTTTTTAATATAGTATAGAACTATAATATTGTTTTCATAAAATAGAAAATACTTATATATTTTTAAATATTTCAAAGTATTAGTGTAATTTGTTTATTTTTTAATGTAGAAATGTTATTACAAAAATAATTTATGTAATATTTTTCTTTATCAATATATATTATATTATTAAATTTTTTTATTTTCCCTCTGTATTTGTAAAAATTATTTTTTAAATTGTATAACTATATATTTTTTATTTGTTGGGCACTCACGAAAATTTTTCTTCTTATCCATAATATGTTTCACTCTTTCCTTCCACGGTAGTTAAAAAATAAATGAGCAGATCTACATTCACTAGTTCACACCCACGTGATCGCTTTAAATTTGTAGCTAAATTAATAATTTAGGCATTCAAATACGAAGGAGTTTGTTACGTCACTTAACCATATTTGAGAATATATGTGAGCAATGATCTTAGGGAGAGTGATGAATTTAGAGCTCACCCATTTGAAGAAAGAGATTATATCCGAGAAACAGATATCATTAATCACTATTTATGTTTTTATCTCTCTTCATCTATAGTACATGGAATTTAGAAATAGTGTCATCTGAGAAACTAAGCATGCTTACGAATATGGAGTCCTCAAGAAAGCTTTACATGTATGCAAAGATTCGTCCTTAGGAAATCTTTACAAAGGATCACATGCATGAGGTTCACACCGTGTTGACCACGAGCATTAACCATGGTAAGGGAGGTTTATTGTCATTAAATAGCTACGAGAGGAGGTCAACTATACATTACTCGGTCATTTGCATTGAGATTTAGTATGCTTCTCGTTTGTATAAGGATGGGTGTTGGAGGTTATGGTTTGATTTTGAGTTGTGTCCTGTATTAGTGGGTAAGAGTGATTGAGATTATGGTTTTGTTTGTTGTAGATAATCGATTATCCGACTTTAAAGAATGACTTTCATTTATGAGAATTGATTCTCAACAAACGAGAATCGATTCTCGTTTCCTTTATCTTCATTCTTCGTGGGTAGAATTAATTTTTCATGAAAGGAAAATCGATTCTCAACCAATGAAGAATCGATTTTCGAGGATAAGAATCGATTCTTCAACTTACAATAATCGATTCTCGGTCAAGTGTTTTTGCAACGAAAATCGATTCTCATCGTGTTGTTGGTGCTCGTGATCTCGTGGTGCAACTGTTGATCATGTGCTAGTCTTGTCTTGGATGGTGTTATTCTCAAGTGGTCTCGTGAAGTGCGCTCTTGCAATGAAAATCGATTCTTGTGTGTATGAGTTGTGTTGTGTTCAACCATTGATGTGTGTTTGCTTGTTGCAGGTTTTTAATGGTGTTGTTGATCGTGTTCTCGCCATGGTGTTGTTGCTCGTGGCCTTGTGGTGGTGGTGGTGCAACCGTTGGTCGTGTGGAGTAAATCATTGTTGGTGTTCAAGTCAGAGGTAAGTGGAGTATAGGTTTAAATTGACATGAATGTGTTATGAAAAAAATTGTAATACGAATGTGTATTAAAATATTAGAGTAGGGTTTTAAGTTAAATTATGTGATAATTTGAATTTTGAAGTGAAATTGAAATTTGAGAGTGGAGTAGTTATTTAAGTTATATATTGGACAAGAAAGTCATATCCACCATAAATCAATTTAACCGCATTCAGTCCTCCATGATAGTCAAATGTTATCATAAATTTGGGGATATCCAAGACATGCAAGCAAAAATGCAGTGATGGAAGATGATTTAGCTAATCTAAATCTAAGTGTTAGTATAGTTTTCAACATAATTTATAATAGAATTAATTGTTTGTTGGAATTATTTGATGACTTTTAAAACTCTTTTTAATATAATTGATGTCTTAATTTGTTTACTTTTATATTCACATTCAAGACATTCTAATATTACACTTTGAATATTTATTTTTATTGCCTTTATACTTTTTATTAAGCATTTTTTTCCTATAACTTTACAATTTGTTTTACCAACTTTCATTCTTAAATCATGTACTTAAATTTAAATTAATTTTATAATTAATTAAAAAATTATTCATTTAAATTATAAATTTATTTCATTTAAAAAAATTAAGTTAATTTGTTTTTTAAATTAATTTTCAAGTCACATTTTTTATTTTATAATAAATTCATATAATTAAATAATAATATATTTTAAATAATATATTTATTTATTTAACTTATATTTTATTATCAAATATTTATTTAAACTAAGGACAAAATAATAATCTACTCATTTTATCAATTATATCTTTCACAAACTTTCATCTTATTTTATCTCATTTTTAACTAACTTTTCCTTCATCTAAACGATCCAACTTTACTTCGTTTTACCTTCAAATTCATTTATTTTCACTAACAAAAATCCTTTCTCAAATTCAAACCCAGACTTAGTTTGGTCTGTCTTGGCCTTGGGGCAATATTTGCCAATATTAAGAATAAAATATATACAGAGGAAAGAAATAAGAAAAAAAGTGGTTTTACTTCAAAAAAGAAAAAAAAGAGAAATTATATGAAAATATTTATATACTAATAAAAAATTCCGTTTTCTATTTCATTTTTTATTAACATAATATTATTAATTAACTTTTAAAAATATTTAATTTTAAAGAAAACAACAAATAACAAGAAAGACGATAATACCGAGGAGAAAAAATGTTTTATAATGATAGGTCACTCACCATAAAAATATCTCCTCTATTTTTTTTATTATTTGTCTCAAATAAACAGAAAAAAAAATCATCGTATTTTTCTTCTTATTTCTTCTACTACTTCATTTCTATCCACACACAAAAAAAAAAAAAAAAAAAACAGTTTTTAAAATATTCATGATTTCACCAAGTTAATGGACCATAATTTCAATAAACTTTTAATTAGATGTCAGGTCAGCAATCAAATGATCTGAACGCATTTTAATAATCATTATATTAATAACTGTGTTGAAGCAACTTGTTAAAATTTTTTTTGACTAAAATCATATACAGTGTATGAATTTAAATTAAATGAAGAAAGGTATGATTAAGTCAGAAAAAAAATAAATAGAAGAGAAAACTTGGATGCAGAAACTCAAAGATATAACGAACTAAACTGGAAGCCCTAGCCAAAAACATAAAAGCCCCACATACACACAAATGGCTCACACAATCTTTATTCTAGACTTAGATTCTCATCATTCGACACCAAAAAATATAAAAAGAGTGGGGTTCTTTAGATTTGTTGTCTCCTTTATTCTTATTAATAAATGTGTTTCTGGTATAACTAGCAACTTTGGTTCTGGTGGGTATCTGAGTTCTTGTTGTTGGGAAAAAATATGCGGAATCTTCCCATATGGTCAGATATGTGAAAGTGAAATAAAAGCGGAATAATTGCACACACAAGTTGATAACGGAGTTCGGCCAATAATGCCTACGTCTCCGGACTACTACAGATCTCTTACTAGGAGAAAAGAAAAATACACAAGTGTTTACAAAACACTCCCAAAACACTCACAACTCACAACCCAATTACACCCAGAAGCTAAACTAAAACTCTCTAGTTTTTCTGCCTCTCACTGGTGCCACTCTTTCTTCTCTAAGAGAAGTAGTATTTTGTGTGGGATGGGATGATTTTGCTTGAAGGAAGAAGACCAATTTATAGCAAAAATTGGTACTGTGCATTACAATAAAAAAATGCCTCGTGGGCACCTCATGCTTGAATAAAAAAATTTGCACCCACCCTTTTCTTCCATTCTTTCGGTGCAAGTGAGAAAGTTACCTACTTTCTTTGACCAACAATCTCCCACTTGAGGACCGATTTCAATCTGTCCTCACACCTTGATCAATAGTAGTCTTCTCTTGTCTGTTATCCTTGTAAGCTAACTGAAGTTGAGCATAACTTCAGTTTGTCAATAGTCACCACCTTTGTTAGCATATCTGCTGGGTTCTTACTTCCCACAATTTTCTTCAATGTTAGCATCTCATCCTCAAGTAGAGATCTGATGAAATGATAACGTATGTCGATGTGTTTGGTTCTGGAGTGAAATGCTGAATTTTTTGCCAGATGTATTGCACTCTGACTATCACTGTGCAAAACACTCCTTTCTTGAATGAATCCCAACTCTGCCAACAATCCTTGAAGCCATATCAATTCTTTACTGGCTTCTGTCACTGCTACATACTCAGCCTCTGTAGTGGATAAAGCAACAATCTTCCGTATCCGCGACATCCAACTAACAGCTGTAGTTCCAACAGTAAACACATACCCAAGTGGTGCTTCTTCGGTGATCAACTTCACCTTCAAAGTCTGCATCTACGTAGCCCTGCAATTTTAGATCTCCTTTTCTAAAATACGGACATTTTTCCGTTGTGCCTCGTAGATACCTCAGAATCCATTTGACTGCTTCCCAATGAGCTTTTCCTGGATTTGACATGAATCCGCTTACAACTCCCATCGCATGGCCAATGTCCGGTCTCGTACGAACCATCGCGTACATCAAACTTCCAATGGCTGAAGCATACGGAATCTTAGCCATTAACTCTTCTTCTTCCTTCGTTTGAGGAGACTGATCCTTGGATAGACGAAAATGGCAAGCCAAAGGTGTATTGACTGGTTTGGCATTGTCCATGTTGAATCTCTCGCAAAACACGGTTGATGTACTCCGCTTGAGATAACCGCAAAACTCCTTTTGCTTATCTCTCGTGATTTGCATTCCAAGAATCTTCTTTGCTGGGCCTAAGTCCTTCATGTCAAATTCTTTTGACAACTGCTTCTTTAAGTTTATGATCTCATTCATATCTGAACCTGCTACTAGCATATCATCAACATAAAGTAGCAAAATGATATAACTGGACTTATACCTTTTGAAGAAACAACAGTGATCAGCGTTGCACTTCTGGAAACTCTCCTTGTGCATGAAGCTTTCGAACTTCTTATACCACTGTCTTGGAGCTTGTTTCAGGCCATACAAGCTCTTTTTCAATCTGCACACCAAGTTCTTCTTTCCTTCTGAAAAACCTTCAGGCTGGTGCATGTAGATCTCCTCATCTAAATCTCCATGAAGAAATGCGGTCTTCACATCTAATTGCTCTAGGTAGAGCTCCTCACTAGCCACAATACTTAACACAGTCCTGATAGTATTGAGCTTTACAACTGGAGCAAAGATTTCAGTGTAGTCGACTCCTTCTTTCTGCTGAAATCCTTTGACGACCAGTCGAGCTTTGTATCTCTTAAAACCATCATGGTCTTCCTTCACTCGATACACCCATTTGTTGTGAAGTGCTTTCTTTCCCATAGGTAACTTGACTAGTTCCCATGTCTGATTTGAGATCAAAGACTTCATCTCGTCTTTCATGGCAAGCTCCCACTTGCTAGCATCCGTGGCTTGACAAGCTTCCGTATAATCTTCAGGCTCCCCTCCATCAGTCAACAACATGTAGTCTATGTATCTCCTGTTAGGCACATGAGGCCGAGAAGACCTTCTCAATACAGGAGTTGGAGTAGGAGGTTCTGCTTGCACATCAAGTTCTTCAACTGATTCCTCTGGCTGAGGACTCCTCATTATAGGACTTTCTGGGATATCTTCCACCTCTGCATAAACTGGCCCACTCGCTTCTGAGTTGCTGGCACCTGTATTATGCTTGTCCTTGTACATCACTCTTTCATTGAAGATTACGTCTCTGCTGCGGATCATCTTTTTGTTTTCATCGTCCCATATGCGGTAGCCAAACTCATCTTCACCATAACCAAGGAAAGTACATTTCTTTGATTTTGGATCAAGTTTGTTTCTGCCTTGATCACTGATATGCGCATATGCTACACAGCCAAAAACTCTAAGATGTGAGAGTTTTACCTCTTTTCCGCTCCATACCTCTTCTGGTATCTTGTGCTCCAATGGTACCGATGGACTTCGGTTGATCAAGTAAGCTGCTGTGTTGACTGCTTCTGCCCAAAACTGCTTTGGTAAGCCTGACTGCACACGCATGCTTCTGGCCCTTTCAGTCAACGTTCGATTCATACGCTCAGCTACACCATTGTGTTGAGGCGTACCCGGCACGGTTCTCTCCATTCTGATTCCGTGCTCATAGCAAAACTTCTTGAATTTGGTGTCTACATATTCACCACCATTGTCGGATCTGAGCTTCTTAATCTTCAATCCTGTCTCATTTTCCACCATAGCTTTCCAAATCTTGAAAGCTTCAAATACTTCTGACTTATATTTCAGAAAGTAAACCCATACCTTTCTGGAGTGATCATCAATGAAAGTCACGAAGTAATGCTTCCCACCAACGGATGGGACAGTCGTTGGACCCCAAACATCAGAGTGGATGAGCTCAAGCTTCTCTTTCTTTGGGGTTCTTTTACTTGTTTGAAAGCTGACTCTCTTCTGCTTTCCAAGTATGCAGTCTTCACACATGTCAATATCTACTGACTGAAGACCTGGTAATTTTCCTCTCGAGTGCATGACCTTCATTCCTTTCTCACTCATATGTCCAAGTCTTTGGTGCCATATGTTGGAATTTTCATTTGCTGCAACTGCAATCAAATGACATGCTCCTGCAGTCTTGTAGAGAGTTCCACTCTTTTTGCCTCGAGCAATCGTCATCGCACCTTTTGAGATCTTCCATTCATCACCGTGGAAGATTGTCGTATAGCCTTCACTAGCTAACTGACCTACTGAGATTAAGCTCTTTGTCAGGTCGGGAATATGTCTGACATTTTTCAATTCCCATACAGACCCATTCAGCTTAATCCTTACTGCACCTTTGCCTACAATCTCACATGACTGTTCATTACCAAGGTAAACCTTACCAAGGTTTCCGGGAACATAATTCTCCAACAGTTCCTTCTGTGAGGTAGCATGAAAAGAAGCTCCGGAGTCTAACACCCAAGACTCCTCCCTGCCTTCAAGAGAGCATATCAACGCCTCATCTTTTCCTGAGGTGGAGGCAACGTTTGCTTCGTCCTTTGCTCCTTGATTCTTCCGTGCACTCTTGCACTGGTTTCTGAAGTGTCCGGTCTTCCCACAATTCCAACACTCGATCGTTTTTGAGTTGTGGGAACTACGATGATTTCTGGACTTGGACCGCCTGTCCTTTGATTTTCCATGTCCAATTTCTTTGGTTGAACTTCTTCCTCTTGACTCTGTATGCAATACTGAAGAGGTTGATGCTTCACCCGACTCTCTCCGCCGGATCTCTTCGCTGAGAACCAAATTTTGAACATCATTAAATCTTAACTTATTGTTTCCCGATGAGCTACTCACAGCTGTGACCGTAGCATTCCAACTCTCTGGTAGGGAAGACAAAAGTATTAAAGCCTGTACTTCATCATCGAATTTGATGTCAATAGAACTCAACTGGGTTGTTACAGTGTTGAGTTCATTGAGATGATTTGCCACCGAAGCACCTTCAGACATCCGCAGGTTGAACAATCGCCTCATCAAGTGAACTTTGTTTGAGGCTGATGGTTTCTCGTACATGTTGGAAAGAGCCTTCATGAGATCTGAGGTCGTCTTTTCTTTCACAATGTTGAAAGCAACATTACGGGATAATGTTAGACGAATAACTCCAAGAGCCTGTCTATCAAGGAGTCTCCATTCTTCCTCTTTCATGGTTTCTGGCTTCTCCCCTGTGAGTGGTTGATGCATCTTCTTCTGATACAGATAATCCTCTATCTGCATCTTCCAGAAGCCAAAGTCTGTACCGTCGAACCTTTCAATTTTCATTTTTCCTTCGTCTGCAGCCATCACTCCAACTCTGATCTGACTTATCTGCTGGATCGTTTCTGACAATTTCTGTGAGCTACCGTGTTTCAGAACACGACTGCGGGCAAATTTGTAGCGCCGACAAAATTTGCACTATTCACGTTTTCACTATTCACGGAATAGTAATTTACTATTCATATGAATAGTAATACCACAAAAATTACAGAACTAACAACCAGCTCTGATACCAGTTGTTGGGAAAAAATATGTGGAATCTTCCCATATGGTCAGATCTGTGAAAGTGAAATAAAAGCGGAATAATTGCACACACAAGTTGATAACGGAGTTCGGCCAATAATGCCTACGTCTCCGGACTACTACAGATCTCTTACTAGGAGAAAAGAAAAATACACAAGTGTTTACAAAACACTCCCAAAACACTCACAACTCACAACCCAATTACACCCAGAAGCTAAACTAAAACTCTCTAGTTTTTCTGCCTCTCACTGGTGCCACTCTTTCTTCTCTAAGAGAAGTAGTATTTTGTGTGGGATGGGATGATTTTGCTTGAAGGAAGAAGACCAATTTATAGCAAAAATTGGTACTGTGCATTACAATAAAAAAATGCCTCGTGGGCACCTCATGCTTGAATAAAAAAATTTGTACCCACCCTTTTCTTCCATTCTTTCGGTGCAAGTGAGAAAGTTACATACTTTCTTTGACCAACACTTGTTAATGACACTATTTATAATTTTAGGGTTTAGGGCTTATTAATTAATAACGCTATTTATATTTCTCCTAATTAAGATAAAATAACAGTGCCATTTATTTCGTATACAAAAGACTAAAGGTAGTAGTTTGTTCACATTACACCGTACAATATAGAGCTAGGTGTATAATACACAGACAATGGTTCACCACAATCACATGACATATATCTGCATATATGAAAGTCTTTATTAGTACCTTCAATCTCTACATTTTCCAGCACAACCTTTCTCCATTATTTAAATTGAGCCAACCATTCCATCTTGTGATGATTCTTTGCTGGTAAATGTAGCAAGTGTAGCAGAATTTCCATTCACCAAATTACATTGTGTTCGAATTTCACCCTGTGATCCTGTTAACACTCCAATGTTGCCCATTTTTATCATTGATGCCTTGAAATTTTCAAAGAAAAGAGTTTGGTTACTGATGTAGCTATTGACAATAGGAATAGTATCTGCATCAGTTGTGCTGAACAACTCTTGGTCTGTCCGAAGCAAGCCATTTTGCAGTTGAAGATTGGAATAGTAGTTGGAGTCGAATGTGTCAGGAGTAGTTAAGTCCAAATTGGTGAGATTTGTTCCAGGTCCACCATTGGGACATATTGCTTGCAGTGATTCTAAGAGAGTTGTGTTTAGAGTAGGATCTGGGTTCCCACTGTTGCTAAAATTATACAATCGATTATCAAAAAATCTGCATTGAGCCCTACCAATTGTATGAGCACCTAAAAGTGAAATATTTTCAAGAAGTAATTAGTACCAAATCTATTAAAGGACTTTATATTTTTCAACTTTTGTTTTGTAATGAGAAACAGAAGGGTCAAATATGCTAATTTATATGTCATACTCATAAATATTGTATAATTGTTTCTGTCTTGGGACCCTTGTTAGTAGCAGCATGGACATACCCATATAAAAGACAACTCTTGTTATATTGATCTAACATTATTAGTGCAAGTGGTGCATTGTGGGATCACAGTTCTATGGGTTTGGACTTCTCTTCTTTCAGTGATGAATGAGATGAAAAAGGTGCAAAGTCGTTGCTCATTAATGTTTCAAAGATCTAAAAATATATTGTGTGTGATTATAGAGATCACAAACCAGAATAGTTATTTGTCTTTGTTATGGATTAGTGGGAAAGCCACTGAGGTTGTTCATTATCTCTAGTTGGGATGTGTCAATTCTAGACTTTGCTTGTTTGGGACGTTCTTTTTTCTTACCTAATACTGTTTGTACCTTTTTTTTTTCAATCACTAAGAAAAGAAAAGAAAAACAGCTTAAAACATAACAAATGTATTAAAAGTTTGTTTCAATAAACTTTTTCCTAAGCTCTTGTAAATACAAGAAAGAAATAACAAACTTTTTCATAAAGTTAAAATTATGCATAAATTAATAATCTAATTTAGGAAAGACTAAATGACAGAGTTTCAACAAATCAAGTTATATATAACTTAATTTTAGGGGAAATTTTGTTTTTTCCAATTATATGTTTTCATGAATGAGTTCACCTAATTAGAATTTTAATATTTTCACACTATGGCGTAAACCACATATGAAACTTTTTTCTTTTTTTTTGTATATCAAATGTTAAGAACAAAAATCTATACCTGAAAGTGCAACTAGATCAGTAATGTTGAGATTCTGATTATCAAATGTGGAAATAAGTTGATCAAGTGTAAAATTAGGACCCGGAAGGTTTTGATTAGCAAGGGTTTGATTTGCTGTCAAACTATCCCTTCTTCCCAATAGAACTTCCCAAACAGGACCATTAGCCTGCAAAATATTAAAACGTCAACAAAAATGGTTTAGAAACTTATGTTTTCATTTAATTAAGATTAAATTCTAAGAAGAAATTTAGTTATATCCTTCATAATTCCCCATGCTTATTCTCTTTGTTCTTGTTGTATAATTATCCAATATAAGAGCATATTGAGACCACCAATCGGCCTAAAATGACTTAAATAAAAATAAAATGAAGCTATACTAATCAATTTTATAGTATTTTTAACACAATTACTTCACATAAATTTTAAAAGTACAACAGAAAGAGAAAATTCCTATACTTTTTTATTTGTTAATTTTTCTTTCACATTAAAGCTTTCTTAATTAGCAAAAGTGTATGTAATTAAGTGAATTCGAGCAAATAATATTTTTTATCAACAATATTACTATACATGTAAAAATAGTCATTGTGTAATCCTTTGGATTTAGGTTCACCTACAACAGAAGAAGGATTACAATTTTTTTTAAGTATTTTAATTCTTATTTTATTATAACTTCAGAAAAAAAAAAAAATACATCAAGACCGAACACGCCTTCATGCAACCCTACTCCTACACCTTACACATCCTTGAAGTAGGACCAGAAAATAGAAGAAGGTGAAAAAATATTTTAAATTATAACTTAATTATTACTTGTTTAAACAAACTTAGTTTTTCTCATTTTCATGAGACATATATTTACAAAGTAGTCTCTTTCTAAACATAAATAATTCTATCAATTTCTATAAACTAGATTACGATGAAATTAAAAATAAGCTCAGTTTTTGGAATTATACACATAACGTGATAAATGTAAAACGAGGTGAAAATTTTGAAATGATTATGCAGATACCAGCTCAGAAGATATTTCAGCTGCGAGAGCAAGAATATCAGCACATGAAACTATGCCAGGACAAGCATTTTCCACCTCTGTCTTGATCTGATTCACAACATCCAAACCTCTTATTGAGTTGTCATTTGGCGCTGCACTTTGCTCACTCACGATCGTATCAGTGTCGTTCAAAAGAATTGATGCATCACACCCCTGTTGGTCATATAAACATGTAATTCACTTCATTCTATCAGTGCCAATAAGAAGCCTTGACATTTCAATTTGTGTTTTCTTGTACATTATTCAGCAATTAATTCTTCTTCCAACATCTATTAAATTTCGAAAATTGTTTCCAAAATAAATGAAAAAAGAAAAGCATAAATAGTTTGAAGATGTATTCTCATATTTTTCTCTTTTCATCTGATTCAACCTGCCGACACTTTGCCCTACCTATGTATTACCACTCTACCAACTGTAGGATGAACAGTCTTGTTTAGATGCATTTTTCATATTAAGACTTCTACAGATCAATGTTTCTAGAAGTAGGAAAGAATTAACATAAAACCGAAACAAGGAACAGTTGGGATGTGACAATTTGAGTTAAGAGATGAAGAAGAATATATGTAGTTACTTGAACAAAACAGTCATGAAAGTGGAGTCTGATGAGACTCGCAAGCATTCGGGGATCAGATTGGGAAACATTTGAGAGCACATCCCGTACAATTGAATGCATATTTGAACATGTGCTGTCGTAAAACGATGGATCTAGTTGTGCATATGAGAAGCACTCTAGTGTTCCAACCACAACCAGAACACAGCATAATGTGGTGAGACCAAGGGAATTCATTTCTTCTTTCTGATGTTCTTGTGAGAGTGTTGTTGTTGTTGCAAAAACTCACAGATCAGGTGCTTCTATTTATAGAGTGAGTCATTGAATACGCTGTGTTAAATTTGTCACATAACTCATGTTACTGTATTTGGTCTTTTCTTAAGAAGGTTTTAAGTATATCAACAAAAAAAATAAAAAAATGAGATTCCTCTAAAATTATAAATCAGGTTTATAATTAATAGATATCTCATTAAAAATATGGTTAAAATAAATTTAATGAACTGATATAAGATTTGAGATTAAGTTTTGATTATATAACTAGGTTAAATGTTTGAAAATGAAAGTTTCATAGCACACCATAATTTTTTATAGGTTGAATAAGATTATCTTGGCTAACAAATACATGTTTGTCTGTAAAAAAGGAAAATGCTGTGTCCTTATTCATGGTTCCTTGTTGGTGGTTTGAATTTTATTTCGTAAGTTGCAATGAGAAAAATCAAGGGTGTATTAAATGGATTAGTTAGTAAAGTTCAGTTAAATTAATGAACAAAGCGCTAATCATCACTCTTTCATTAAGAATAAAGGAACATTCAACTCATTTATTCATTCTATTTTATTAATAGAATGAATTTTTGTTTTCTAATAAAATAAAGTAATATAATATATGAGCACCTCATGCTATTTATATGTTGATGATAGAGATGTAGACATTTCAGAAGAAATATAAATATAATACGTAGTATGATGTGATAATGTGATGAAAGAAAAAAAAAAGAGATTTTTTTTTGTGAGAATATAAGTTTATTTTTTGTTTATCTTGATTCAAATTTAAAGTTCATAGAAAAGAAAAACAAAAAACTCTTTATTTTTGAGCTGTGAGAGAGGGTATATATCGTAAGGTAAGTTATGGTTTTCAAAGTTTATAAAGCAAAAGTTTGCATACCAAGTTTCTTTAGTTGGTAGAAATGTACATAGGAGATGTGTCACTGGCTGCTAAGGTAAGGTTTAAGAAATTATTTTTCACTGAAAATAGAAACGTAATAAAGATATTAACTATTTCTGAAAATGTTAATATGAAATGAAGAAAAAAACAAAACTGAACCTTCCAAATAGAACACGTTTTCAGTCCCAATCTCTGAGTAATTATCCCCCTAAATAGGGCACAATATGGTAGGGCATACCAAACTTCTATCGTGTCACGTGAAACATTACAATGGGACTTGTGCATGCACTTTTTTATTTTATTTTTCCACACGTTCCTGTTCAAGAATGGACTATTTTTTAGGACTTGGTTCTAGAAGAAATATAGAAAGGAAATTAAGTCAACAGTTAATTTAATCCTGAATAATTTTTCTTCGTAACTTCTATTTAATAAATATATTAATTTAGTCATCAATATTATTATATTAGCTTGAATTAACAGTTATAATCAACAATAAAGTTATTAATATGATCAAATGAATGTATTTATTAAGTATTGAATATTAAAATTACTATTTTTTTTAAATATTAATTTTAATATGAAATAAACTTATACAATTTAAATGGAGAAAATTCAGGTCTACTTCTACTTTTCTAACCCTGTTTTGGTTCCCATGTAACTTAAATGGGTTTACAACTACAACTAACTTAGAATGAATAACCAAAGTCTCCTTTCAATACCTTCTTTTTCTAAAGAGCATATTTCCATTTCCCACATTTGACTCGTTATATCTTTTCTTTTGTTTTACTCAAAAGAAATAGGTTATTCACATCATCATAAAGTTGAAGTTGCACAATAGAATAAACTATCATTTGAAGATGAAATGTTACAATTCTTAAAAAAAAACATATATATATGAACAATATTTTAGAAGTTCATTATTTTATTTTACACTCTAATTATTGTAGTTTGAGGGATAGGTTTTCCCTTCCTATTTATAGATTTTCTGAGAGATTTTTGTTTTGATCACTCTTTTTTATTATATATATTATTTAATAAATTATTTTAAGGAAAAATATACTTTAGGACTGTGCCGTAGATCTTAACCCAGTTTTGATGCCTAATCATTGCACCAATGTCTTCCTATTAAGTAAACGAATCTGTTAACAATTTGCGCTCTCATTTTCCAACGTTTGTGTCAGACTTTGTTCAATAAGTAACGTGTGCAATTTCACTTTGATATATTGGCATTATTGGATGTGTCAAATTTCTCCATTTTAAATTTTCAAAATTTGACTCTGACAAGAGAAACCATGTATAATGAATATCAGTGAGTGAACCCTAGTTTTGTGGGTCTGGTTGTCCTCAAACTTCACCTCTAAATTTTTAGACCTTCATTATTCTAAATTTGTGAGCTGATTTTGTTGGGGTATGAAGAATATCTAGAACCACATCTGCTGTGTTTCTCTTATCATATTTTTTTTTCTCCAACTTTTACACAGCTTCAAACCTAACCTGTAGAATTTTCAATGCCGTTAGCATATATATTACTCTTTTTCCTTATTTATGATTTTATAATTTCCAATAAGTTTTAACTAGAAGATAGAGAATATATTAGTAGGAATATGTTGCTAATATTTGTAAATTAACTTGAGAATCGTATATACTATAATAGCATGATTAGATTAATTGTTAAAATATTATTTATTTTAAAACTCTCATTTTATTCTATAGATATAAATTGTTAAAGTATTATTTATTTTAGAATTCTCGTAGACATATAAAATATACTGAGCATGGTCGTATAAAAATCCCTCTCAACATATTTTAATTAAATTATGTACTTATTTGTTAGATTTTTATCGATAAATACACCATTATTTATAAACTTTGATTCACCTATCCCAAACAATAAAGATTATTCTGATAAATAAATTTTCAAGAAATTAAACTGGTTTAGTAATTTTGTAATTTCCTATTTTTATAAATAAATTATGTAAGTTTGGTTTGGATTATAATAAATCAGTTTTCAAAATTATATTTAACATTTGATCCATTTCAATAATTATTTGAAGACTGGCCATCATTTACTTGATCTTATACTGAAAAATTCAAAAAAAACTAATGCGAATAAAATTAACTTTTTTTTTTAAGTTATATGAATGCAATAAAAAGATATAGAATGTAAACCCATAAACATTATCCGAATATATTTTCTTGATGCATATATTTGTTTTCAAAACGTTAAATTAATGTTTGAAAAAGAAATATAAACTTTTAAATATCACATTAATAATATTTCAACTATACCTGTTTGTCTGTCTTTACACGAGTGAGTGCACGTCTAATAACGATTGGCTAAAGTTGAAATTTTTAATTTCATATTTTCATAATAATAATTTTATCAATTGTACAATATTATTACTAAATACGGAATAAAATAAACAAATGAAGCCAATGCTAGAAATGAATAATGTCACGTCAATGGAGTCAAAATAAACAAAGGAGTTGGTATAAAGTCTATTATTTATTCAGGCAGCTTCAATCTATTAATTAATTTGCCATTTTTAGGAAAGTTATTTTGAACACTTCTTGCTTTAAGAAGTTTATAAATAATTAATGAAGTCAATGTCATATCTTAGTTATAGAATTCTACTTTTATATTTTAATATATTCTTAACCACTCCATAACCTAGAAATTACCATTAAAAATATAAGAAAAGATAAAAATAAAATTCGATTCCTCGTTGAAAATGAAAATATAAGAAACATACAATTTTATAACCTAATTGCTAGTAATAATGATCATTTGCCATCGTCTTAATTTAAGGAATTAAAATAAATATAACATTAAAAATAAATATTGGAATATCCTAATAAACCAACTTGTTGTCATCTAATCTTTGGAAAACGTAATTTTTGTCTCATTTTATCATGATCCACTCTATATAAAAAAAATAGTAAATCCATCCATTAATATTTTATTAAAGTATTATTTTTTTTCACATATTATTTGATAGGTTGATATATTTTTCATTTTATGAGTGATGAAATTTTTATCCATTAAATGTAAGGATCAAGTATTGAGTTTGTGCTCATCTAAGATTTAAATATATATATATATATATATATATATATATATATATATATATATATATATATATATATATATATATATATATTAGTTAGAATAAAAAAAATGCATCAAATTTTATAACTAATAATTACTTAAATATTTTATTTCTAATAATACATTTTTAATAAATTTTATAATAAGGTGAAATCATTCTCATATATAGGTTGGAACACGTTGCTAAAATAGTAATTTTAACAATTGATCCAAATACATTAGTGACACGAATTTTTCGACGGTATCGAATATGAAACCTCGCATAAATAATACATTATTATTAATATTTTGTGAAAATTAAATATTTATCGAAGATCCTTTAAAAATATTTAATAGTATTTATGCGAATTTTTTCACTTATTATTATTGTAATTTTTAAAAATTAATTTTTGATTTTTAAATTATCTTTAAATATACTGAAAAAAAAGAAAAAAATATCAATTCAATAGTAATTTTTTGTTCTTGTTTTAATTTTTTTTCGTACAATTTAAAAAAGAAGAGGGTATGTTTGTTAAGTTGAGTATTATACATCTGCACAATACCACCAACAATTTATCAACATGACTTGATTGTAGAATTGTCATAACATAGGAAACCACATCTTACAAATACACAAAAGTACACAAACATGGAAAACGTGATCCAGCAGACATCACAGGAACAAGCCATGTATATGGCTATTGAACTCTTTATTATGTAACCTTTTAATATCTCTGCATTTTCACACGATAGTTTTTTTTTTTTTTTTAATTTATTTAGATTGAGCTAACTAAGCCATCTTCTGATGATTCTTTGGTGGGCATAGTAGCCAACCCAGCAGAGTTCCCATTAACAAAATTACATTGTTTTCTAATTTCTCCTTGTGATCCCGTTAGCACTCCAATGTTGCCCATTTTTATCATTGCAGCCTTGAAATTCTCAAAGAAAAGAGTTTGGTTGTTACTGAACCTATTGACAATGTCAATGGTATCAGCACCAGTGGTGGAAAACAGCTCTTGATCACTCTGAAGCAAACCGTTGTGAACCTGAAGATTGGAGTAGTAGTTTTTGTCAAATGTGTCCGGTGTGGTTGGGTCAAAGTTGGTGAGGTTAGTGCCAGGTCCACCATTGGGGCATATTGCTCTAAGTGTTTGTAAATAAGTTGTGTTAAGTGTTGGATCAGGGTTGCCAGTGTTGCTGAAATTGTATAATCGGTCAACAAAGGCGCTGCAGTGAGCTCTGCCAAATGTATGAGCACCTGAAAAATAAAGGGTAAAAAATGTGCTATCATTTTTTTAACTACAGATATGAATTTCCTGAAGTGTGAAAATGTTCATATATATATATATATATATATATATATATATATATATATATATATATATATATATATATACCTACCTGAGAGTGCAACTAAATCAGTAGTGTTGAGGCCTTGAGCAGCAAAGGCAGCTTTAAGTAGAGTGAGGTTGAAGAATGGAGCTGGAAGATTTTGATTAGCAAGTGTTCTGTTTGCTGTTAAACTATCCCTTCTTCCCAATGGAACTTTCCAGTCAGGACCATGAGCCTGGGGAAGGTTGTAAATTTTTAGAAGGGATAAATAAAGTAAAAGCAAAATTCATATACTTATCAACTTAGACTTTGGTTTAACACCTTGTAACACACGGTACTATTAATTTTCAAAGTTGGCTGCGAGTGGACTTTCATTGCAAATGAAAGAGAAATGTAATGGCATTCAACATCTTACAAGAACTCTACAAAATAAATAAAAGGGGTATATATACCAGAACAGAAGATATTTCAGCTGCAAGGGTAAGAATATCAGCACAAGAAACCACTCCAGGACAAGCATTTTCCACTGCAGTCTTGATCTGGTTCACAACATCCAAACCTCTTATTGAGTTGTTATTTGGCAAAGCTTCTTGCTCGCTCAGTATCGTGGCAGTGTTGTTCAACAAAATTGATGCGTCACACCCCTGCGTGCATGAGAAACACCATAATCAACTTGTTACTTGTTCAGACTAAATAATACCATGTTGCTTTTAATCTATAAAATTTGACTTTGAGATCTTAGTTAAGAAATATTTCTAGTAATTTCATTGTGAATGAGTTGTATGTACTTTGGAAATCAAGTAAGAAAGAATTCATTAACTTAAAGTGAAAACTACTCAATGTAAAAGAGATTGGTCAATGAAATTGGAAAATTGTGAACAAACATGAAACATACTTGAACGAAGCAGTCATGAAAGTGGAGCCTTATGAGACTAGCAAGCATTCGGGGGTCTGATTTAGAAACATTTCTAACGACTTCACGTACAATAGAATGCACAGAGGGACATGTGGCATTATAGAAGGAAGGGTCTAGTTGTGCATCAGAAGAGAATGGTAAGACTCCAAGCACGACCAACACACAACACAAAAGTGTTACTTCAACACGATGGAGACCCATATCTCGATTATTTGTGCTACTTAGTGTTGAACCTGTTGGACATGTGAGACCCTATGGATGAGAAACATCTATTTATAGTGACACATTTCCTTTTAATCAATGCAATGTCCCTGCATTTCGTACTTCAGAGGAAAACGTGTAAAGTGATGAGAAAGATCTGGAGAAGATTGCATGTGCATGTGCATGTGGGGAAGGTTAATTTTGACATACAAATTGTTTCTCCCAATTGATTACATGATTTGATCTTTTTAAGCTTTGGTTGAGAACTTGCTTTACGGAGAGTTTAATTTTTGTCTTTGTTCCTAATTAATAGTTGATGTATGTTATTTTTCTTTTTATTTATTTAACATGTTTTTATAATTCAATTCTTTTTAATTTATTATATTTTGTATAGTTTTAAGATCAAAATATAGATTTATTATATTTTTGTATATTTTGTACATACATAATATATATTTATCTTTTTATTTGTAAGAGAAAAGTAATGTAAAATAATTTAAATGGATGAAAATAAATATTCAAATTTATAGCAAACATAATGTGAACCCATGTTTTACTACTTGTGTAAGTTCAAATTTGTTTTTAAAGTCCACACAAATGAAAATTTTGAATTAATCAAATTATTTGTTGTGAAAATCTAATTGAGTTAAATTAAAGGTTATGAAAATTAAGAATTAAATATAAATTCGTGTTGAATCAACTCCATTTAAAGAAATAATCCAAATTGTTTCAATTAATTCCAACAATTTCTCCTTGCGTAACAATTCAATATTGTAATTTTTAATTAAAAAAATATTTTATTTTATTTTAATTAATTCTAGACTTATTTTCTATTACTCCTTGTATAAGATGTTTGATATAAATTTAAGTATTTATTTCTATCAATTTGATCTATCTCATATTACTTTTCTCCTGAAAAAAAAAGATAAATATATATTATGAAGGTATGAATATATATTTTTATACTTAACATGCAACAAATTAAAAAGAAGTTAATTATGATATATGTTAAATACATTATTTATGAATAAAATTAACTTAAAGTATATTCTTAGATAAAAAAATAAAGAATATAATATACATTAAATATTAAGCCAGTAAAATAAATTTTTTATAAAAATATCAAATAAAAATAAAAATTACAATGTTTGAGAAGCAAGATTATCTATAAAAATATCATGCTATATTAAAAATGTTTACATTTTTTTGAGGTTAAAATAGTTAGTTTTATAGTTATTTTAGTTTAAAAGAAATAAGTGTATATTTGTGTTGATATTACAAAATAGTATTCTTACCATTTCAAAATTGTAATAATTAAATTAACTATCTAGAAATTAAAAATATTAACAAACAATTTCATTTCGTTACATCAACATTTTACTAAATAAAACATTTTTTAAAAGTATAATATATTAACATAGTTAAACAATAAATAATATTAAATTACGAAATGTACAGTATCGGGAATGGATACATACATATTATCGATAATACTGTTAGCAATGTTCTTAAATATTCTCTCTCTATATATATATATTCACCATCTTTGTTATATGTTTGCCTTTTTCTAGTTAATAAAATTTTATGATTACATAATGTTGAAATTATTATATAATATTATAAATCAAGTAATAAATTATTTTTCAATATAATAAAATGCGAGGTGATTTTTAGAGAATAAAAATATTAAAATATTATATTTTAATAAACTTTCTTCAAATTATAATTTTATTTTCCTTAATATGTCACTCGGGTTAAAGCCAGAAGGGGAAAACAGCAAAACATATTTTATTTTATTTTATTTTTTGCATAGAAAAGAAGATGGAACATTAATGGTTTGAAGACTCGTTTTTTAAATTTTCCACGCCTTCTTTTTGGGTCGTTGTCTGTCCATTATTTGCACAAGTTATACATTTCAACGCCACAAAACAAAACACACATCATTTTCTCCGTGATAACGAGTTTCATAAGTCATTCTTTGAAAAAAAAATTGCACTTCGTCATAATGTTATGGGTAATTTTATTAAAGAAAATATTAAACTAAATTCATCCTATAATTAATCTGTATAAGAAAATGAATGACATTTTAATATTTAAAATGTCATATATATATTATGTGATTTTTGTAATTTTCAATAAAATATAACAATAATGAAAAGGAAATTATAATTTTAAAAAATATATATGTTGCTCACGCAGTTCATATTCCAATTCATGTTTACAGTTGGTGTAAAACTAATTTCATAAATAAATAAATTATATAACAAAATGTCAAATTGTTTATTTTTTTGAAATCATTGTTGCTTTGTAAGTATTTGAATATAAAATAATATAATATAATAAAGTATCAAATATAATTTAAAAAAAAAAAAAAAAAAAAAGAGTCAAACGGTTGTTTTCTAAATACAAACTTGACATACACATAGGTTGCCGGGGATTTGGGATCTCTTCATGTTTGTTTTATTATCATCAATTTCTTGTTATGGTTGATGTTATGAGGAAAAAGACAAATGCATTAATACAAACATTGGGAAAATCGTGTTTGAGGTGACAGGGACACGTGTTTAGAACTTTTCATTTAAGATTAAATTATTCAATTATCCATACATAAAAACATTTAAGTAAATTTTATAATTTTTATTTAAAATATGAAATCCAATCAAATAAAAATTACTTTAATTTTATTATAAATATTAGATTGAGTTGAGCGAGTCACCTAATTAATTTTATTTTAGTTTTTATTGAATTTTTTTAGACTGAATTATATCATTTAAAAAAATTAATAAAAACTAAAAAAATAGACAAAACTATTCATAAAAAAATAAATAAGTAGATTTTTAAATTAATTTATGGATGTTTGAAATCATTGTACCATTATGGTTTAAAATTACTAAAATTTGAATAAAATAATTATATGGCCAGCACTTAATTACTTCTTAATTTAAAAACTTATTTCAAAGTTTTAAATATATAGTTCAGAAATTAATTAAGTAAATTAAACCTGTATTTATTTCTCTTTAACTGGCATCATTTATATGAATTAAAAATCTGTAAACTTATAAAAAACTATCATTCATTTTTAGCTTGAATTTTTTATTTTACTTTATAACATTTAGATTTAATATATTGACCATACAAAAAAATACATGTTATCCAACTAAGAATTGTCATCATCATAAAGTTGTTATTTTTTGTAATAAGCAATTTAAATAATATATCTAATAAATTTTGGCTATTAAATAGTATAAGTTTTTATTGATAATAACAAGAAACCTATGAATTTTTTATGTGGACAACATTGAAAATCTATAACTATTTTTGAATCTTTCAACCATGGCATTAAAAAAAAATGATAGAGACAATTTTGTGTTCTTACCACAAATGTTTCTTAGTTCATTATATAAAAAGTTTATTATACTCACACTATTATGACTTTCGTTTGGTCTCATAAATATAGTATGATATTTTTCGGTAAACGAATTTCCTTGCAATAATTTTTATATACAAATAGATATAATAACTATACTTGATCTTATTATTAAAAAAAAATCATATTTATTGAATTCTTTTTAACTTAAAGTTTTTCTTGACTATATGGAAAGGCAATATCTAGTGAAGGAGATGGACAATGAATACAGCTAGATAGCGTGTGGAACATAAATGACAGAGACCAACTACAATAATTTCTATTAAATGTTAAGACAATCTTACCCTAAGTTTTGTTATATAATTTTTTGTATTAAAAACTTAAATATTTAAGCAAAAGGTTTTCAAACATAATATATTTTGAATACACTTTTTTTAAAAATATTTAGAAAATAAGCATTATGTAAAAATAAAATATTTTTTTCTTAATCTAATTAACTTACAGAGATATGTTGATTTTATAAAGGTTCTCTCATTAATTTTGTCTAAAATTTTTATTTCATATATGAATTAATTTATAAGTAATTTGAAAATATATATATATATATATATATATATATATATATATATAAACGGATTTTATATCATCACATATTGAATTTAGTAAAAGGAATTAATTTTAATGTGACAATCTAAAGTTTAAATTTTTAGAATATCTGCAGTGCATGATTTCTTAAATAGATTGCTTGGTTTTATTTTTGTGGATCTCATAATATCACATAAAAAAATTGAACAAAATTTTCACCAATAACAAAGTTGTTAAAATGATTGCTTAATTGAATTTTTTATCTTTATATTCATTTTCTTTTTTTCGTGTTTATATATATATATATATATATATATATATATATATATATATATATATATATATATATATATATGAGTTATAATATCTCAGTTTCATATATGAGATTTTATTTTTAGTGATTAGTTTTGGTTCTATTATTGTTTATAACAAACAAACATTACTTGTATAAGCAGCATTGATATAACCAAAGCAAACTCATATGTCGGATTCTAGTATTGATCAATTTTTTAAGTACTTCTATGGAAGATGGTCTTAATCTAGATATTAATATTTAATATTAAACCGACAAGATTATGAAAACAGGGTAGACATAACTTAGGTGTTTGGAATACGAAAAGAATCCAAGTGTGGAGATCTTGGGAGAAGAAATGAAACCTACTTTTGTCGGTCATGTTTTCTGCTTAACTTGTTGTTGATCTTTTTGCACCACCAAAGAAGATGGTGTGGTGAGAACGTGCTTTAGTTGAGGAAGACAACATAACTTTTATTGGTGCAAAGAATATCCAGAAACACATAATATATAATCACTTAATATCACTTTTTTCAAACTTTTCCGTTACGATCTAATCTATAATATAGACTTTTAGTTCTTGCTTCATAATTTCTCGTTCCATTGGTTTTAGACTCAACCAAATGTACGTGCACAATGTGATTATTGATTGTGAATTTGTCAAATTTGAAACTTGTTTTGACAAAAGAGCAACAACCATCTAAAATATAACATAATATTGTAGGTCTCTTTCGTGTAGTAAACCCTACATTGTATGAAGCTTAATTTATTCTCAACTTGACTAGCTAGGTTATCTATAATTGCAATGCATGGCTTTTCCTTAATGTGAACGGATTTTGATGTCTTTTTTGGATATGACACAATAAGTCGATCTTCAAATATTAGATATTTTTTCAATGTGAAGATGTGGATTTTGAACACATTTAATAAGTATAATTCTTTAAATTATAAGTTATGAAAAGAAATGTTATTTTATTATATTTTATTTAAATTAGATATTAATTTTTTTTATTATCTTTAAAAAATAAAAAGATATTAAATTATTATTTTAATTTAGACAATTATAATTGAGATATTGTCATGATTTAATATTTTATGATATTTTTATTCTATATATAAATAAAATATATAAATAAAATAAATACCCATATAAAATATATTAATATATCAAAATCATATATATATATATATATATATATATATATATATATATATATATATATAACTCTAAAAATTTAAAAGTAATTTTCGTAGTCTTACTTGTCTGATCAAATGCCACAAACACATGATTTTAGGCTAGCAAAATGATCATAGCTTGCAACATATAGTGAAAACCTACAAACATTCCTCCTTTTAACAGCACAATGTCCTCAAAAACTTAATTTTCTTTCTCTTCACTTATATTATCAGACTAACTATACAGTAATAAGGAGACTTTATTTATAAACAAACGACCATAGTGATATGTTGCTACTGTCTGCTACACATTATTTAAAGGATATTAGTGTTCATGGAAATTCAAGGAAAGAAAGAGATTCAAAATCAAAACAAAAATAACTTTAATGGTAATTTTCAATCTTCAGTGTTAATGTTCGCGTTTTAAATTTTATCTGTTTTGAATATTTTAAACCCACAATTCATATCGAAATATAATATGATTGATAAAAATAAAATCAATTGAGTGTATATAAATTTATATTTTTATCTTTTTGAAATTTTAAGTTTATAGTTTTAATCTCTTTAATTTTGAAAATACATATTTTTTTTTTGTTTTCAAAATAGTTTTTATAATATTTTATATTTTAAAAATATTTAGATTGCACTTGAAAAATAAAAAATGATGCATTTCAAAATTTAAGAAAAAATAGACAAAGTTTTATTTCAGAGAAACTCAAACTTTAACTATAGATATTTTAAAAAAGACTTAAATTTTTTTTATCAATTTTCTATGTGTTTCGGTGAAATTTCGATCCATTTCAACTCTTAAGATATTTTGATCCTAATCGAAATTCTACCACGTAAGTTCTTTTTACTTAGGCTAGCAAATTAATTTTCAATCGAGATGCGTATGAAAATCGAATTTTGCCCGTTTTCGAGATACTATTTTTGGTGTTTTATATTTAAAGTGTTCGAAGTAAAGAAAGTAGAAAATTCGTGGAATCGAAAAGCAGTGCTGAACAATAAATTGCAAAGAAACGTAACATGCGGAAATCTTAAATTTGCTTTAAGTATAAAAGACAGGAAATCGAAACAGCAGGAATGTAAATAACAGGAAGTATAAATGACAGTAAATCAAATGTGCAGAAAATATAAATAACTTGGAAATCGAAATTGCATTAATGCTAAATGACAAGAAAACTCAAATGCGGAAACTTAACTTTCATTGAATCGAAATGACCAAAAATCGAAAGTACGAAACATAAGATTGCTAAAGATAAATTGCATCAAAGTAAATTATCAGGGAAAATACAGAAAACGGTAAAGGTATTCAATGAGCATGAAAATCCAGATTGCCAGAAGCTTCATGATGTTCGTCATTTCTCCGGTAGACTTCTCACTAATGATTCTGTTCTCTGCCAATTTTCTGTTCCCCTTTCCTTTCATCCTTCGTCCTATTTATAGAGCATCCTTTAAGCAAGTAACTTCTTAAGAGCAGTTAATGAAAACTGCTACCACGTCCTACGTGCATGTTGCAGTTTCTTCTTCGGTGTCAAAACTGCACCCACGTTCCCATGATCTTCGACTTCGTCATGGTTTAAAAGCGCCTTCACGTTCCCATACATGAGGTAACTCGCTTCTTTGACCGACCTTTGCCATCGCTTGCCACGTTTGACGTACACGTCAATTGTTTCTTTCTTTATAACTTATCCGGGATTTCGATACATGGGTTAGCCTTTCTCCGATGTTGATTTCGGAATTTCGAGAACGTTTGACTTGCCTTTGATTTCTCTTAATCTTAACATTACATAATTCTGGTTTCTCGATTTCATTCACTTACGGATATTAAACATTCATCCTTCGATTCTCGATTCAAACTCTCGCTTATATTGTCGCATGGTCGTCGAACGCATTTTCCAGCTATCTTTCGATTTATCAGTCTTTAACTCAATCAAAAAAGATTCTCGATTTGCTCCCATTTGTTTCTCGATTTTTCTTCCCTTCGTTTTTTTGATCACTTTTCTCGATTTTTCGCTAACAAAATGCCCCCTTGGAAGAATATAAATAGTTTCCTTTTATATTCTTTCAACACGATTCTCGCTTTCGCTCGTTGGAGGCCCACAATGATTTAGGGTTTAAGGTTTCTGGGGTTTTAAGGTTTATGGGTTTTTAGGGTTTCTTTTTGCTTTATGTCGTCGTCTCGTCAGTCTGCTGCTTTGCAGTACAAGCCACATTAATTGTCCTTGCTTTCGTCGTTTTCAGCACCCTAGGTAGCTTTCCCCTTAAACTCTATTAGTTTTTTACTCTGGTTTTTTACGTGAATTTTTTACCTCTTTGCAACATCGTCTTCCTCCTTGAGCTCTTGCCTTCGTCCTTGCTACTCCACCTTTTAACCTCTATCTTGCTGCTTTCTTTAGCTTATTGAAATGGCAACTTCGTCCAAGTCTTCTGATTTTTCGGCTCCACCTCTTCCTTCGCTGACGGCTAACCTTCTGGAGATCAATAACCAGAAGTTTGCTCCAGTCCCTCTTATGGAGGAAGCTTCTTAGAAAGTCGCTGAGACGCAGGTACTCATTCCTTATACTGCTGATGGTGTTAATTTTGGTTTTGGGGGTCCTATTCGTTCTAGTAGTGGGACTTTTTCTTCCTTCACCCTCTCGAATAGCCCAACACTTATTCACCACCCTGAAGTTCGGATTGATTTTTTGACTATGGTCTCAAGAGTATACCGAACCGGTCCTCCTTCCAAAAAACCTTCTTTTATTAAGTGGTTTGATAGAGTAGAAGCCAAGTTTGGGAACCACTGGAGAGATGTAGGGATTTTTTATTTTTTACACCTATCTCGATGCGACTTGTCGTTTTTGGATATGACAATGTTTTTGTCTGCGGTGCATTTGTGGAATAAGGAATTACATGCTTTGGAGTTACCTTGTGGTCCCCTTTCACCTACTCTCTTTGAGGTTGCTGCTATAACCGGACTAAAACCCACTGGGGAAAAGTATTATAAGGGTGCTTACCCTTCGAATAATTCTTTGAGGTCAAAAATCGATTGGGAATCGAAGGCCTATGGTCATTTCCTTGAGAAGCATTTCGTCGATGACGAATCGATAACTGTGATTGACGAAGAACATATAGCCTTTTTGGTGTATTGGCTATGTACCCATGTTTTCTGCCCCCGATCCATCCAAATTTCCTCCCACCTCTACAACCTCGCCTAGCTCCTCCATACTGGCCGGCCTAGGATATGTTTGGCTAAACTTTTGTTGGCCCACGTGTATACTGCTTTCGACGAAGCTGTCGATATTTTGAGTACTCCTAAAGCATCGGAAAATTTCTTTGGCCCTATTTGGTTTGTACAATTATGGCTGAACTCGATTTTTGAGAGCATCCTTCCCCCAACTTCCACTATCCCCCTAAGTGTAAATATCGAAGGTGCTCGATTGTCTTCTCGCCACCCTCACCACAAGCCTGACGAAGCGGCTTACTGTAGATATCTTAAGTTTTTGTTAACTAAATTTAATTTTGATTCAACTTTGGCTCCTTTTACCGTGCATCTTGGACGAATCAGCGACCAACTTCGAGGGCCAGTTTGGTTTAAGTCAAAATTCCCTTCCTTAACTCCTGGGTTGCAATCGGAGTTGGTTGATGTATGGAGTAATTATTTGACCCATGATGTATTAGTATCGGGTTTTCAGTCCAAAGATTTTAAGCTCATCACCTATTACCCCCAACTTTTTTCGAGACAACTTGGTCTGAGTCAATCCACACCTTTTTTCCCCCTTGATACCTCCCCAAGGTCCAAGTTAAGTGAATCGACAATAGGACGGGAGCTGACCAAACTATTACCACAAACCCCACTACTTTTTTATCCCTATGCTTTCGAATCAAATTATTTATCCACTGTGGGTTTCTCTCAATGGTGGGCTGATTGGTTCTCGTGTAATCATTCTGCTTTTGACGAAGTCCGACAAAAATTGACTGCTCATCCTTCTCTTGTGTTGCAGGACAAATCGAAAGCGAAGAAAGGTACACACTTCCACTGTCTTCAAATAACTCGATTCGAGAATTTTTATCAAATATGTTACAACCCACTGAAATTAGCATCGACCTTTTACGATGCTGTTATCTCCTTATCCAATAAAACAGACGCTAATCGATCGAACCACAAAATAATCAATCCTCTAGGTAGAACCCCTTTTGGAATGTATTGCCCAGATCGCCTTCCCACTTTTCCCACAGCTCCTTTTGGACTTGCCAAACCTTTAACTCATCCCAAATGGGTTCGAGAATTGAGATCTCTAAGGGAAACACTTCGCCCAAAATAAAAAAACCAAAATATTTTTGTATCGAAATTATCTTATTTCCCTTACCTCCATCTCCCTCAAGTTCTCCTGCCTTCCTGGCTTGTACATATTGATCGAGTTACGATTTTGACTCCATCACCTTTTGGTGAGATTTTACTGCTTTTTTATGTTTTTAATTCTGTATATTGTAAGTTAACTGTCTTCTTTTCTCGATAGTTTCGAAGTCCACTAAGGTCGTCGCTGTCAAGAAAGAGAAGAAGGGACAGGAGGACTGGGAGTCCTCAGACGAGTCAGACCCATCGGCCTTCGTCAGAAAACGCAAACACTCGGCCACCATTTCCTCATCTTCGAAGAAATCGAAGGTTCTTTTCGATTTCTTATTGTTTTATTCATTTTTCTGTCTATGGTTGGTCCATATTCTTATACTTATTTCTTTTCGATTTCTAATTTTTTAGAAACAAAAATCAAAAAGTCCTCGATCTGTCCAACCATATGCCCTTGATCCATTATCGACGGACTCTAACACGGTCCCTACAATTGGCCAAGCAACACCTGCTACTCGCTCAAGTCACGTAAGTTTCCTTTTTTACACAAACTTTATATTTTGATTTTCAATAAGACCTATAATCATGACTTCCAAATTCGATATTTTTCAGGATCACCCATCGGCGACTATATCGACTAATGTCGATTCTCAGCTTTTATCATTAACACCCCTTCCTGAGGTACTACTCTTATATAATTTTGTATATGTTTGTTTGACTTTTTATACATTTCCTGTTCTGATATTTGTTTTCGATTTACAGCAACCTGAGGCTGTACAGACTCTTCCTCCTGCCTCAGCACCCCTTGCTCTACCTTCCCCTGGTACTTAAACTTTTTCTTTTACTGTGTTTAAATTTCATTTCATTCTTTATTATGAATTTTCGATTCACCTCTTCGATTTCCTTTTCTTTTCAGTAAATATCCCATTAGTCCATGTCCAGGACTCTCCTTCCTCAGCTTCTGCGGAGCAACAGGATTCCCCCCTTTTGCGATGCCTCCCTTCGAGTTACTCTCGACAACATTACCCGAGATAAATGCGCCCGTTCCAAGCAGTGTGCCCGAGTATCGAGCTGCCATCGAGGAAGACCCTTTCTCGATCCTCAACATTTTGGTCTCTGGTGACGCCATTCCTTCGAGCCACTCTTCCCAACCACCTACCACTTCGACTGAAGGAGTGTATCAACTGAAACAGTGTTTCCGGGCCTTCTTCTACTCTTCGTCTCTGGAAGTTTTGGTAGAGTCATTTGAAAAGAAACAACTCTTCAAAGAGATCCTCACCTCTATCGAGACTTTTCCTGAGGAGGCTCTTCCAAGAGGTTTCGATGCAGAGGTCACAGCAGCCACCGATTTATTCAACCGAGCTTATGCTATAAGGAAGAAGAAGCAGTCGATAGCGACTAAGTTATCTGACATTTCTTCTTTCCAGATTGAGAAGTCGAATTTGTTGAAGACTCAGAAGCTCAATCGAGAGGAGACGTTGGCTGCACTGGCTTCCGTCGATAATGAGATCGAAGAGTTGGAGAAGAGGTTACAGCAGTTGAAGTCGCAGAAGGGGTTCCTTACATCAGAGCTGAATAAGATTAACTCTTCTGCGAAGGAGGTGGCGTTATCTCTCGGGCAAAGCATGGAGCGCAAGCATAATTTGACTGTCGAAGAGAACTCGATTTCCTCGTCCTGGACACAGCTGTTGATAGATTTTGATAATCTTAAAACTCAATACATTTCTTTGTAAACATTACTCTATCCCAATTAATGTTGAATGTTTATTTCTCTCATTCGAGGTTTATATTTCTTTAAGTACTTGCCATTTATCGATAGCACTTTATCTTTGTTATACCAATCGATGATCGAATAAGCGTTACTCGATAATACTTTAATAACTTCAAAAGGTCCTTTCCAATTGGGCGACCATTTACCATAACTTTTACATTTCTTGTCCATCGGTAAAATTGTTTTCCATACTAAGTCGCTTTCGTTTAACGTTTTCTTTCGAACTCTTCTATTGTAAACTCGAGCAATTTGATTCTTTTGTAAAATCATACTATTCAACGCCTGCAATCTTATTTCATCGAGTTCGTTTAATTCATCATACATCAAGTTCCAATAATCACAACTGGGTAAATCATTCTGTCTTTGTATTCGATTTGATTCAATATTTATTTCGATGGGCAAAACTGCATCGTGTCCATAGACCAGCTTGTATGGGGTATTCTGTAAGGAATCTTTAGGCGAATTTCGATAAGCCCATAAAATTTGCAATAACGTTTCGTGCCATGTTTTGGGTCTATTACCAACATGTTTTTTAATTAACCCAATAATTACTTTATTAATTGCTTCAACCTGTCCATTAGCCTGAGCGTAATATGGGGTTGATGTTAATAACTGTATCTTTCTTGATTCAGCATATCTAATTATTTTTCGACCAGTAAAAACTGTCCCTTTATCTGTAGTAATGGATTGTGGGATTCTGAATCGATAAACGATATATTCTTCAATGAAATCGATTACATCTTGTTGATCAACATCTTTTAATGGTATTGCTTCTACCCATTTTGAGAAATAATCTACAGCGACAATTATATATCTATGTCCCTTCGATGATTGTGGAAAGATCTGTCCGATTAAATCTATAGCCCATCCTCTAAAAGGCCAATGTTTGATTATTGAGTGTAATTCGCTAGCAGGGATCCGTTGTATAGGACTGAATTTCTGACATTCTTCACACGATTTAGCATATTCGATACAATCCTTTAGAATCGAAGGCCAGTAATAGCCTTGTCGAGCTAATGTCCATTTCATCTTCTGGCCTACCATATGGGCACCACATATTCCATTATGTATTTCAGCCATTGCTAAGTAAGCATCATCGTTTCCTAAACATCTAAGTAATACTCCATCGATTCCTCTTTTATATAACTCATCGTTTAGCAAAACGTATTTTACTGCTCGATACTTAATTTTCTTATCAGTTTTCCCATTGGGGTTCTGCAAAAAATTTGTAATCGATTTTCTCCAATCTTGGTCATCCAAGTCACTAATATGTAAAATCTCACTCTCTTGAGGTAATTTTTCTTTAATTTGAATTATTTCCTTTAAATTTTTCAAGGATATCCTATACTTAGATGCGATTTGCGCCAAATCATTGGCTTCTTGATTGAATTCTCGAGGAATATATTTGAATGTTATGTCATCGAACATTCTACTTAAAATCATTACCCTTTCTAGATATCTGATCAAATTAGTATTAATACATTTATACTCTTTTCGCACTTGTTTGATTACTAATTGCGAATCACCTCTTATAATGACATGTCGAGCTTTTAACTTAATTAAAGTTTCAAGACCTGTTATCAAAGCTTCGTATTCGGCTTCATTATTCGAACAAATGGGTTGTACCTCAAATGATAACTTAGTCAGGATATTATTTGGAGAAATGATAAGAACTCCTACCCCAGATTTCTCCGATGTACTCGAACCATCGAAATACATTATCCATTTACTTATTTCAATAAACAAGTTCTTAGTATAATCAACTGTATGATCGACCATGAAATCGGCTATTATTTGTCCTTTTATCGATTTTAAAGACTCAAAGGATAATGAAAATTCTATCAAAGCCAACACCCATTTTCCTATTCGATTATGCATAATTGGTTTCGACAAAAGAAACTTCAAAATATTATTTCTAGAATAAACCATTACATCATGAGGCTTCATTACATACTTGAGTTTCGTACAAGAGAAATATAAGCATAATCCTAACTTTTCTATATCATTGTATCGAGTTTCAGCATCGTTCAAAATTCTACTTAGATAATAAACAGCGCATTCCACACCATTCTCGTCTTCTTGTGCTAAAAGACTGGCTATTGTTCGATCTGATGCTGATACATATAGCTTCAATGGCTTGTTTCTCATCACTGGTATCAAAATTGGAGGATTTGTCAGCATTATTTTGATTTGCTCGAAGGCTTCTTGATGTTCCTCCTTCCATTTAAACTCTGCTTCTTTCTTCAATTTTAACAAAGATGAGAAAATATAAGTCTTGCCAGCTAAGTTAGACATAAATTGTCTCAAATAATTTATTTTTCCTAAGAATGACTATAGTTGTCTCTTAGTTTTTGGAGCAGAAGTATCTATTATAGCCTTTGCTTTATTTTTATCGATCCCAATACCTTTTCCGTGCACTATGAATCCTAAGAATTCACCAGCAGATACACCAAATGCACATTTCAAAGGATTCATTTTTAATCCGTGTTTTCTCATTCTCTCGAAAGATTTTCTCAAATTGCTCAAATGTTGACACTTTTCTTTTGACACAACAACAATATCATCTATGTAAATTTGCATAAAATCATTGATCAAATCATGGAAAATTAAATTCATTACTCTTTGATATGTTGCCCCAGCATTTTTTAATCCAAATGGCATCACTATCCATTCGTATGTACCTAATGCCCCCGGGCATCGAAAAGCTGTTTTAGCTATATCATTTTCGGACACAAAAATTTGATTATATCCTGAATAACCATCTAAAAGACTTAACATTTCATTACCAGCTACTGCATCTATTAACATATCGGCTATAGGCATAAGATATTCATCTTTAGGAGTAGCTAAGTTCAAATCTTGATAATCAACACATACTCTCATTTTACCATTCTTTTTAACAACAGGGACAATATTAGAAATCCAATCGACATACCTGGCAGTCCTGATAAACTTTGCTTTCAGAAGTCTTTCGATCTCTTCTTTGATCTTACCCATTACCTCAGGTGCAAATCTTCTCGGTGCTTGTTTGACTGGTTTTCTACCTTCTATGATAGGTAGTCGATGTTCGACCAGATTTCGATCCAATCCAGGCATTTCTTCATATTCCCAAGCAAAGCAGTCCTTGTATTCTTTTAACAAGGAAATCATGTCTTCCTTTATTTCTTTTCCGAGATATTTGCTGATATATGTAGGCTTCTGGTCCTCGATACTCCCCAAGTTAATTTCTTCTAATGGGTCCTGTGCCTCGACTTTTTTGTGATTTGATGTAATGGATTTTTCAAAACCTAATGGAGAATTATCGTAAATACAATCAAGCATAACTTGATCGCTTTTATTTGCAACTAAAGTTGAATGAATCGATTTATTTAGTCCTACCTTACTACTACTACTTTCTTGGCTCTTCTTTTCATCTTCATATTTTCTCAATCGAGCCAAGAACTCTTCGTAATCTCTATTCATCTTCACCGGCCACTTCGAGGTTGGCCCCCTCTTTGATCATAACAAATCCTTTCTTTTCATTCATCTCTAAGAATCGCTCTTCATGTAGCTTTGAATTAAAATCTTCGATAGTTTCGAAGGTGAATGGTTGAGCAAGTGCCAGATTCTGCAGTGCCCGACCAGCCTGAGATACGAATGTTACAAATTCGTGCTGGTCCCCTTGGATTACTTCGAGATGTCCATCTCGATTCCACATGAATAATTTCTGGTGAGCCGTAGATGGTACGGCCCCTACTCCATGGATCCATTCCCTACCTAGTGCGCCAATTTGTTTCTGGTGAAATTTCGATCCATTTCAACTCTTAAGATATTTTGATCCTAATCGAAATTCTACCACGTAAGTTCTTTTTACTTAGGCTAGCAAATTAATTTTCAATCGAGATGCGTATGAAAATCGAATTTTGCCCGTTTTCAGAGATACTATTTTTGGTGTTTTATATTTAAAGTGCTCGAAGTAAAGAAAGTAGAAAATTCGTGGAATCGAAAAGCAGTGCTGAACAATAAATTGCAAAGAAACGTAACATGCGGAAATCTTAAATTTTCTTTAAGTATAAAAGACAGGGAATCGAAACAGCAGGAATGTAAATAACAGGAAGTATAAATGACAGTAAATCAAATGTGCAGAAAATATAAATAACTTGGAAATCGAAATTGCATTAATGCTAAATGACAAGAAAACTCAAATGCGGAAACTTAACTTTCATTGAATCGAAATGACCAAAAATCGAAAGTACAGAAACATAAGATTGCTAAAGATAAATTGCATCACAGTAAATTACCAGGGAAAATATAGAAAACGGTAAAGGTATTCAATGAGCATGGAAATCCAGATTGCCAGAAGCTTCATGATGTTCGTCGTTTCTCCGGTAGACTTCTCACTAATGATTCTGTTCTCTGCCAATTTTCTGCTCCCCTTTCCTTTCATCCTTCGCCCTATTTATAGAGCATCCTTTAAGCAAGTAACTTCTTAAGAGCAGTTAATGAAAACTGCTACCACGTCCTACGTGCATGTTGCAGTTTCTTCTTCGGTGTCAAAACTGCACCCACGTTCCCATGATCTTCGACTTCTGTCATGGTTTAAAAACTGCCTTCACGTTCCCATACATGAGGTAACTGCTTCTTTGACCGACCTTTGCCATCGCTTGCCACGTTTGACGTACACGTCAATTGTTTCTTTCTTTATAACTTATCCGGGATTTCGATACATGGGTTAGCCTTTCTCCGATGTTGATTTCAGAATTTCGAGAACGTTTGACTTGCCTTTGATTTCTTTTAATCTTAACATTACATAATTCTGGTTTCTCGATTTCATTCACTTACGGATATTAAACACTCATCCTTCGATTCTCGATTCAAACTCTCGCTTATATTGTCGCATGGTCGTCGAACGCATTTTCCAGCTATCTTTCGATTTATCAGTCTTTAACTCAATCAAAAAATATTCTCGATTTGCTCCCATTTGTTTCTCGATTTTTCTTCCCTTCGTTTTTTCGATCACTTTTCTCGATTTTCCGCTAACACTATGATATTTAATTTTTAGTATTTTATTTCCTAATATCTTTCTTTCTCTTACGACGTTGTAAATGTATATATTTTTCCTTTTTCCTTCACCTCAATTTATTTATAAATAAGATGTACTTTTGTGTAAGTTATAATTTACCGAGTCTCATTAATTTTTACAATAAAAAAAGCTCATACAAATTAAAAGAAAATAGATCACATATATTTAAAAAGGTTGCATGAAAAAAAAGAAAAAAATAAACATGTTTATAACATTTTCCTTAAAATAGTGCGCAGGATGGTAGTGTGTAACCCATGGACCACGTAAAAGCAAAGTCCTCCACCCAATGAAATTTTGTTTACATCGTGTGGTCCTGTTTAGGGGACACGACCAGGATTTGTTTGTAAAATCTAAATTATATTCACATACTATATTTATTAACTAATTATATTATATACTAACATGGCATGGTGAAGTGTGGGAGAATTTTTTTTTTTTTTCATTTACTAAACAGTATCTTAATTATGATCGAATTCAGATACTAATTTCCTTGACCAACATAAGATGAATAAATGATTTTTTTTTAAACAACAAATAATTAAATATCCAGCATTCTAATTAAAAGATGTGAGTTTTTGGTCAATCACGCAAAATAGAGTGTATGATTGACATTACATTGGGCATGTGATGAGTATAATTAGTAATTAAGTGGCATGGTGGCGTGTGGGAGTATAGCATCAAAGTTTGCATTTTTATTTTTTTAAGCTTCTGCTTACTTTTAGGTACACTATCATTACTGTTTAGTTTTCTCATCGATTATATTTAAAATATTCTGTTAATAATTTATTGTGAGATTTTCAGAAATTACTCTAAAATATTCACTTAACAAATATCTTTATTATAGTTAAGATAATTTATCTCTTTATAAACAGGTTTAATATTTCATTTGATTTATTCACACTTTATTTCTTTTTCTTTCACATTCTTATTTAAATATTAAAGAAAGTTTAAGAGAAACTTAAACTGTCTTCTTCGAATCCAATTAACAACAAAAGGAAAATATTTATTCTTTATTCTTGGAATTCATTAAAAAAAAATCAATTATTAAAACTTATAACTCTCCATTCTCAAACTAATGTATAAAACTATGTTTTATTCTTAACGTTTCACTAACCTCAAAAGACTCTTCAAAGTTTATTTGGAAAAGAAAAAAGAAAAAAGAAAAAGTCTCGTACGAATAAAGCAAACAAAAGATACCGCGAGAAAAAGTGGAAAAAAAAGAGGTAGAAAAATGTAATGAAAATTTTGTCGATATGTGATATTTTCTATTTGTTTAATAATTGGAGTTTGAACATTTTAAAATTTGAAAAAAGCATCTTGTCTTTGTCTAAAACGGGTAATAAAGTTTGACCCCATGTATTCTTTTGAAGCAAGGTACATGCATCACATATTTCTCAATGTATTCAATCTCCTGTTTTGCCTTATCCACCACCAAAAAATGCTTGTTTCGTGGAGAAAACCCACACGTCGCATTTTATCCAGCATCTTGGAAAAAAAATAAAAAATATTAGCTGCTTGATAATACCAAGTTTCATGTTTATAATCGTATTGATAACTTCAATCATCCCTTAAATATGAAAAAAAAGTTTAATTAATTTATTTTTGTTTATATATTTTATTTTATTTTGTGTTTGTATACTCTTATTTAAAATAAATAAATATAAATTTATATACCACCTTATTAAAGTCAACATTATCTACCAATTTGACAACTTGCCAATCTTTAGAAACCATTAAGTTTTTTTTTTAGTTTGACATCATTGTATGAGCATCTTTTGACTTTGTCTCTCAAGGATCTATATATCATTTTGCATCTTGAGTATACACCTCTTTAATTCGATTTTACACTCTCTGTTTCAATTTTCAATAAGAACAAAAGTCATGGAAAACGAAATCTCAATTAATTAACAGCCTTTTAAAAATATAATTATAAATATAAATATAAAATATAATTAGTTGAAATGTGAGGCTTTTATTTTACTTTTAAGATAAAATACATTCTTACATTACAAGCAAATACATGTAGTTTTATTTACTTTAAAATAAAATGCATCCTCATATTTGATGAAAATTAATTACCTTTATGTCTTAGAGTCCAAATGCCCTTTTACTTTCTATATTTTGAACTACTTTAAGACCAACACAAATCTACGAGTATGTTTGAAATGATTGAATTCCCCTAACCACCAAGAGTAATATTAGATAGTTATTGGTCAGTTCAACCTAGGCAACATATGTAGTCACCATTGATGACTTACAGAAAGTTCAATGGCGAATACGATTACTTCTTTGAAAAGGTTATCAGAGAACTATTTTTATTTATTTATGACAAGCATATAATAAATAAATTAAACTTTCAATAATTTTATCCTTCTTTTTTAAACATATGAATGAATGGTTAAGGAAATATTTGACATTAAACGTGAAATTAGTTCTTTAACTTCTGTCGGTTATTCTTTAACTTTCCATTAATTAATAAAAATGATTGATTATACCTTTAGAGGAAGGACACAAACACTTACGTTAGAGGCGTAAAATGAAGCAAATTTTGAACACTACATGATTCAAATTACAATAAACAAAATGTGACAACAAATACATTACAAAACAACTAGTAGTATTGGCAGGCACATGGCATGAATGTGCCTAAAACATCTTTATTGGTGGCCTCTAATCACACCATTTAAAGTGTGGACTAGTCATCCTATTTAGAATGAGCTAACCATGCCCTCCACTGAAGATTCTTCAGAGGCGACACTAGCAATATCAAGTTCAACAGATTTCTTGTTAACAAAATTACAATGTTTTCTGATTTCTCCTTTCTTCCCAGTGAGCACATCAATATTACCCATTTTAATCATTGAAGCCTCAAATGCGTCAAAGAAAACCTTTTGATCACCGTTAAACCTGGTGACAATGCCAATGGTATCAGCACCAGGTGTTGAGAACAACTCTTGATCACTCTGAAGCAAGCCCTTCTTTGCCTGAAGATTGGAGTAGTAGGCCTTGTCAAATACATCAGGAGTAGTTAGGTCAAAATTGACAAGGTTGTTCGGTCCTCCTTGGGGGCATTGCGTGCGCAATTGTTGTAAATAAGTTGTGTCGAGAGTTGGATCGGGTTTGCCAGTACCACTGAAGTTGTACAATCGGTCAGTAATGAAAGAGCAGTGAGCTCTGCCAAATGTATGAGCACCTGAAATGAATCATATATATACTAATCCATCATGTGTCGTCTCTTTCAAAAGATGGTGAATTCAAACTAAAGATAATGGTTTTACCAACAACATACCCCTCAGAGTCCAATATCTTACCCAAAATTTCAAGAATTTGCCATTTATTATTGTTAGTATTATTTTAGCTGTTTCAACGCAAAGGATAAATTTGACTGAGGACATGTCTCATTACCTGAGAGCGCAACTAGATCAGTAGTGTCAAGACCTTGTTTAGAAAATGCAGCTTTAAGCCGAGTGAGGTTGAAGAATGGAGCTGGAAGGTTTTCATTGGCAAGTGTTCTGTTTGCCGTTAAACTATCCCTTCTTCCCAATGGAACTTTCCAGTCAGGACCACCACCCTATATCAACACATACATATAGGACAAGTCCATTGCAATATTAGGTTTATTTTATCTAAACTCAACTCTCGAAATAAATATTATAGGTTTAACTCATTTTACACTCAGCACACAGAAGTAAAATAAACATGAAATAGCATTTATATGTAATACCAGAACAGAAGATATTTCAGCTGCAAGGGTAAGAATATCAGCACAAGAAACCACTCCAGGGCAAGCATTTTCCACTGCTGTCTTGATATCGTTCACAACATCCAAACCTCTTATTGAGTTGTTGTTTGGCAAAGCTTCTTGCTCACTCACTATCGTCGCAGTGTTGTTCAACAAAATTGATGCATCACACCCCTACATGTCACAAACATGAACACAGTCAATCAATATATCCATTGTTCATTCTCAATTAGGTAGGGTATAATGAGATTAGGAAGACATATAAATAATAGAAATTTACATTTCACTTATTTTGTAAAAAAATAATACGTGAAGACTTTGATATAAAAGAAATATTATAAATTTTGTAAAACAAAAAGTGATATATACGTGGAATATTGATTTTTGAACCTTTTGACTTTTCAAAAATATCGTGCCAGCACGTTTCATTTCTCTCTATTTTTTCTTAGATTGTATTATTTATCATATTTATATAAGGTGTGAATGTGAATCATTATTCTTAAGAATCATAGGGTTATGATGAGATGAGATTGGATCATAGAAAAAAAAAAGGGTATAATTAATAATGGTCATCGGTGCTATGGAACATAGCCCACCATTCATACTTCCATACACTAAAGAAAATGAAAGTGGCCCCATTGTGCGTGAGATTATTATATACTTTAAATTAGGAGTGTGGTGAATGGAGGCTGCCAAAAGACCTGTCCTGTGCTTTAAGGCCAGTAAAGGGTATGTTCTCATACCTTCAAGTGATTATTTTAATTTTCAGTATCTTACTGAAAGACATGTCATAGAAGTTCTGTGCTTACAAAATATACGTTCTTGTCTTAACGTGTTTCACAAATAGACTAATATATAAAAGAACAAAATAAAGCATGTAAGAAAAAACAAGTTATTTCGTGAGAAAATATGAAAACAGAAAAGAAGACAAGTTTAGCAGCAGTAGAAAAAGAAGAAAAAGTGAGAAAGCAAAGGTGTTGAGAGTGGAAGTGTATGTATGCGTACTTGAACAAAGCAGTCATGAAAATGAAGTCTAATGAGACTGGCGAGCATGCGAGGATCTTTCTTTGAAACGTTCCTCACCACTTCACGAACAATGGAGTGAACCTTGGGACATGTGTCCCTGTAAAAGGAAGGATCAAGTTGTGCATGAAGAGAGAGCGGAAACACTCCCAGCACAACCAGTGCACAGCACAGAGCTGTCACTGTGACATGGAAACACCTCATTTTCTTCTTCTGAACTGATAATGGAACTCTGCGTTTTGTTGTTGTTGGTGTATGGTGGCAAACTAAGCATATAGCAAGCCTTTATTTATAGGGACAAATCGCCATCATGGACATTCGTCGCGTCGGCTAAGGATGAGTTGAAGAAATTATCATTAACTTTTCCTCACTTTCTCTATTCACATTTTCTTTATCTCACATGAGGTAGTGTTTTCCTATTACTGAACATTAAAAAAATGGTAATTTTTATGATGTCGGATTATTTGAGAATATTATTTTGACTGAAATTTTATTTTCATATCACTAAAATGTAGTATAATTTTTATTCTATCTTAACATTTAAAACAAGAATGTGATAAAACTAACTAAAAAATATTAAAATAATATATTGTTTTTTACTTTGTGCGGTATTTTATTTACTTTATATTAAAAAATTATTTTTATTAAGATTTTATTATTTTCACAACGTCAATTGAAAAAAATAAATTATTGGTTACAGTAGATATGGTTTTCAAAATAATTATTATAAAATTAATAAATTTATTATGTATAACAGTTGGTATAATAGGATGATACTGTTAAATCACTTTACATTAGAGTATATAACTTCAGTAGTTGAAATTTATGTTGCTATTATTTATATTACGAAAATGCAGTGGTTGTAGTGAGTGACACGTGGGCGGCACGAGCAGGATTTGTTTGTAAAAATTGTAAAATCTACTTTACCGTGAAATTGAAGGCATGAATAAATGGCATGGTGGGAATTATTCAACAAAAACATAAGTGTTGTGCAGTAGTATTGAAGTAAGCCGTGGTTTTGATTTTGTTGGAGTTTTGAATTTTCTCCACCATTCATTATTTAAACATTTTCCTTCTTCTTCTTATCTTTCATTGTTCGTTCAACTGCTACTTACTTTTTTGTACTGTCATTATTGCAGCCTTTAAAACATTAGGTGAACTCATTTACTACAATAATAAAAATATTGTGATAAGGGCAAAATAGAATATTACATAATTATTTTATTTAAATTTATTGTACTTCTTAATTTCCAAAAAAAAACTTAAATAACACATAAAATAAACCAAATATTGGTTAACAATAATACAAAAGCAGCCACCGTATATGTAATGAAAGAAGTGAAAGAAAAAAAATGGGAGAGGGAAATTGAAAAAGGTATAGAAAAGTGTCTCAATGTATGATTTCTTTTAGTAAACAACACAACTTGAAGCATTTAAAAACCAGAAATAAGCTTGGTGGCTGGGTTTCACTACAACCAGAAAATAAAGTCTCACTCTTTATATTATTATTTGATACCTTCAGCACATATTTCGACATTGAATGTTTTATGTTTCCAACCATAAAAAAATATTAAATAATAAAAGAGACTTGCCAAAATTTATAATTTTAAATAAATAAGAAAGAATTAAAAAAATATAGTATTATTGGAACCGAATCTTATTGATTCTAAAAAAAAAAAGGATAGAATCTCACTGACATTTTTCATGGATGCAAATAAACAAATAGGTTATATAAAACCAAACTAAGTAATTACATAAATGTTTTCATTTGGGGGTTTTAATAGTTGAAAGAAATTAGAACACGTTGGATCATATTTTTTAAAAGCATTATTAATTTTGCAGAATATTTTAAAATATTATAATTTTGTATCCGAAAATAAACCAACCAGAAAATTAAAATAAAAGATTAATACAAATATAGAAGAGACTAATTTCATTTTATTTGAAAAATATATAAATGAACGGATAATACTTTAACTTGAGGTGTATTGGTGAAGACCAACATCCTCACGTAAACTACATTTATTTTGGTGTACAAATGTACTTTCTTTAAACATTTAAAATTTGCAGGGCACAGAGATGAATGACAGAAATGGCAGAGTTGTTCGAGATATTTTCAAAGAACGAGAGCGTTGAAGAGTCAAATTAGGAAGCTATTTTGGCTTTAGAAAGTTACGAAGTTCTATGCAAGTTGCCATGGTAACTATTTTTTTATCCTTTTCACTGTTAAACGCTTAATTTCATTGAAATTTTCGAATTCAAAGTACACCGTTTTCGTCTAGAAAACTACTAGTAAAATATACATGTATCAAACAAAATTATTTGGGTTATTAGAATAACAACGAATTTAGTTCCTGATTATAGATAACTACTGTTTCTAAAATCAAATTGCACTCATAGGTCCATCGGTATAACTGAGAATCAATTTAAAAATTGATCCATTAATTTTAAATAATTTAATTTTTTAAAATTGATTTATTAATTTAAAATAACTAAATTTTAATTAAATTGAAATAAAATTTTAAAAATGGGTATAAAATTAATAAAACAAGAAATTGGTTAGATTTCAAGTATAGCTGGTTTTAATAAAAAAATTTAAAGATCTAATTCTTTTTAATATAATTTTTTTTAAAATATTTTTTTTAATCTCATATTAATTATATAATTGTAAATAATAATTATTTTATATTATTAATTATTTATCTTATAATTTCTAATATATTTTATATTTACAATAATTTATCATGATTATAATAATAATTTTTATTATTTTATAATAAAAATAATAATAATTATTATTAATCAACTTATTATATTATAAAAATATAATATAATTTTCTTGCACTTGGACACCACATGGGAAGTTCCTTGCACTTGGACAATTGAAGTTGTTTTGGTTATGAATTGAATACTATGAAGCAATAATGACACGTGATGGATGTAAATAAAATGTACCCCTACACCACACAAAAATGGTAGTTTACAAGTAGAAGAAATTGTCTTGAAATTACGTGTATTTATGAATGGAGTGAGTGGAATAGTCCATTATTATCATTTATCATTGTCTAACTTGACGGCCCACAAGTTCATCCATTTCATCCTACATTTATTTGGTTTCTCAGTTACCTTCATAATTTGGATCATACAAATAATACAGTGGAATAATAGGTTAACATTAGAACAAAAATATATTTGTAAATATTACAATGTGTTATTGAAAAGTTTATCAACATGAAAAATTAAATAATGAATTACAATAAATTTAATTTATTACTAAGCTATTTGTGAGTAACCTTTCGGCATATTGCACTTTTACTTCTTTTTTTATAATTTGAACTACTTTAAGACCAACACAATCTGTGACTATATGTTTGAAATGATTGAATTCCTTTAACCACCAAGAATAAGATAGTTCTTGATCTATTCAACTTACAAATAAGTAGTAAAAGGGGTCAGCCTGCCATAATTAAAAAAATAATAATTTTTTTAAAATATTTTTTTTAATAAATTTAATAATAAAATTATTATTTATTTGTCAATAATTCAATATATATATCTATATATATATATTATTTCAATTTAATAATATAAATCAATACATTATTTTAAAAAATTATAATTTAGAACAATAATAAAATTTACATAATAATAAATAATAACAAATATATATATATATATATATATATATATATATATAACGTTAAACTTATAAAATTTATATTTTTTATATTGAAAAATTCAAATACCTATATCTTTTTTATTTGATAAAACTTCATATTATTCTTGGTTGAGTAATTCTTACACTTTTAATTCAAGTAATAAAGATAAAAATAATCGATGCTTAGGATAAACAAGGAGAACAGGAGAGAAGATTATGTTTCGGGAAGGAGAATATTTTATGTGAGAATGAAACTTTTTTAATTCTCTTTTTAAAATTTTTAACTTTATATATTATCTTTATAATTAATTTTATTACAATAAAAAATTATTTTTTTATTAATTAGGCGGACTACGGGCTAGCTCGCCCAGTCCCGAGGGTTGACCCAACCGGTTAGCGGGCTTAGCAGGCGGGCAAAAGCGGGCTGGTGGGCTGAAAACACCAACCCGCCCCGCTATATTATGGTCTGGCCGGCCAGCCTGTCGAGCCTAGCCCGTTTTACCATCCCTACATCCAGGGCGGAATTCGACAGTTTTTGAAATGACAATATATAAATATTAAAATAAAATCATTTTTTTAATAATATTTGTTAGAATTAATTTAATTAATTCATTCCATTATGTGACTCATATGAAATATAATGATAGGCCCAAATGTGATTTAATAAATTATAAGGACCTATTAGTTATTATGTGAAGTCAGAATAAAATAAAGATAAAATAAAATATTAACTTACGGTAACCAACTTGATGGACGTTGGTTAATAAAAGAGATTAGGGTTATGTCTCTGGCCATAACGGTAAACCATCAAGAAAGCGAAGCGTGAGAAGAGAAAGAAAGACAAAGAGATAGATTGGGAAAAGGAGATTGGAGAACGAAAAAATTTAAGAAAAGATTCGCATGGATCAATGTTAGTCTTCTTACTATGATTCATGTATTGATGTATATTAAATTGTGAAAATCAATATTCTAAAGATCCTGTAGAGTAGTTTTCTATAATGAATTAAGAACGTAGGAAAATTATAGAAAAGTTTACATGTGGTATCATAGCGTAGTTATTAGATTTATGATTTTCCTCTTATGATAGTTTTTTCCAAATTATGTTTTTCTCAAATTAAGATTAACCCTAATTATGAATTTAGGGATTTCTCAATCAGATTAGCATGAACCCTAATTTATTCTCATAATATGTTTTTCCCAAAATTGAATAAAAAGATAAGCCCTAATTTATGGATAAGGCTGCATTTAATTTCAAATTGAAATCAATTTGATAATTTATGTGTTTCACCTTTTAATTGAAAAGAAAATTTAGGTATTTTAGTGTTTGGCGTCAATAATAGTTTTTATAATGTAATTAATTTCGCTGTAATTAATTAATGATGGATCAAGTTGACAGGACCTGGGCAATTGAAGGAATTCATGTACGTGTTTCCTTACGTGCGCCAGTTGCATATTAGGTGTGCTAACATGCAATTGAATTGCAAACATGCTTAGGGTTGCCTTACGTGCGCCACTTGCATATTAGGTGCACCAACGTGCACCAGTTGCATGTTAGGTGTGCCAGTCTCATAAAATGAGAATAAAGGTGAATGTATTTGATTTTATTTCTATGGCATTTGTCTTATTATGAATGTTGGCCGCTGCAATTGATTTAAATTGCAATATAAAATTGAAATGTGAATGTTGGCCGCTACAATTGATTTAAATTGCAATATAAATTTGAAACGTAAATGTTAATGTGGAGGCCAAAATGGGATACGCGAATGAATTATGGTTTGTTATTGCTAAATAAAATAAATAATAGAAAATATTATAAATGATTAATAGCAATTAAAGTTATTATTTATTTAAAATTAAGTATGATAAATTTTGTTAGTCACCAAAGTGACCAAAATTTTAAGGTTATTTTAATTTCAAATTATTAATGATTTTATTTCAATTACCCATAGTATGAACACTAAAATTATGAATAATTGGTTAATGAGTTAATTGAAGTTCATTATTATAAGACATTTCAGGATCACCCAAAGGTTGATTAATTGTTATTATAATTAATGAACATGAAAGTAGATAATTTTGTGTGCGTCACTAGTTTTATTTAAATACCCAAAGGTATTAGGTGTTTTTAGTTGATGCATATTTTAATTATCATTAATATTATAAAATGATTAGCGTAATTATGTTTGTGTATTGGTGGATCTCCCAAAGGAGAACATTAGTATGCAGAAAATGGTAATTTATGGTTGAATCTGTATTTATGTTTAATTTCATGACTCAAAGTATTAATGCTAGGCATGTGTTAATTGCAGTATATGTTCCTGTAGCTCTGCATTCGCTATCTTCGTCTGTTCTAGTCTTTAATGGGTTAAATTTCCCTGACTGGAGTGAACAAGTCCAATTTCACTTAGGTGTGTTGGATCTTGATTTGACTTTACAAGTTGAAAAACCGGCTGCTATCACTGATGCTAGTAGTAATGAAGACAAAACTCATTATAGAGCTTGGGAAAGATCAAACAGACTTAGTCTTATGTTTATGCGAATGAGTGTAGCAAACAATATTAAGTCTGCTCTTCCCAAAACTGAGGATGCAAAAGAGTTTATGAAATTTGTGGAAGAACGCTCTCAAACTGTTGACAAATCCCTCGCTGGGACATTGATGAGTACGTTGACCACCATGAAATTTGATGGTTCTCGTAGTATGCATGAACACGTAATCGAAATGACAAATATCGCAGCAAGACTCAAGTATCTTGGAATGGCAGTGGAAGAAAATTTTCTTGTGCAGTTCATTTTAAACTCGTACCGCCTGAGTATGGTCCGTTTCAGATGAATTATAACACCATGAAAGACAAATGGAATGTGCATGAATTGCAAAGTATGTTAGTCCAGGAGGAGACCAGACTCAAGAACCTAGGAAGTCACTCTATTCATTACGTGAAAAATCAAGGAGCTAAAAAGAAAGTTGTTAAGAAACATGGAAAGGGTAAAAGACCATTAAAGATTAACGAGTCATCTACTAACATTCAGAAGAAAAATGACAAATGTCATTTCTGCGGGAAGTCTGAACATTTTCAGAAAGACTGCTTAAAGTGTAAAACTTAGTTCGAAAAGAAAGGTGAGCATAGTGCTTACATATGTTTTGAATTAAATTTAACTGAAGTTCCCCATAATACTTGGTGGATTGATTCTGGATGTACGACTCATGTTTCTAATGTGATGCAGGGATTCCTTTCAACCCGAACCATAAACCCAAATGAGAAGTTTGTCTTCATGGAGAATAAAGTCAAGGTTCCAGTGGAAGCTGTCGGGACTTATCGTTTAATCCTTGACATTGGATATCACTTAGACCTTATGAATACTTTTTATGTACCTAGTATCACTAGAAATTTAGTTTCTTTGTCTAAGTTTGATGTTGCTGGATACTCTTTTAAGTTTGGGAATAGTTGTTTCAGTTTATTTAAGCGTACATGTATGATTGGAACTGGTACACTTTATGATGGTTTATATAAATTGAATTTGGATAATTTATATGCTGAAACTCTCATGACCTTGCATCATAATGTTGGCACTAAACGTAGTTTGGTGGATGAAAGATCTGCTTATTTGTGGCATAAGCGTTTGGGACATATCTCCAAAGAAAGAATGCAAAGATTAGTAAAAAATGAAATCCTTCCGGATTTAGATTTTACTGATCTGAATGTATGTGTGGATTGTATTAAAGGCAAACAAACAAAACATACAAAGAAAGGAGCCATAAGAAGCACTCAACTTCTTGAAATCATACACACTGATATATGTGGTCCATTTGACGTAAATTCTTTTAATAAAGAGAAGTATTTCATCACTTTCATTGACGATTTCTCGCGTTATGGATATGTTTATTTACTATATGAGAAATCTCAAGCAGTAAATGCCTTAGAAAGTTATATAAACGAAGTGGAGAGGCAATTAGACAGAAAGGTGAAAATTGTCAAGTCAGATAAAGGTGGTGAGTATTATGGAAGATATGATGAAAGTGGACAACACCCTGGTCCGTTTGCTAAGTTCCTTGAGAAGCGTGGTATTTGTGCTCAATACACAATGTCAGGCACACCGCAACAAAATGGTGTGTTTGAAAGGCATAATCGAACTTTAATGGATATGGTTAGGAGTATGTTGAATAATTCATGTTTACCTGTATCGTTGTGGATGTATGCTTTGAAGACTGTCATGTATTTGTTGAACAAGGTTCCTAGTAAAGCGGTTCAAGAGTCTCCTTTTGAGTTATGGACAAGTAGGAAACCCATTTTAAGACACCTACATGTTTGGGGTTGTCAGGCAGAAGTAAGAATTTATAATCCACAAGAAAAGAAACTGGATGCAAGAACAATCAGTGAATATTTCATTGGTTATCCAGAAAAATCAAAAAGGTATATATTTTACTGTCCTACTCATAGTACAAGAATTGTTGAAACCGGAAATGCTCGGTTCATTGAAAATGGTGAAACCAGTGGGAGTGAAGTTTCACGAAATGTGGAGATTAAGGAAGTTAGAGTACAAGTTCCAATAACAAGTACATCTTCAAGAGTTGTTGTTCCAAATGTTGTAGAATCACACGACAATCAAGAAGAACAACAAATTAATGATCCTGAGATTAACAATGATTCGATAATAGAACAACCACAGGAAATAGTATTAAGAAGATCTCACAGAGAAAGAAAGTCTGTTATTTCGAATGATTACGTGGTTTATCTACAAGAGTAAGAAAATGACCTAAGTATTGATAATGACCCAGTTTCATTTTCATATGCCATTAATGGTGATAATTTTGATAAATGGTTAGATGCTATGAAAGATGAGCTTAAATCAATGACACATAATGGTGTATAGGATCTTGTGGAATTGCCAGAAGGATGTAAGAGTGTTGGGTGTAAATGGGTCTTTAAGACTAAGCGTGACTCTCATGGCAATATCGAACGTTACAAGGCCCGACTTGTTGCCAAATGTTTTACTCAGAAAGACGGCATTGATTATAAGGAAACATTTTCACCTATTTCTAAGAAAGATTCCTTTAGAATTATCATGGCATTAGTAGTTCATTATGATCTTGAGTTGCATCAAATGGATGTTAAAACTGCTTTTCTGAATGGAGATTTAGAGGAGGATGTTTATATGAATCAACCAGTGGGGTTTATTGAAGAAGGAAAGGAACATATGGTGTGTAAACTTAAGAAATCAATATATGGACTTAAACAAGCTTCTCGACAATGGTATCTTAAGTTCAATGATACTATTTTGTCTTTTGGATTTAAGGAAAACACTCTTGATCGGTATATATATCTGAAGGTCAGTGGGAGTAAGTTTATATTTCTGATTCTGTTTGTTGATGATATCTTGCTTGCGACTAATGATCTTGGTCTATTACGTGAGACTAAGAAGTTTCTCTCTAACAACTTTAAAATGAAAGATATGGATGAAGCATACTATGTGATAAGAATAGAAATATTCCGTGATAGATCACAAGGACTGTTAGGTTTGTCTCAGAAAGCATATATTAATAAAGTTTTAGAGAGATTCACAATGGAGAATTATTCAGCATCTCCCGTTCCAATATAGAAAGGAGACAAATTTAGTCTCATGCAATGTCCAAAGAATGACTTGGAACGGAAACAGATGAAAAATATTCCTTATGCATCTGTTGTTGGGAGTTTGATGTATGCTCAAACATGTACGAGGCCAGATATTAGCTTTGCAGTTGGTATGCTTGATAGATACCAGAGTAATCCTGGACTGGATCATTGGAAGGCTGCAAAGAAAGTTTTAAGATACTTACAAGGAACAAAGAATCACATGCTTACTTATAGGAAAGTTGATCACCTTGAGGTGATTGGATATACAGATTCAGATTTTGCTGGTTGTATGGATACACGAAAGTCTACATTTGGTTATGTGTATCTCACTACTAGAAAAATGTCAAATAGTAACCGAAATCAGTGACCGAAAAATTTAGTTACTATCGAGTGACCGAATCGAGTAACCAAATTATTATTTTTTAGTCTAGTAACAGAAATAGTAACTCGAATTTTCGGTCACAAAAAATCGGTTACTATTTCAGATCACTTTATTATTTAATTTATTTTTTTAATTAATCTATATTTAATTTATGTAATTATTTACTACAAAAATGGTTAATAGTGACTGAAATTAGTGACTGATTTTTTTTATATTTAGTAACTGATTTAGTGACTAAAATTTCGATCACTAAAAAAATAATTTTTAAACTAATTACTATTTTTCATTTATATAAATATTTTATTTAAAATATTTTAAATATAAATTTACTTAATGATTTAAAATAATTGATAACATTTTTAATAAAATTATAAATATTTAAAAAAAATTGTTTACTAACTTATTAAATAATTTAGTAATATAATTATTTGATTTTATTTTTTAATTTAGCATGTGAATAAAAAAATTAAAATTGATTATTAAATTAGTCACCGAATTGGTCACTGATTCGGTCACCGAATCGGTCACTAATTCGGTCACTGATTCGATCACTCGAATCGGTCATCGATTCGATCACTGAATCGGTCATCGATTCGGTCACTGAATCGGTCATCTGATTCTAGTCATCGAATCGGTCACTAAATCAATAATTAAATTAATTATTAATTTAGTCTCTTTATATATATATATATATATATATTACTTGTATGTTAATAAAAATGTATTTCAATGTATTTATAAAAAATTAAAATTATTTTAATTACTGAATTGATATTTTAAATTTATATTAATATCTTGAATAATTTAATAGTTGGATATATATATATATATATATATATATATATATATATATATATATCACTTTAATTTTTTTAATTAAAATTAATTTCATAAAAAAATTAATATTTGAAAATTAAAATGCAAAAATATATATATATATATATATATATATATATATAAATTTATTTATTTTTTAAAGATGATATATTCAATGTATGTTAAAAAAGTTCAAGCCAAACTGTTTTTATAGAAGATTTTCAAAGCTATCTGGTTTAATTAATCTGTTAAAAGATTCTTTTAATATGTTAAAAGTGCAGTTTTAATCTGTTAAAACTTCTTTTAATCCATTAATACGTTCTTGATTCTTTAACAGATTTGTTTTAACTGATACGACAACGTTTATATCAATTAAAACACTTTACAAAAAATCTTCTAAGTTGATTTAATCGATTGTTCGCGATTCAATCGATTGAAATACTTGCAAAACTTTCTCCTAAAACTTTTCAAGTTATTTTAACTGATAAAAATAAGTTTTAATCGATTAAAACAGTTGTGCAGAAATTGTTTTAATCGATTGAAACTAGATTTTAATCGATTAAAATAGTTATGATCGGTCATAATTGCATTCGACCGATCATAATGGAAACCTTATAATAGCGGTTCAACGGTTAACCGCTATCTAAGTGAGCTTTTAAGAGCGGTTCCTGTGTAACCGATATCTAAATCTGTATCTCGCTTGAGCGACAACTTTCTCGCTCGAGCGAAACGCCCCTGCACAAAATTGGTACTCTCGACTTGTATTTCGCTTGAGCGAGTCTAGTCTCGCTCGAGCGATAATTGATTCTGATCGATTATATTTTTGAAATGATCGATCATATTTGATAATTTTTTCAAATAATTAATTATAATCGATTAGTTTTCTAAATTATTGATTAGAATTGATTAGTTTTTCAAATAATAGATTAGAATTGATTAATTTCTGAAATATATACAAAAAAATATAATTAAAACTATAAATTAGTTAAGAATATTGACTATTGTAAAGATAAAGTAGAAACATTGGAGGAGATGAGGATGATAATATAATGATAGAACTTACAAAAATGTAGAATTGAGAAGTTTGAAATAAATAAAAATAAGAAAATAGATATTTAATTACACTTTTAATAAATTTAAGATAATACTAGTTTTAATTTTTATTTTTAAATATTTATTTTAAATATTTAAAACAGAGAAACTATAATTTTAGTTTCTAGCTACTGAATTTAAAGAATTAAATTTATTATTTAATCTTTTAATTTGTAGAATTAAACTCAATATAATTGTGAAAAATACTTTGTAGAGGCATTTGAGAAAGCTTTTGTCAAAATACTTTGTTTTTAATTGTTAAAAACATTTGTAGAGGCATTTGGCAAAACATAATTGAGATGATATGATAGCGGTTCCACCTTAACCGCTATCTAAAGTATAATTAAGATAGCGGTTAATGGTTAACTCGCTATTAGAAGTTCACTTTTAAGAGTGGTTCCTGTGAAACCGCTATCTAAAATGTATTTCGCTTGAACGACAATTTTCTCGCTCGAGCGAAACTCCAAGTGCACAGAATTCGCATTCTCGGGGTGTATTTCGCTTGAGCGACACTACTCTCGCTCGAGCGAAATACGATTCTGATTGATCATAACTTGAAATGACCGATCATAATTGAGAGGATATAATAGCGGTTCCCTCATAACCGCTATCTAAAGTGCATATTAGATATTCGAGGTGTATTTCGCTTGAGCAAGACTACTCTCGCTCAAGCGAAGTCCGATTCTGATCGATTATATTTTCAAAATGACCGATCATATTTGATAATTTTTTCAAATAATTAATTATAATCGATTAGTTTTCTAAATTATTGATTAGAATTGATTAGTTTTTCAAATAATAGATTAGAATTGATTAATTTCTGAAATATATACTAAAAAATTATAATTAAAACTATAAATTAGTTAAGAATATTGACTATTGTAAAGATAAAGTAGAACATGGGAGGAGATGAGGATGATAATATAATGATAGAACTTACAAAAATGTAGAATTGAGAAGTTTGAAACAAATAAAATTAAGAAAATAGAGATTTAATTACACTTTTAATAAATTTAAGATAATACTAGTTTTGATTTTTATTTTTAAATATTTATTTTAATTATTTCAAACAGAGAAACTATAATTTTAGTTTCTAGCTACTGAATTTAAAGAATTAAATTTATTATTATTTAATCTTTTAATTTTAGTATTAAAATTTTAAATTATATTTTTCTACTTTGAGAATGAACCATATAATTAAACTCAAAATTGACAATATTATAATACATTTTTGAACTCTTTTGGATTAATTTTTTTTCCTAATTTTTGATAAAGTTAATTTTAATATTTAAAAGTATTTAACATTTTGAATTCTGAAAGGTTTTCTCTAATAGAAAATTTAAAAACATAATATAAAAAAATTAGTTAATATAAGTTTTCAAGTTATTTTAAGCGATAAAAATAAGTTTTAATCGATTAAAGCGCTTGCAGAAATTGTTTTAATCGATTGAAACTAGATTTTAATCGATTAAAATAGTTATGATCGGTCATAATTGCATTCTGACCGATCATAATGGAAACCATATAATAGCGGTTCAACGGTTAACCGCTATCTAAGTGAGATTTTAAGAGCGGTTCCTGTGTAATCACTATCTAAATCGTATCTCGCTTGAGCGACAACTTTCTCGCTCGAGCGAAACGCCCCTGCACAAAATTGGTACTCTCAACTTGTATTTCGCTTGAGCGAGTCTAGTCTCGCTCGAGCGATAATTGATTCTGATCGATTATATTTTTGAAATGATCGATCATATTTGATAATTTTTTCAAATAATTAATTATAATCGATTAGTTTTCTAAATTATTGATTAGAATTGATTAGTTTTTCAAATAATAGATTAGAATTGATTAATTTCTGAAATATATACTAAAAAATTATAATTAAAACTATAAATTAGTTAAGAATATTGACTATTGTAAAGATAAAGTAGAAACATGGGAGGAGATGAGGATGATATAATATAATGATAGAACTTACAAAAATGTAGAATTGAGAAGTTTGAAATAAATAAAAATAAGAAAATAGATATTTAATTACACTTTTAATAAATTTAAGATAATACTAGTTTTAATTTTTATTTTTAAATATTTATTTTAAATATTTAAAACAGAGAAACTATAATTTTAGTTTCTAGCTACTTGAATTTAAAGAATTAAATTTATTATTTAATCTTTTAATTTGTAGAATTAAACTCAATATAATTGTGAAAAATACTTTGTAGAGGCATTTGAGAAAGCTTTTGTCAAAATACTTTGTTTTTAATTGTTAAAAACATTTGTAGAGGCATTTGGCAAAACATAATTGAGATGATATGATAGCGGTTCCACCTTAACCGCTATCTAAAGTATAATTAAGATAGCGGTTAATGGTTAACTGCTATTAGAAGTTCACTTTTAAGAGTGGTTCCTGTGAAACCGCTATCTAAAATGTATTTCGCTTGAACGACAATTTTCTCGCTCGAGCGAAACTCCAAGTGCACAGAATTCGCATTCTCGGGGTGTATTTCGCTTGAGCGACACTACTCTCGCTCGAGCGAAATACGATCCTGATTGATCATAACTTGAAATGACCGATCATAATTGAGAGGATATAATAGCGGTTCCCTCATAACCGCTATCTAAAGTGCATATTAGATATCTGAGGTGTATTTCGCTTGAGCAAGACTACTCTCGCTCAAGCGAAGTCCGATTCTGATCGATTATATTTTCAAAATGACCGATCATATTTGATAATTTTTTCAAATAATTAATTATAATCGATTAGTTTTCTAAATTATTGATTAGAATTGATTAGTTTTTCAAATAATAGATTAGAATTGATTAATTTCGAAATATATACTAAAAAATTATAATTAAAACTATAAATTAGTTAAGAATATTGACTATTGTAAAGATAAAGTAGAACATGGGAGGAGATGAGGATGATAATATAATGATAGAACTTACAAAAATGTAGAATTGAGAAGTTTGAAACAAATAAAATTAAGAAAATAGAGATTTAATTACACTTTTAATAAATTTAAGATAATACTAGTTTTGATTTTTATTTTTAAATATTTATTTTAATTATTTCAAACAGAGAAACTATAATTTTAGTTTCTAGCTACTGAATTTAAAGAATTAAATTTATTATTATTTAATCTTTTAATTTTAGTATTAAAATTTTAAATTATATTTTTCTACTTTGAGAATGAACCATATAATTAAACTCAAAATTGACAATATTATAATACATTTTTGAACTCTTTTGGATTAATTTTTTTTTCCTAATTTTTGATAAAGTTAATTTTAATATTTAAAAGTATTTAACATTTTGAATTCTGAAAGGTTTTCTCTAATAGAAAATTTAAAAACATAATATAAAAAAATTAGTTAATATAAGTTTTCAAGTTATTTTAAGCTGATAAAAATAAGTTTTAATCGATTAAAGCAGTTGCAGAAATTGTTTTAATCGATTGAAACTAGATTTTAATCGATTAAAATAGTTATGATCGGTCATAATTGCATTCTGACCGATCATAATGGAAACCATATAATAGCGGTTCAACGGTTAACCGCTATCTAAGTGAGATTTTAAGAGCGGTTCTGTGTAATCACTATCTAAACTGTATCTCGCTTGAGCGACAACTTTCTCGCTCGAGCGAAACGCCCCTGCACAAAATTGGTACTCTCAACTTGTATTTCGCTTGAGCGAGTCTAGTCTCGCTCGAGCGATAATTGATTCTGATCGATTATATTTTTGAAATGATCGATCATATTTGATAATTTTTTCAAATAATTAATTATAATCGATTAGTTTTCTAAATTATTGATTAGAATTGATTAGTTTTTCAAATAATAGATTAGAATTGATTAATTTCTGAAATATATACTAAAAAATTATAATTAAAACTATAAATTAGTTAAGAATATTGACTATTGTAAAGATAAAGTAGAACATGGGAGGAGATGAGGATGATATAATATAATGATAGAACTTACAAAAATGTAGAATTGAGAAGTTTGAAATAAATAAAAATAAGAAAATAGAGATTTAATTATACTTTTAATAAATTTAAGATAATACTAGTTTTTAAACCTTTTTCTAATATTTGTTTTTAAAAATATAATATCATTTTTAATATTTTATAGATTTTATATTTATATATTTATAAAAGTAATTGGATTAAATTTATTATCCTCTCATATATTATTATACATTTAGCGTAATTTTAGTTTATTTAAAAATTAGAATACAAATATACTATTACAATATACCATTATATTATTTTCATTGTATATAAATTACAAAATTAATAATTTGTATACTATACTATACTAACATATTATTTGTATACTATACTAATAGTATAATATACTATATTATAATATTATTTGTATACAAAACTAATATCTTTATATATAAATATATAAATATGGAAAGATATAAATATATGTAAAAATATAAACATATAAATATATATAAATATGTAAAGATATAAACATATATCTTTAATATTTTGTAAATGTAAATATAATTTATATATATTTTTAAATCTTTTTCTAATATTTATTTTTAAAAATATAATATTTTTTTTAAAATTTAATATTTTTTTTTCAAATATATAAATATATAAAGATATAAATGTATAAGGATATAAATAAATATATCAATATATCAATATATAAATATATCAAAATATAAAAATATAAATATATAAATATATAAATATATAAATATATAAATATATAAATATATATAAATATATATATATATATATATATATATATATATATACAAATATATCAATATTATCCCCTCATATATTAATATACATTATTAGCATAATTTTAATTTAATTAAAAATTAGAATACAAATATACGATACTATACTAATATACCATTATTTGTAGATTTTATATATTAAAATATATAAATATATTTTTATTTATAGATTTTATATTTATATATTTATACGGATATACATTTATTTGTATATAAATATAATTTATTTGTAAGTTATTATTAAAAGATCCTAGTAGCTCAGTGGTTGGAGTTTCAACCTCCAACTCTAAGGTACCGGGTTCGAATCCTGACAATGACAATAAACCACCTAATAATAAGTTAAACTTCTAAAAAATATAATAAAGATAGGGGAAATAAATATAAATAAAAACTTAAATAAGCAAAATATAATATAATTAAGAAATAGGGAAAATAAATAATAGATATAATAAAAGTGTAAATAAATAAAAATAATTAAATTTGTTATTGATTAATTTTTTCATTGATTTAGTGACCGGATTCGATGATCGATTTGGTTATATATAATCGGTCATCGAATCGATCACTAAATCGATCACTAAATCGGTCACTGAATCGGTCACTAAAATCAGTGACCAAGGAAATAGTGACCGATTCCAGTTGGTCACTATTTCGGTCACTATTTTAATTAGTAACCGATTTTGTAGATTTAGTGACCGAATTTTCGGTCACTATTTGATGTTTTTCTTGTAGTGTCTTTTAGCCGGAGGAGCGATTTCATGGAAAAGTGCGAAGCAGTCTGTCATTGCTGCATCCACCATGGAGGCTGAATTTGTGGCATGCTTTGAGGCCACAGTTCACGCTAATTGGTTGCGGAATTTTTTTTCAGGACTTGGAGTAGTCAACAGCATTGCCAAGCCGCTGAAAATTTATTGTGACAATTCCGCAGCAATCTTCTTTTCTAAGAACGACAAGTATTCCAAATGTGCTAAGCATATGGAATTAAAATACTTTGTCATTAAAGAAGAAGTTCAGAAACAGAGAGTGTTAATAGAACATATTAGCACTGATCTTATGATTGCTGATCCTTTAACAAAGGGATTACCGCCCAAGTTGTTTGTTGGCCATATAGTAAATATGGACATTATGTTTACTAGTAGTGAATGTTGAATGTTAATGTTATTATTAATGTTGATGTGACACTCTGAGATCTTTAATGTATAAGTTTCTAAAATTTGTGTTTTCTTCTTTATTTATATGCATGTAAATTATGATGAAGAAAACAAATTATGTTATTATTTTTAAAATGATATTATGTTTGAACCCATTATGGCCTTCTCATTATAAAGTCATATTAAGGAGAAAGAGATAATATAGTGGTACATGGAAGGGAGTCTGTCGATTGAATGACATGTAACCGCCATGACTCTTGTTATAGCTGTATCTTTAATTATGAATAATGATAGAACCAATTTATGTAAGGTCCTTTAATGCGCATTATGACTTAAGTATTAAATCACAGAATCGTATGACATCACATGAGTCAAGTGGGAGAATGTTAGAATTAATTTAATTAATTCATTCCATTATGTGACTCATATGAAATATAATGATAGACCCAAATGTGATTTAATAAATTATAAGGATCTATTGATTATTATGTGAAGTCAGAATAAAATAAAGATAAAATAAAATATTAACTTACGGTAACTAACTTGATGGACGTTGGTTAATAAAAGGGATTAGGGTTCTATCTCTGGCCATAAGGTTTTTTCACGGTAAATCATCAAGAAAACGAAGCATAAGAAGAGAAAAAAAAGACAAAGAAATAGATTGGGAAAAGAAGATTGGAGAACGAAAAAATTTAAGAAAAGATTCATATGGATCAAGGTTAGTCTTCTTATTATGATTTATGTATTGATGTATATTAAATTGTGAAAATCAATAATCTAAAGATACTTGTAGAATAGTTTTCTATAATGAATTAAGAAAGTAAGAAAACTAAAAATTTTTTACATAAGATAACAAAAAATTATAAGGTTTAAAGAATTAAAAGAATGGGTCAGTTACCATTTTTTATAAGACATGTCATAATATATATATATATATATATATATATATATATATATATATATATATATATATATATATATATATATATATATATATATATATATTATTTTGACACTGGACCACATCTTGGAAGGATAGAGACATAAAAAGAAACTACTTTTAAACACTACACGATACATGACTGAAACCTCGATAAAGAAAAATGTAAGACATCTGTGTATAACAGTGGGAGACACATGGCATGGATGTGCTAGAACTTCTTTATTTAACCACACCACTTCCAGCTTTAAAATGATACGGCCATTAAATCAGTAAAATTCTAAATTAGGTTTAAAAAAAATAATTTGATCTAATTTAATAAAATAATATTTTATAATATGATAAATATAAAATAAATTTATTAATAAAATTATTAATAAAATTATTTTTTTATATAAAAAAAATAAATATTATTATGATTATTAAAAATTTTAATAAAAATTTACTAATATAAAAATAATACTGTATAAAACTGGTAGTTCTCTAATTTTCTTGTGTGATAATTTTATAATTAAAATTTATTTTTTATAAATTTATATGTAGGTTTAAAATTGAATTGTCATAATTAGATTTTATATAATTTAGTTTTAAATCTCGTAATAAATGTTTTATAAACTATAATTTAAATATTATTTTATGTTAATTTGATTTTAAATCGTGATAATAAATATTTATTATAATGGTTTAAATGTAAATTAAGATAAAAAATGATTTTCTAAATTTTAAATATTAGACATTTTTTATCTTAGTTAAAATTAAATAGTCATAATAAATATTTATTATAACAGTTTAAAATTGAATCCACATAATAAGATATGACAGTTTAATTGTAACCCTCATAAAAAATATTTAAATTTAAAATATTCACCTCATCTTTTTTATTTTGTTTTTTCTTATACAAAAATTCATTTTATATTTTATATTTAATTATATTTTTGTTACATAATATTTGTATTTATTTTTCAAAATTTATTACATTAAAATTATTTGATAAAATATTTATAAAAAATATTTAACTTATAACTTTTTATAACAATTATATTAATAATCGACATAATATATATTTATTGTATTGATTATTTAATAACTGATATAAAAAAATATAATTTTTTATGATCAATTTTATTATTAATAATATAAAAAGTCTAAAATAATTATCTTAAAAAGTATTTTTTTTATTCATGATTTTAAATATTAAATATATGAGAAAATATAAAATAGATAATTATTGAAATAAAATAAAAATATAATATAATTATTATTATTTAATATTCACGTAATCAATATAAACTATAAAATATTAAAATATATTATATTTTTAATAAAAAATTATATTTAAAAATTTGTGAAGCATGAAAGGACAGTGAGCTTTGCCAAATGTATGAGCACTAAATGAATCATGTATATACCAGTGCGTTGTCTCTTTCAAAAGATGGTGAATTTAGACTAATGAGAATAGTTTCATCAACAACATATCCCTCTGAATAGAACATCTTACACAAAATTTCAAGAAATTTGACACTGGGGACATTTGTAATCAATTTATTTCTTTTCTATTAATCCAGCTACACATATGACCATATTGTGTTATCTGTAATACATAAAAATGCTTTTGTTTTGGTCTCTTGTGGTTCAGTCTACACAACTATATCATTCATCCATGTGTAAAATGTTAACCGAGAGTTCAAAATAATATATAGTTAATAATGCTATTCTTATAATAATATCCCATAATCATTGAAAGGTAATATTATTTGTCGGAATATTAATTTTTGAACCTTTTGACATTTCGCATGGTATGTATATGTTGTACTGTCCTTTAAGGCCAGGCTAATGGTATGATCTCGTACCTTCAAATGATTATTTTAATTTCCACGTATCTTACGGAAACACATGTCATAGAAATTTGGACACAAAATACTGTCTGTTAAAACAAAAAAAAAAAATTGAGATTCAAAATTTTATAAACATTCAATAAAAATCTTAAAATAATTTTTTTTATTGATTTCCTTGAATAAGATAGATAAATAATAAATAATAAAAAAATTTAAAAATAACGTGGGATAAATATTTGATAAATGATAATTGTTTAAATATTATGATTCAAGAAAGGTATTTTATTATTATTATTTTTTTGTGATAGATTAATAAAGAATAAATTTGTTATAATTTAAAAAAAATTTAAAAAAAATTAAAAAATAGAAAAAATATACTCATTTAAAGAAATAGAGAAATAGAAGAACAAGATAAATAAGAAAATGGAATCAAATCAGTATTTTCTAATACTTAATTATGAATAATTTACGTAATTTATTAATATTTTTCAATAAATTTATAAACAAATAAATTTAGTTACTAATAATATATTTTCAATTATTACTTTCTAATATATTAATCACGAGCAAATTTTATTGTTAATTAATTTTATTTTCTAACAAGTTAATGGATTAATGAAAAATAATTTTTGTCAGTAATTAAAAAAGAGAAAAATTAATAAATAATAGTCATATACAAATTTAAGAAACATAAAAGCAAGAAGAAGAAAAAAACAATAATTAAAAAAAATGAATGAAACAGCAATATTTTTTTAAAAGATTAACGACAAATAAATTTTGATATTCTTAATATGTATTTAAAAAAATTGAAAAAGAAAGGTTTTGTCATTAATAAATTATTCTTTAATTTTATTTCTAAGAAATAAGCAAGAATAATTTTAATAGCTAATTAATTTTGTAGTTAATATATTCTGACAAAATGGCTTTCAAAGTTTCCTAAGTATGGATATCCTCTTCATATCTTAATGCAAGTATTATGATAGTATAACTATGATATGATGAGTCTACTTTGAATAAATTTTTATAGTAGTTTCTACAAGAAAAAAAATAAAAGTTTCTCTATAAATTATAATATCAATGTATATACAAATTAAAATAAAATTTTTAGAAATTAATATAGATAACTTTTAGAAATTAGTTCATACATAAATAAATTTTAACTTATGAATAGAATAAATTTATTATTTTTTCTCCCTCTTAAAAATAAGTTAAAAGAAAATTATCCACACAAATCATATGCCAAATTTTCCGATAAATACCTCCTTGACCATAAAATTGCAACTTTTTACCATGCAAACTTAGATTTAAAATTTCCTTTTAATTTTTTTTAATCACTATTGTTCCTTACTGATTCATTTTAAATTTACTTGCCTTTCAAATTTATTATTAATCACATTATGTAACTCATTAAGTTAAGATTAGACACTTTATAATATACTTAATAAAGTTATTAAATAATATTTTAAAAATACTGCATTTATTAGATTATCCTTCACTAATTATTTAAAAAGTCTGAATAAAAATATTAAAATAATAAAATAAAATAGGTATTAATAATTTTATTTGAATACAAATTAAAGCTTATAAAATAATAAATATTTGAAAGAGCAGTTATCATTATATATTCATTTCTATTAGAATTTTAAAAGGGATTTAACATTATTATTGGTTTTAATTATAAAAATAAGTATATAAGAAATATTTAATCCAAATATTGATATTTAATTTAAATCTTAAAATAATAAATTTATGAATATTTTATACTTGTATATTATTCAATTTCACAATTTTTATAAATATGAGATTTCAATTAATTCTAACAGTTTCTTTATACTTGGAAGACTTTGTCTCGAATTTTATACACAATTCCCTTTGTGATGGCAAGCACCATGACTTCAGACAAGATCCGAATAAGATGGAATATTTAATATCATGAGAGAAATTTCATTTTTTTTACAGTAGAGTATACATTTTCTAATATACACTTAAAATTATTAATCGAAATTTATTAAAAATATAATATAATATTTGATAGATCCCACTTTTAAGGTAAGAAAAGGCATATAATAAAAAATCAATACATGTATAAATTATTTAAAGATTAGAAAATGGTACAAGATAAAATGGTTTTTCTACCTCGATGAACTGAGACAGAAACTCGACATCAGATAAGAACAACAATGTTGTCGCATAAGACTGTTGCACACTGAGATTTCATGAAGAAGATGACGACATTAAATACTTTATTAAAGTTTCGGTCAGCATAACCGGGTATTAATATAATACTATTGTATTCTCAGATTTCTTCATGAACGAAAGAATGGAATAGAACATAAAAGGAAAGTAGTGAAACGACAAGAGAAAATGATGGAAACTATTTTTAACATTGTTTATTCTTGTCTTCTTTTTTTTTTTTTTTTTTTTTTTTTTTTTCAACTAAGCGTCTTTAGCATGAAGCTTTCGCTTTGAAATTCCGTTTCTAATTTAATTACTTGATGTTGTTAAACATAAGACAGAAACCACCGATCTAAAAACGTGTAATGTTCACTTAATTTTTTTTATCAATTATACTCCTATTTTCACTTAAATTTTAATTAATTTATGTATACATTTTTTGCAATTTAGGAATAAAAAATTCATATTATCTTATTATATTCAAGAAATCATATTATAGCTTTACATAATTCTTTAAAAAAAAGGAATATCATGGTAAAATATTTTTTTTATAATAATTTTTTTCTCCTAAATCAAACCGATTTTTCCAAACTTTCATTATTATATTTTTTGTAATTACAAAAAGTTTTCTGTAATTCACTGTAAAAGAAGAATCTCACAATAAGTGTAAATAGGTATTAGGGTGAGTAAGATTATTAAGAAAAATTATATTGAGAATGAATTCAATGCTAACAACCCTAATTATACATTTAAAATTTAAGTTAATGAATGTAATCCATTCAATGTGCTTACTCTTCAATATTTTTTTCCCCCTCTGATCTCTCCCCACACACCCTCTTTCATTTTTTATTTTTTATGTTTTGGAAATAATAGATCTCTCATGCATTTATTCCACCTTTATGCTACAGTATATACTGTTATTTATAGGACTTAGAAAGTCAATGTCTTTTTTTTAGTTCTGATTATAAAATTTATTTCTCTTTCTTCCATGACCTCTGCTCAACAAATAAAGGTTGGAAATTAAAAAAAAAAAAAAAAACTTGGAGACGTTGGAGCTTACAAACTTTTTAATATAATGCACTAGCTTGGTGACGAAATTAAGGGAATATGATATATATTTAGTAATAATGGAATGTTAATCGTCATTAAATTTGATGGAGCGAAAGTTATCATATATATATATATATATATATATATATATATATATATATATATATAACATAATCCTAGATTTGTTGATATTTTTTAATGTTAATTAAGTTTTTTATCTTTAATCCTCCGTTGTTGAGAAGTCTAATCATATGGTAAGTTATTCAACAGCATTTAATCATTATTCGTTGAATTTAAATGTAATAAATTAGAGTTTGTTTTATTATTATTTTTAAATATTATTCTTTTTTTTTCATTTTTTAACATCAAAATAAAACATCAAAAACAATTAAATAATTAATAATAAATAAAAATAATAATTTACTTAAAGAAAAATATTACAGAATATTTTTTTTAACTTCTTGTTTTTTTTTCTAATATTCCATGTTTTCAACTTGATTAGAAGAAAAAACAATTTAAGAATACAAAATTATAATTTTTATGTTATAAAGTTGAAATAAAAAAGAGATAAAAATAATATAAAATAAATTGAACTAAGAGAAGCGGAAATATATGGGAGAAAATTATAAAAGTGTGAAGGTAAAAGGATCAGAAAGGAAATAATGTAAAAATAAAAATTGTATTAAGGAATAAATATGACATGTATTATAATAAATTTTTTTATGAGATAAGAATATAATAAAAAATGAAAAATTATATGTTAATTAAATTTCATTTCATTTTAAAAAATTAAGTACTAGAAATATATATATATATATATATATATATATATATATATATATATATATATATATATATATATATAATTGAATTTCGGGGGAGGGAGGCATGCTATAATGACTCTGTAAGGAATTACTGAATACTAAATTTTTTATCTGTACTCTTTTATGTTATTATGTTGTGTTTAATAAAGAATAACGAAAAGAAATAAAAAGTTAAAGAGAAATAAAAAACATATATATAAGAAATAGAAAGAAAAATGCAGATTGTTTAGTCTATACTCTTTTCTTTTCTTTTTTAACATTTTTTATAATTCCATTCTTCTAAATCACACTTCTAAAACACCATAGAATAATTCTGTGTATTTTATTGACAAACTATTTAAAAATAAAAAATAAAAACCATAAATGGCATCATATATAATACTAGTTTTCTGGTACAACAATAGTTAGAAAATAAGCTTTTAGATTATTATTATGGTATATGGCAGACGGAATTATTGACATTGTATAAGTAATCAATGACGTGTAGTAGTAGTTTTTGTTATTAGATGAATGTATTTTTAAAATAAAGAAAATCAATGTTTTTTTTTATTAATAATAATTTCATCAAAGAAGTTATACATTTTGATTTACCACTAATTAATCAACGATTTTGATTTATTTTGAATTTTATTTAACAAATTTAAAAGGATCGAGATATAAATTTATATCATGGCTTTAAATCTCTTATTCTAATTAATATTTTTTGTTCATAAAACTCAAATCTATTAATATATATATATATATATATATATATATATATATATAATAGTGATTAAGGTTTTATCTGTAATTATATATACAGTAATTTGTGTTATTGTATTTTAAATAACACAACTAAACTTGTCTAATAATACTTTTTTAAAATTAATTTGTTAAGTAACATGTGGCTATGGGATGGATTGGATTGTTGCAAAAAGAATGGACCCATCCTATTATTATTTTGGAGATATTTTTTATTTAAAATTAAAAGTATTTTAATTTTATGTTTTTTATAATAATATTATTAAGATATATTATCATATATGAAATATTATTTATTTAAAATTTAATCTGACAAATGAATATAAATTATCTTTCATCTTTAACTTAAAAAAAGTATGAAACTTATCACCGGAATCATATTTCTTGAATTTGAATCTAATCATCATTCCAATCCAAATATCATTTAGGCTCTTTCTAGAGGTCTCTTTTTCTTTTATTAGAAAACTGAAACTTCAGATGAAAAACAATAAACATGTTATTTTTAGTAAATTACTTTAACACCTTTAAGGTTTTCCAAGGTACACAAATCATCCCATTTGTTTTTTTACTGCTACACTAATTCTTTTTAATGGTTTAAAATATTATAGTAATATCGCTTAAAATTTATATTACTTTTTTAATCATTTAAAAAACATTACACTGTATTTCTTTTTAAAGAATATTAGTAAGAGTTTGTGTAATTTCACTATGATTGATAATGTCTTTGTAATTTACTTAATTTAAAAAAAAAATCATTTTTTCTTTCTTTTTTTAATTGGGATTAAAAAGACACGAAACGAAGACAAGTTAGTTTTATTTTAGAAAAAATGAATTAATTTCATATTATTTAAAAATTAAAATAAAAGATAATTTATATATTTTCTTCTATTTCAAATTTGTTAACAACAAAGTTATAATTAATTAGAAAAACAAATATAATAAGAGACCTGACAATATTGTAATATCTTACTGACACACAAATTTCTAATTCTAAGCATACATGTGTACAAAAGTTATCTAGCAAATATTATATAAATATCTAATTATAATCATTAACCTTTGTTTTGTGTTAGAAAAAACAGTATCATTCTCTTAATTTTGTTGAGTGACATGTTCTGGCCCCACATGTAAAACTATTCATTCAAGAAGTCGTCGTCACGAGCATGCATGGTATCATAGTATATAAAATAAGTAGGTCATCGTAATTTGTGTCCTTAGTTTGAGAAATAGTTCGTTAAGATAAGTTAATATGAACACTTATCGTGTTTTACAAGAAATCTACCCAATAATCTCTATAAATAGCGGTTCGAAATGAGATCTGAATACAAATTAACTCGGTATTAATTCAAGAACACTCGACATGGGTTCCATGAGTGCAGTAGTAGTGGCAGTGTTGTGTGCATTTGCTATGCATGCAGGGTTGTTAGTCACTACTGCTCAGCTAGATCCCACGTTCTACGATGACACATGTCCAGACCTATATGATACTGTGTTTGATGTTATTTCAAATGCTTCCCTCACCGATCCCCGAATCGGTGCCAGTCTACTCAGGCTTCATTTTCATGATTGCTTTGTTCAAGTACGTAAAATTCTCTGCATGAATATGTATCATGTTTCTCACTTTATATACTAAACCTGTGCATATTAGTACTTACTAGCTATATTTTCTTCTCACAACTTTACGCTTTTTGTTTGTTTTCGAAAGAGATCAGAGAAAAAAAAAAAAAGCTAAAAAGGAATAACAATGAAAGAAAAGTTAAAAAATTTTCAGTGTGACAGAAACCATGGATTATTACATGTCTTGTTATAACCACAACAAGATATAGATGGATGCAAGACTTCTTAGCCAAGATAAAATTAAATTGTTCTTCTCAACATGATTTGGATCCTCTCAAAGGAAGAGAAAGAAAAGAGTAATGGAGTCCATTTTTTTTCTAATCCTAAAACCTAACAAACAAACGTTGACCTACATAGCTGTCTATGTAATGGACGCTGTCTCGGTAGTATATATAGCAGATTAGTGTTATTTTATAATATAACCTTTCTATGATTAGCTTATTTCAGATACTAAAATAATAATGGGAGTGTATAAGAATCTCGTTGAATACAATTAAAGGCTATAGTTTGGTGACAAATTAAGTGTGAAAGAAGTTGTTATTTTTGTGACAGGGTTGTGATGCATCAGTTTTGCTGAACAGCACTGATACCATAGACAGCGAGCAAGGTGCAATTGGAAATATCAACTCAATAAGGGGCTTGGACGTAGTCAATGACATCAAGACAGCGGTGGAAGATAGCTGTCCAGGGACAGTTTCTTGTGCCGATATTCTTGCTATTGCAGCTGAAGTAGGTTCTGTTCTGGTAAGCCCTAATTCCCAACCATTTACAATACACAGTTTCTTTTAGATTTAGATCCCGCTGGTGGTAAAATTAAAAGGAAAAAAAAGGTCCGATAGGTTAAGAATTTCTTGCATTTGGATTCGTGTTTATAATTTCTATTTTGTAAAATAATAAAACATAAAACTTATTCGAACCTAAAACTTTTTAAATTGGAGCTAGTAATGCACAAAGGTTAAATAGTTCGAAGATATCAATTATCAACAAACATTCATGGAATGAATCAATCATGGTGTTTGGTTAAAAATACTCTCACTCTGATTAGTTTAAAGAAAAAAGAGAAAGAACACAACAAACCATCAGATCGATTGACCATTCACATAAAACTCTTTAGTTTTACATTTACAAGACCAAGATGCGTACTTAATTAGATCAAACACACTTATTATTTACATCCTAACTTTTAAAGATAATATTTCTATTTTTTTCAAAAGAAACTATTTAATGATTTAAAAAACATAAAAAAAAACTAAACAGATGAACCCTTATTCCACTTGGTCAGTTGATTGCAAGGGATATTTAATACCCCAAAAACTTAGTTGAAGTGGCTAGGCAAACCTGGCTACAAATAATCTGCCCAAAATATACACTTCGAAAGAGAAAAAAAAAAAAAACTCTTACATAACTTTTCTTTTTATTATCAACCCTTGAGTGTGAAATTGGTTAATTCCTTGCCGTTCAGAGCGATTAAGTTATTAGGCACTCTTCATAACTAACATCTCCAAAATTCGAGTATTTTATTTGCAAAGATAATTCATATCTTCAAGTTCAACTGTAGTATAGTTCCGGAAAAATGATTTTAATAATACCCAAATGTATACTATTGCAGTATTAAGATTTAAAATAGTTCATTTTTGAAGTGTATAATGTAGTTACATGTGCGACGTGTTTATTCCATACCCTTTTTTTTCTTGGAAAATAATAATGAACCCAAGGAAAAGAGTAAGCATAGTTTCGTAAGGTTTAGACATCATGTTAAATGATTAATTACAACCCATACACACAGTATTTGTGCGAAATAAAAAATTGTGATAGCTGTGAAGCTCAATTTAAAAGTGGTATGTATTTAATTAATTTATTTATTTACAGGGAGGTGGTCCATCATGGGATGTTCTATTAGGAAGAAGGGATAGCTTAAATGCAAACCTTACCCTTGCAAATCAAAGTCTTCCATCACCCTTCTTCACACTGGATCTGCTCAAAGCTTCCTTTGCAGCTCAAGGTCTCAACACAACTGATTTAGTTACTCTCTCAGGTACATGAAATAAAATTCATATTTGCCAGCAACAACTACTTGATAAATATCTGGGTTAGATCATTTTTCCATAAGCAAACCATTAATTAACTATACACATGCAGGTGCTCATACGTTTGGAAGAGCTCGATGCAGTGTATTCAATAACCGATTAAGCAACTTCAACAACACTGGCAATCCTGACCCAACTCTGAATACAACTTACTTGGCAATATTGAGTGGGATATGTCCTCAAAATGCAACTGTTGTTAACATCACCAATTTGGACCTCACCACACCTGATCAATTCGATAACAACTACTACTCCAATCTTCAGCAACTCAATGGCTTGCTTCAGAGCGACCAGGAATTGTTCTCCACTCCTGGTGCTGATACGGTTGACCTTGTCAATAGTTTCAGCAGCGACCAAAGTGTTTTCTTTGACAATTTTATAGCGTCAATTATAAAAATGGGAAATATTGGAGTGCTTACAGGGACTGACGGAGAAATTCGCACGCAATGTAATTTTGTCAACTCAGAAAATTCTGGATTATTATTAGCTGGTGTGGCCTCCAATGATTCTAAAGAAAAACTTGTTGCTCAATCTAAGTAAGTTAGTATGTGTATAAAGGAAAAATAAGAGGTTCTAAACCTCTGTGCTGTGTTGAAATTAATCAAATAAGTGTGCATATGGCAACGTGATTTTGCCCTGTATCTCTTGGCTTGATATGTATTTACTTACATTCATCAATCTCATTATTGCACTTTTCTCTCCTCCTCTCTCTCTTTCTTACACTTGAGTACTTTTTCACATGCCACTTACAAAAGTAAACTGAATCATATATAAATTTAGTTTTTACAACATTTCATGAGTTCTTATATAGTTTTCTACTTTGCATTTAAATAAGCATCATGATGTACGCATATTTCTTGTTGTAAAATTCTCGTTGCCCATTAAAATAAATATCAATGGATAATCTTATTTTTAAAAGAATAATCATTCTACAACTTGATTTTTATTAATTTAATAATAACTTATTATTATTATATTAATAAAATCATGGTTGTTTATTAAAAATAGGGTTGTCAATATCAACATTCTTAACAAAAGGGACTGTATGTACTTCATACGGTGTTTTAAAAAGACCCTCTATACCTGCATATATATCTTTTGTTCTCGAATAATTATTTCATAAATATGATCTGTTTTCCCCTTTGGTATATTTTCTTTCTTTCTTTTGAAGGCGCGAAAATTGTTATCTCTTATGAGTTTTATTTAAAGGTTTTTTATGTGAGAAGGGTTGTGAAGTTAAAAAAAAAAAGCCTAGGTTGTTAGGGATAAAATGTGTTGGAATAAGAATGAGAGAGAGTTAAATACATAAATGGTTTTGATACAATTACTCTTGATAAAAAAAATTTGATATAAATTTATAACTAGTGACTATTAGTTTGACTTATTAAGAAATATGATAATTCTAATAGATTAAAACATAAAACATGATCTCAACCCAACACAACACATCAAGAAACACATAAAAATGAATTGGATTATATTCTTAAATAAATATATAATGAAGGGAATATAAAAAATAGCAAACTTTTAAAAAAGAATGAAATGTTGTAATATATACGGTGGTTCAGTTTTACTTTTGTACGCAAGTATTTTAGGGAAAAAAAGTGTAGAATTTATACTACTCAAATAAGAGAGAGATGGAATAATGAGATTTAAAGTAAATACATAATATGAGAAGAGGTGCATGGCAAAATCAAATTTAAGATTTCCGGTTATCAATCACTTCCTACAACATAACTATATCTAGAATTTCTTGCAAAGAAGCACACAAAAATAAATTATAATTTGTTTTCAATTTTTTTAAATAAAGCTAGAAAAACAAATTAGAAGAAAAAAATTTAATTTTTAATTTTTTTGAATTTTTTTATATATAAAGCTAGACAAATAAAATTAGAGATTTTTTTTTTAATTTTTTTCAAAAGAGTTTTTTATTATTTTCTTTTAACTAAAATTAGAAAAAGAAAATTAGAAAAAATTGATATTAGGCAATATTACATAACACAATTGTATCCCCACAACGACACCATTTGATAACGAGTATTTTGGTTGCAGAAAATATTGATCAAAAAGTTGTTAAACTAATGTAGTATAGTTAATTCAGTATCGAATATCATAAGGACACAATTATATAAGAACATACTCATTATCCCATATCATTCTCTCTAAAACAAGTAAATAGGGGATCAATGAAAGAGTGCAAAAGAAATAAGTTGATGCACAATAGTTAAAATTAAAATCAAATTGCTATAGAATATTAAAGATAATTAAAATTAAACAGAAACAGAATTTAAATAACTGAAATTTATAAAATTAAATAAAGTGTTTTTAATTAAAAGTGCAGGAATAAACAAAATTGTTTTAAAATAAAATAGTGAAGTAATTAAATTTGAAATTTCTGAAAGCGATAACTCTAAAACTAAATTATGAATTGGAATTGAAAACAAGATGAATTGAAAATGAAAATTATGCAATACTTGGAATAAAAATTCTAAACAATTAAATAACATAAATTAAAACAGAGCACTTGAATAAATAAAATAACTAGAGCAAGATAACCTGAAAAATTTAATAGAAATTGCAAAATTAAATAAAAGAGAACAAATTAGAAATGTAGCAATAGTAGATGAACTCGTCTAACTAAAAACTAAACTATGAACTGAGCATAAGAAAAGAAACTGGGAACGAAACAAAACAACAATTCTCACCACATGCCAAGAGATTATGATTGTAGGCTGTCATAATACCTCCATTTATATGGGTTTAAATAAGATAAATTAAGCCTAAAATTAATTACAATAAAAATCAAATATTCCTCAAATAAATTATTGCAAAATCTAATTCCCTGTGAAGAGAAATTATTGGGACTGTTTTGAAGAAAATAGTCTGCTTCTTTCCTATTTTGAGTGATCCAACACTAATTTGTATTTAATTCTTGTTGGTCTTTACTTCAGTTAAATTAGATTCTCACACCAGTTAATTTGCTTGATTCAAAATTTTTATTTGTAATATTCTGCAAGTGGGCTGCAAAAGCAACCTTGAGCTTTCAAGAAGAGTGAAGCTTGACGACATCAATTTGGACATTTCTTTATATCAATTTGATTCATCTCAAATTACTTCTCCTACTAAAGAAGAAAAAGAAATATGTAATGATATATGCATGTATATTATTTATTATGCTAAAATTATGTAATGTATATTATTTATTATGCTAAAATTATGTAAAATACAACAAATTGAGAAAAATTGAATTATACTATGTTTTTAATGAAACATGTTAAATATATTATTTATAAATAAAATAACTAACTTATAAAATGTTCTTAGATTAAGAAATAAAGAGGAAAATTACATCAATAGGTTAAATCTTAATTAGGCCAGTTAATTATCATAAATAATAACCAACTCTTTAAGTGTAAATGATTAGGCATCAGGACTTACCAGAACAGAACCTACTTCAGCTGCAATAGCAAGAATATCAGCGCAAGAAACTGTCTTTGGACAATTATTGAATTGTTATTTGAAACTGCATCTTGTTCGCTATCTATGGTAACAGTGTTGTTCAGCCAAACGGATCCATCGCAACCCTGTCAATTTAATAACTTGGTTTCTCACTTTTTATACTAACCTTAAATATCGCCATTAGCTTTGAGGTTTTCTCTTTTTTGACAGAATATCTATATCATCTTTCATTCGTATATAGATAGCTTCTTCTTTTACTTTTCAAAATTTTGAACCAAAATGCATATTAAAGGAAAAGATTACGCTGAAAGACACCTCTTTTTCTTTAAATATAACTTAATTGAAACACTGTTTATTCAAGCTAGATAACTTTAAAAAGCATTACTACTTTCTAGTTATTTTCTTTATCTCTTCTGATTTTAATTTATTTTTTAAACCACATAAATGTAAGGTTTCTTAAAAAAAAAAAAAAGAATTCTAGTAATTATTATCCACTGTGCCAACAACAACGATAAAACACTACTACAAAATATGCTTTCAACGTCGCCATTTAACGTCGGTTCAAGCTGAGCCGACGTTAAATACACTTTCAACGTCGGTTGGTTAAAAAACGACGTTGAAAGCTGAATGTTGGACACATTCTACGTCGGTTCTTAGTTAACCGACGTAGAAAACACTTTCCACGTCGGTTCTAGATGAACCGACGTTGAAAGTCTTTTTTTTATTTTTATTTTTACTTATTGATAGCGGTTCTATGGGAACCGCTATCTAATGTCGACTTTATGATCGATCATTTCAAGTTATGATCGATCAGAACCTTATTTCGCTCGAGCGAGGTTAGTGTCGCTCAAGCGAAATACAACCCGAGAATGCTAATTTTGTGCGGGGCGTTTCGCTCGGCGAGAATGGTGTCGCTCAAGCGAGATACATTTTAGATAGCGGTTATGACCGATCAGAACTATTTTAATCGATTAAATCTCGTTTCAATCGATTAAAACAATTCTACACAGCGTTTTAATCGATTAAAACTTATTTTTATCAGTTAAAATTACTTGAAAAGTTTTACGAGAAAGTTTTGCAGTATTTCAATCGATTGAATCGCGAAACAATCGATTAAATCAACTTAGAATATTTTTTGTAAAGTGTTTTAATTGATATAAACGTTGTCGTACGTATCGGTTAAAACAAATCTGTTTTAATTGATATACATTTTTGTAAAGTGTTTTGATTGGGTGTTTTGGTCACTCAGATTTGAGATTCAAGGTCATTGGGTTGGATTTCAAGCTTGAGGTCAGGTCATGCATGCTTGGGTTAAAGATCTTGGAAGGCTGAATAGAAGGGTGGAGGATTGGGGTTGGAGAGACGAAGGTGATTAAACTCGAACAATGGTGGATAGTCACTGGTACAAGGTCGAAAAGAGGGAGTGAAATTGTGAGCGGGAAGGTGAATTTGGGAGGGTCTGTCGGCATGAAGAACACAAAATTTTGGAGGATTATCGGTGCGAAGAAGATGAAAGTCTCGGGTTTATTTGTATATATTTACACGGATATATATTTATTTGTATATAAATATAATTTATTCATAAGTTATTATCAAAAAATTCAAGTAGTTTAGTGGTTGGAGTATCGACCTCCAACTCTAAAGTACTTGGGTTCGAATCCTGCCAATGACAATTCTCTTAAAAATTAAAAAACTTCTAAAAAATATAATATAAAGAGATGGAGAACCTAATAAAAATATAATAGGAAGAGAGGGGAGACTTCTAGATAAATAAAAGGGGGGTAAAGGGGTTGTAAATAAATAAAAATTATTAATTTAAAAAATCATACTTTCAACGTCGATTCTTAAAAATCGACGTTGAAAGTCGACATTAGATAGCGGTTCCCTTAGAACCGCTATCTAAAGTGTATTTTTCAACGTCGGTTTTTTTGAACCGACGTTGAAAGCCTTCCAGAACCGACGTTGAAAGCTTTATTTGTAGTAGTGAAAGTCAAAAAATAATTATATCTATTTAGAAAAAGAAGTACGTACTTGAAAATGCAATCATGAAAATGAAGCATCATGAGGCTGGCTCCAATCCGGGGGTCGGTGATGGAAGCTTGAAAGATGACTTGAAGCACAGCATTGAAGACATATTTCTATGTAGAAAGTAGGTGTAAGCTGAGCATTAGTGACTGAAAACCCTGCATGCATGGCAAATGCACACAACACAGCCACTACTACTACTATACGCATGGAACCCGTTTTGGCTGTTCTTGAATCCCAAGTTAATATGTTATTAGATCTCACATCGATCCTTTATTTATAGAGATGAATTAGGTTAATATCTTGGATACCACGGCATATTAAATGTTTGTATTAACTTAATTTTAAAATAAAATATTTCTTATAAGGTAAAGTAAATTTCATGTATGTATTCTTATCCAGTTGGCTATGACGCTGGCTTCTTGATTTTTCCAGTGGAATTATTGTACTATGGTAGGGCCAACAAGAGTAGGAATCATTATTTTCTTGAAATGTTGTTTCCATATTCTGCTAAATGTAGTTGGAGCACACTAGCAAGGAATTAACGAAGTTTATATTTCACACAACTACGTGTTGTGATGAAAAGTGAAGTTCAAAACTCGTGTAATAAGTTCAGCGTTTTGAATCCTAATGTAATGCAGCAAAGTTAAGAAAATAGTAGTGTTTTTTAACACAAAATAAAATTTAATGGTTGATTAAGTATTATGAACTGTAAAATTCACAATGGAATAATGAAATTCATCAAAGTAGATACATAATATATGACAAGAGGTACATGCACACTCCTTTGGTTTATTTAAATACAGCAAATATATTTAAAACATTTTGCCTTTAGAGCATATTCCCATCAACTTATTTGGGTTGAGCTTCAAGCATCTCTTTTGGATCTTTGGATGCCACACCAGCTAATCCAGAAGAGTCTTCATTCACATAATTACATTGCAACCGAATTTCTCCTTCATCCCCTGTCAGCACTGAAATATTTCCCATTTTGATCATTGACACTACAAAGTTGGCAAAGAAAACACTTTGGTCACTGCTGAAGCTATTCACAAGGTCGATGGTATCAGCATCAGAAGTGGAGAACAGTTCTTGGTCGCTCTGAAGTAGGCCATTGAGGTATTGAAGATTGGAGTAGTATTTGTTATCGAATTGATTAGGTGTGGTGAGATCCAAATCGGTGAGGCTATCATCAGTGGCATCCAGGGCACATATCTCACTCAATGTTGCTAAGTAAGTTGTGTTCAGAGTTGGATCAGAACTTCCAGTGTCGTTGAAACTGTATAATCTGTCTATAAATGTGCTGCAGCGAGCTTGTCCAAACGTATGTGCACCTGTACATGATATTTTTTAGATTAGGGAGAATTTTCTAAAAATATATTACACATAACTTGTTTTGTCATTAATTTTCTTGAAGTGTAATAGTATCAAGAACTTGTTGCTAGTTATTAGCAAAGGTTCGTATTGGACTAGTTATATGCCAAAAATCAAATATAGAAATGAAGAGTATTTTTGAAATTAAACTAAGTTTAACTTCAAATTCTGTGAACAAACATGAATTTTATTAATACCTGAGAGTGCAACTAAATCAGTGGTGTTGAGCCCTTGAGCAGTAAAGGATTCTTTAAGTTCATCCAGTGTGGAGGAAGATGGTGGAAGGTTTAGATTAGCAAGGGTTTTGTTTGCTGTTAGGCTATCCCTTCTTCCTAATAGAACTGACCATGATGGACCTCCTCCCTGTCAAATACATGAATTGAACCACATCAAGTGGAAATCTTTAAAGGGCACAATAAATTGTTTTGGATACAAAGTCTACAAATTTTATGTTTGAATTAAGACCATAAATTCTTAGCATTGTAGTACATTTTTCTGCAAGATATTTAAACATATGTAACATTATAAGTTGAATAAAACTAAGATAAACAATTGATTTCAATATTTTAGAGCATTTGGAAAGAGTGTGAAATGGTTGGTAGTTAAAACTTACAAGAACAGAACCTATTTCAGCTGCAATGGCAAGAATGTCAGCACAAGAAACTGTCTCTGGACAAACAAGTTCCACCGCTGTCTTGATGTTATTGACTACGTCCAACCCTCGTGTTGAGTTGATATTCGGAGCTGCATCTTGTTCGCTTTCTATTGTGTCAGTGTTGTTCAGCAAAATTGATGCATCACAACCCTGTCACAAGAAACAATCGTTCGGTGATGATTCCTAAAATTATTGATCTCCTTCAAGGTGAGAATATAATTTTTTTTTCTAAATTTTCTTATCGAATACATTTAATTATTTTTTAATATTTATGAAAAAATATGGTTAAAATTATATATATAATATTTTATGTAAGTTAAAGATAAATTTAATAGATCATTAAATTTAAATATCTAAAAAAATTTGAAGGGCTTATTCTTATAAAAGAAACAAAGAAAAAGCATGGCCTTATCACCCATGAAGATTAACCCGTGGTTCACACACTCACTCACACACTCACTCTCTCTCTCTCTCTCTCTCTCTCTCTCTCTCTATATATATATATATATATATATATATATATATATATCCCAATTATGTATCAACTAGAGTTTTTAATGACGATATTTTAATATAGTCCAATATTTTAACTTCCAAATAATTAGTTAACTATAGATTATATCATAATAATTAAGATTACAAGTCTTTCTCCACCATATACAAACATATCTATCTATACCCTACGGAGAGACACATATATTTAGAGAAAATGGTAAATATCAAACGTTTAATAGATTTAATGATGTTAAAAAGTAAAAGAGGATGAGATAGATAGTAAATTCAAGTCTCTTTTTTAATAAAATTTAATACATTAATAATTAATACTTTTCATTAAAAAAATGTTTAATGTTATAAATTATACTACGCATCAGCTTTATAAAATTCTGATTTCTCATCTCATTTAATGGAGGTTCAAGAGGAGGAAGTTAAAAGTGTTTGGCAACCACAATTGAAAATCCCAGGATTTCTGTTTCTTTTATGTCATGAGATCAGGGTAAGGATGTGTGGAATTTAGGTATAACAAATCAGTTTATAAGATGTAATTTACATATTTTACTTTAAATAAATATATATATATATATATATATATATATATATATATATATATATATATATATATGCAACATATATTCTATTCTACCTTGTCTTATTATTGTACAAATTCACCTTCTACTACTACTCTGACACAGATTACTTTCTAGTTCAACATAGGAAACGTGTCAGGACGGAAAAAATAAATCACTTTCTACGGCATAGGCTCAATAGATTGAGGAATGCCTATGTCAGGAAAAAAAAAATCACTTCCTAAAAGCATGTAATGACTATTTCCAGGATATTTGCTTATCACTTTTTTCGGTAAACCACGGCATGGCTTGGTCACACCTTGTTTGTGTGGCTAATAAGTTTTGTGTTCATAGTCATTCAGTAATTGGCTCTTTAAAAAAACTTTTTAAAGATGAAATCATGTTTCTTTTTTTAAGAAAAAGTTAACATTGCTAGGCCAAGATTACATATATAACTATCCATTTTCACTTTTGTCTAACATAGTAGGCAAAGATTAAAATTTTCTTACATGGTAGGGTTAAGTGTGGTAAGAAAGATGAGCATTTAGGAAGAAGGAATACGTACTTGAACAAAGCAATCGTGAAAATGAAGCCTGATGAGGCTGGCACCAATGCGTGAATCGGTGAGGGAAGCGTCATAGATGATTCCATACACGATATAATACAGCCGAGGACATGTTTGGCTGTAGTAAGTAGCACTCAGCTCTGCATATGACACTGAAAACCCTCCATGCATCACTAATATTGCACATAACACTGCTACTGCAACTGCACGCATAGAACCCATCTTCACTGTTCTTCAATTCTTACTTAATTTCTGCTCAGATCTCACTTCCATCCTCTATTTATAAGATGAATTTGGTGGATTTCTTGTATATCACCACATGCGAAATTTCTGTATCACTCATTTTCAAAACATAATTTCTCATAAAGTAGATTGACAACATTAACATGACGTGAGTTTGTATCTTTTTTATGATGTGATGTGTACCACATTGTCGAATTATCAGATATTAAAATTATGTTAGTTTTAATTAAATCATAATTAGAGATATTAAAAATTATAAGTACAATATATACCCTTTTTTTTTATTCATTTATTATACTACTTCATTTATATTTATCTCTTAAATTTTTGTTAGTGTTTGTTGCCCCTTAAGAGACTGTTTAGTTTTATTTCTGCTATAATTAAGATGAATATTTAAGGATATTGTTTATTTTGAAATTGTCGTTAATCATTGTTTTAAGGGAATTGTTTATTTTGAAATTGCCGTTAATCACTGTTTTAACTTTAAAAGACATTTTAATGGATTAAAAAAATAATATATATAAATTATCCATAATCTCAATTCTTAAATAATAAGTAACGTGACACTTATGAAAATAATGAAATAGTTATAAAATTATTTAACTTTAATTAAAACCGTTTGATAATAATATTGGATTACTATTTATCATTTTATACTTTTGTTTTTTAGAAAATTGGAAGCTTGAGAACATAAAAAGGAAGAATATATTTTGAGACTTTGTGATTACAACATTCACGCACTTTGAGATTAACGTTCAAATACAGAAAATTGACAAAATAATTAATAATTTTTTTATTGTGGGAGAACAGAGAGAAGTTGAGGATTTTTTTGTGAACTTGAAAGTATTCTAGAGGACTTTAAATTTCAAATTTTCTTACCATTGTTTATGGTCTAATGTTGTGCAGTAACAAATATTTTATTTTATCATGTTGAAAGTAATGAATATCAATTATTTATAATTAATTTATTTCAATATATGTGTCATTTTACTTTATTTGTATGTTTTATCTTGATGCTTATATTGTATGATTTGATTATAATATGCATTTGATTGTATCTTTACATTCAAAAATAATTTAAGGACTTTGATCTTAATATCATTAAACATGATATGTTATATTTTGATACTTTTAAGAATTAGTACTCTTGAATAAAGAATACTGGAATTGGTACTTTCACGTCATTGTTTATCACTTTACGTCTCACAAATTAGAATTAAATTTATAGCGTAAATGTTGAAATAGTATAAAAGATTTATGGAATAAAAAACTATATCACAATTTCAACATATTTTATTTATTAGTTACAAAATTTGAAAAAATTATTTACCTTGCTTAATCTGATATTTAAATTAAATTTAAAACATACGACATTTTTAAATTATTAATCTTAACTAATGTAAATATAGGCTACATAAACTTAAATTTTTCGGGAAAATATACTAATTTTTCAATTCAGTACTTATATCATTTAATACACTTGTCAAAAAATAAATAAAACTTGAATAAAAAATTTAAAATTAGTTAAAAATAAAAATCAAATTTTTATTTTATATTTTTAATCAAATGATTTTATTTAAATTTCATATTAAATTAGACCCAATCAAATAGTTTACTATATTTTAAATATAATATTATGTAATTTATTTATGAATATAAGATAAATTTTAAATTATAAATGTAACAATAATTATACAAAATAAATTCTTAATATATTTTTTATTTAATAATTTTTATTATAAAATGATGTAAATTTTTAGGTTTTTTTTTGTGTCAATATATATTTTTTATATAATATGATAGATTTTATCTCGTATATGTGTCTATCTCAATTTTTTTTTTAATAAAATATCACCTATTAACAATATCTTAATATGTCAAAATAATAATATAATATATATTTTTTCAAAAGAATAATAAAAATATCTCAATATTTAATTTAAATAAAAAATAAAAAAATAATATTCTCAATATTTCTCTTTATTTTTTTAATTTAATATTTTTTCTATTATTATTATTATTATTATTATTATTATTATTATTATTATTATTATTATTATTATTATTATTTTCTCCCATTTTGCTTATAAATCTTCTTATTCTATGTCTCATGATCTTATCTTCATTTAAATTCATTATCATATTTTCTTTATGCAATGTTTTTTCTCATTGTCATAAGACATCTTTTCCGCATGATAGTCCTCCATTTAGCCTATGTCATGTTATAAATTTTCTTAAATTTTACGTGTAGGTTTCTTGTCTTGAATTCATTTCATTGATGTATCATTCATAAAAAAATTGTAACAAAGAAAATATCGTTTCTTCTTTGAGCATTAATTTTAACTTTTGTCTTTCTTTATTTTATTGTTTTAAAATATAGGTAAATTCTAATAGGTTTAAATTCATTTTAGTTATATAATTTTTTCAATTTAACCTTAAGTTTCTTTTGTTCATAATCTTGATTTTTGAATTCTTTATTCTTTTATTTGAGATTTAACTTTCAAATCGATATCTTGTTTTCAATCATTATGTTAATCTAGTTGGTTGTTAAATTTTTTTCTTCAAAACTCTTATGTCCTTATTTATGAATATTTTATATATTTCTTTTAAATAATCTCAATTTTTTTTTAAGATTTAGGATTATAATTTTAATCAAAATTATTTGTAAAATACTTCTATATAAATATCATTTGACTTTTGTCTTTTTTATTTTTTTCTTTCTTTTTACATCTTGATTTGAATCATGATGAAATTTTCAAACAATAAATCAATAAAGTAATTATTTTTCACACCTTCCCATAAATCTAATCATGTTACATTCTTAATGTATTAATTAATAATCTTTTTAAAAATATATAAGAAAAACATAGAAAAAATTCACTCAAACGAAATCATAAAACATTCATTTAATTTAACTTAAATTTTATATGAAAATAAACCAAATTACATTATTTTTATGTTTGATTTAATTAATTATTCAATTAAAAAAATAAACCAAAGAAAATAACGAACACATATATATTATTTGTATCTTTATTCATATCTATCTATATATAATTAAATATATTTTTTATAAACTCCATATGAATTAAACATTCTCTTAAATTCAAAAGTTTGAATATATTAAGTATATATTAGTCTAAATTATGATATTGAATCGCCTATTAATTTATCAATTAGAAAAACTACTTTTTTTTCATGAATGGATTTGTTGAATTATTGTAGGACCAGCAAGATTATAGGAACGATTATCATTTTGTAATGTTATTTCTAAAGTATGTCCTGAATTGGATAGGGTGGGAGCACACTAGCAATAAATTTTAAAAAATATCAATATTTTACACAATTGCTGTGATGAAAACCTGAAGATCCAAACTCATACTGAGATAAGGAACTTTAATCCCAACTAATATCTGCTTTAAAATTTAGAGCGCATAACTCAACAAAATGAAGAAATTCTTGTGTTTTAGCGCAAAAGCAAAACTTGTTCATGTTTTAAATTAGATGAATGTACTTAGTAGCCTGTGTATTAGGGTAAAAGTTTTATATTATTCAAAAGGTTTTGTTAGATAATATAATAGTGATTTTAAGTTTCATATTAAATAAGAATAAGAAAATTGATCAATTTATAATAAAATATAACCTATAACCTAATATTTTACCAGAATAATATCAATATCTTATACGACTTAGATTCGTAATATGTTTTAGATTCGTAATATGTTTTATTAATATTTTTTTCAATAAATCTTGATCGAAAAGATTCAATAGATTTGTTCTTCAAAATAATTATTATATAACTCAAAATTTTACCATAATAAACAATTTGTGCTAAGATGAAATTATATAAAAAAAAATTATACGTTTATGTTTAACCAATAAAGACTATTACTAATTTTGTGTAAAAAATACCTATTAAATTGATTTAACAATGAATCGTAGTGAAAGTGGTAGATAAAAGAGGAATAGAAGAGAGGTAGGTGGATGCATGTAGAACGAACCCATTCATCCAAAAATCAATGATGCATATGAGTGACAGTGATAGCAACCTGAATAATGGTACAAGTTACATCATCATGGAAACAATCATGACAATTACAAAAAACAATAATAATAATAATAATAACAATTATAATACTGTGGAAACAATTATTAGAGTGACGTAATGATAGTAAAAAAAAAATAACAGTGATCCCAGTATGGAAATAACTAGTATCATCACCCTTTAACCATTATCTATTTTTTTTTATTAATAATAAATAATACTTTAATGTTATAATAAATATTAATAAAAAAAAATTGATCTCAAACAAAAAAAATTATACTGAGAAAGATTGTATAAAATAAAAAACCTTACAATAGATGGAATGTAAACCCGGATAAAAATACCAAAATTCAAAATCATCTGTTTGATTTCTATAACACTAAATAATTATTACAGTGCATAATATATTTGTATAATCTATAATAATAACAAAGTAAAATAAATTAGTATAATAATCTATAAAATTAATATATGATATGAAAAAAATAAATATATTAAGGAAGATTGTAAATTTATACAACACACTATCACTTAAACAATGAATGAAGAAAAAAAAACAATAACAAATTATGATACGTAAAATAGTTATATAATCATCAATAAAAAAAGTTATGATGGTGTTCTGTATATCACATATAATTTATCAATTATATAATTTCATCAACATAATTTGTAAATCTTAATCAAAATCATATTATATATATATATATATATATATATATATATATATATATATATATATATATATATATATATATATATATATATATATACTAAACATCAAATAAACCCAATTGTATTTATCTGGAGGACACATCCTATTAAATTTCTTAATCTTTATCCTTAAATTGAGATTAAAAACTTTACCTCATATGCACCATCTAAATCATCATTTTACTCGATTTCTAATAGATTTATTCTTCAATATGATTTTAGTGTAAATCTTTTTATTCCTAATCAAATCACTTTCCTGAAAAGTGAGATTTTTCGGAATATAATTCTTAAGAAAGTTTGCCCAGTATTATTCAACCTTTTTATGTATGATTCCTTTATGTCAGTTTTTATATAAAAACTGGTAATTTTCTGTTTTCTAATCATGGGAGTATATTATTCCCACCTAGTGAGAATACTTTATCATTTTTTTATTTACAAATTAATATTTCCATAAAATATTTTAAGAAATATTTATTTTTTATTAAATATGTTTTTTTAATACTAAATATATGTCAAATATTAGTATAAGATAATGACAGTAAAAATATTATTATTATTATAAACAGGGCGTTCAAATGTTTATTACCATTTTATAAAAATAGTATTTTTATTTATAGTTTAAGATTATTTTTAAAAATAAAAATAAAAAAGAATAACTAATTGAAAATGTTCTATGGAGAAAAAATAGTAATTTTTATTAATTTATTTATTATATATATTAAAAAAATTATATATATATATATATATATATATAAAAGATAAAAGATTAAATAAATAAATAAAATATTAAATTACATAAAAAAATAATAATAAAAAAATCTCTTTATATATATTAATACAGATTATTATTATTATTACGGTAGATAACTTAATTGACACGCATTTATAAAAGTAAGTATAAAAGTAATTTTTTATCATTCATTAACACCAACGGCACAGATGCTACCGTGAGGATGTGTTTGAAAAATGAAGATGGAGTAAATGGAAACACATTTGATTATCAAATCCAATTAATCTAACCATCTAACCTTTCATGCTTTCCTTTTTTTATTCAAAAAGAAATTGCTGATTTTTTTAGTTCTAATAATTAGAAAACACAATCATATCCATTTGCTTCATATGCTTTATATCCGACAAATTTTGCAGTAAAATTTTCTTTTAAAATTATATAATAATAATTAAAATTTTAAATAGATCAATTTAGTTAAATTTAATAATAATAATTTCGGTATATTTATGAATTTCGTATCACTCGAAAATGGATATTAAAGATATATCATCTTCTTTAAAACAAATTATATCATTTTTTTAATTTATATAATAATTTATAAAATATAAAATTATATTAGATTAAAAATTAAAAAAAAATATTTTGTACATGACAATAAATAACTATTGTGAAGACAAAATACTTTTATTCTTATACAAAAGAATAACTGCAAAAATGAAGTTGTGTTTTTTATATATATTTTTGTGTCTTTTATTATTCTTGAAGAAAAATGTAAATAACAAGAGCTTTTGACTTTGAAAATGAACAGGTGATGAATGTGAACCTAAAAGCTAGGGTACTGTTTATGAATTCTGAAAAAAAAAAAAAAAAAACTACTGTTTAATGGGAGAGATAAAGATGGATTGAAAGAAAGAGAATGATTTGAGAGTGTTGGTGGAAGGTTTTGGTGATTAAGGGGTTGAAAACAAGACAAAATTAGGGTTACAATCATTGTTTCAATGCTTTTGAGTGAAGATGTATCTTCTAAAATTGTTGTATTTGGATAAAAGATGATTCTTATATACCTCAAGTTAAAACAAATTTGATTACATATTTCATCAATTTATGGTTTTAATTATTATTTAATTATTTAAATTAGGTTGATTTTAATATAATAGTTAATCCAAAATTGTACTAATTTGAGAAAACTATTTTGAATCAATCTCATTTTAAATACAAGAGATAAGATATAATATTAATTTCATTATCCAATTTATATACATAGTACATTTTAATGTAAAATATGTTTGATGCAATAAAACAACTCACTTAGCAAATGGATTGAGTTAGGTTGTTAACTCCACAAATGAAATTACCCATTCAACACTTCAACTCACTTTAACTTGATAACTCCACAAATCTACTGAAAGATGGAGTTGGATTGAGATTAGATTGACTTGCTAAGTTGGATTTTATTTTTTTTGTCATGCTTTATTTGGTTAAATATTGTTTTGTTGAAAATGATATTTTGTGAACTATTATAAATTTTGTGTTGTTGTCTTATTTATTTAAATCATGTTGACACTTTTAGAGAAGACTTGTGTCGAGACAATTTAGAAGGATAATATTCTTACGATTGTATTATTTAATGGGATGATTTATAGTTTTTGATTTATGTTTCTAAATAACATTTTTATTTTCATTGTTTTTAAAATTGTGGCGAATCAACTAAAAAATCCACAATTCATTGGGTTGGTTTTGGTTGAGATTTTCAACCCAACCTTAAAATGGATACAACTCAATTTACTTTTTGTGGTTGGGAATAAAATAATTGATCTGTTGCGTGATGGAATTAAATTCAATTGATTCCAATTTTTAGTTAAAAGTCAAAACAACAAATAATTGTTTCACTTTTTCAATTTTGTATTTAATTTTACGAAATATAACCAATTTTGATAGTTATCCAAGCAAGTGTAGGGTTAACCTATTCTGACATTTATATTTACAGTGGAATGAATGTTTGTACTCATTTTAAATAAATTTTTTGTTTATCCCCAAAAACACATCATTATCTAATTTTCTTATTTGTCTCATAAGTAGGGATTACATAGGTTTGAGGTAACCAGTGATCCTAATCAACCTAAATTGACTCCATAAAAAAAACAATTTGGTTTGGTTCACCAATTGTTTCTAATTTTATTTATTCAAACTATATGGCTTGGATTTGGTTTTCATGTTGGGGAATCTTTTTCAATTTATACAATTCTGTTTTTACATTATTAAACTTGACAATTTGATTCAAACTAGCTCAAAGGGTTGATTAAAATCGAGCTCTAAACAATATTTTGTAGGAACCTAACCAAACTAACTCAAATAAATATATTTAATTAGTTTGAACAGAAAAAAAATCTCCGAAAGTCGTCTCCAATATAATTGCTTATAATGTCTATTAAATTTAAACAACATCGCTTAAATGAGCAAATGCTTTATATAAGCATCATTCCTTATATAACCTATGTTTAAGGGAAGCTCTGAATGAAATAAATTATTGAAGATAATATTATTTACAAATTAGGTAAAGCATTTAGGTTAACCACTTTAGCATTTGAGTACGTAAAAATATTTAAATTTAGGATTATATATATATATATATTTGGTCGGTGAAACTAAACTAAAACTCAGAGACCAATAATCATTCACCATATTTAACAGCAACTCTTAGTTAATAATTTTCCCTTTTTCTTCACCCAAAATTCCTCTGTATGATTTCAGAGAAATTTCCACTGAACACTGTTCGAATATTTAAATCCCCAAAATAAAAATCGTACAGATTGAAGACGTAAATAAATTGCAACTGCTGTTATCCACACAATTGAATTTTAACCAGCGACTCAGTGCCATAAACGAAGTGCTTCGTAACTTATATGATATAAACCAGCCCACCTTTTTCATTGAGAACTCAAATGATACGATCCCTTTACAAATACATTCACCGAGCGTACTAAATTAGCATCTTGATCCTGATACATTTAACATTAAATATTCAATGAACCATATGTAAAAATTATATGATCAGTGAACAGAATTTTGAATATTTTCTGAAACAACCCAGTCTCCAGGGAGGGTGGAAAAAGAACTCATACAAAGCAATCTATCAAACATATAGCATTGGAAACTGGCATCCTGGTTAGTGGATCATCAATATGTAGTGCTTGGTGAAAGCATAAGCTATAGCTAATGATTATAATTTGCGTTGACATCTTCTGGGCCTCGCCTTTTCTTTTTCCCCTCGCCATGTCTTGACCTCCTCGGTGCTTCATCCTCACTTTCACTGTCATCATTCCGGAAGTTGTTCACAGCAGGATGCTCATCCTGGTTCGCTTTGTATCCTTGCTGATACTGCATGTCATCATCTGGTGCACCACTTTGACTGAGCATGTCTTGACTCTTGCCCTGCTCTGGTCCTGAACCATATCTATCATTTCTATCAGTAGTTCTTTGATCTCTTTTGGCAACACGGTTTGTGTTCTGAGGTAGGGGTGGAGGTGGTGGAAACATTGGAGGCATATTAACTGGCCTACCCCCTCTTGGCGGATTTGCACCTGCAACCCCCATCCCCCCCATGAAGGGACCACGTCCAGGATTCATCATCATCCCAAAGCCACCACCTGGAAACATCCCAGGTTGAGAGGGTCTCCCACGAAACATCATGGCTGCTGGGGGGCCTCCAAAATCACCAGAGAACCTGGGACCGTATGGAGCAAAAGCACGGGGTCCCACACCAAAAAGATCTGGCATACCAAAACCATCAGGTGCCACAGGCCCATAGGATAACCCATCACCCATCATTACAGGGTTAAAGCCCTGCATTCCTGGCATGGGTCGGGCTCCACGCCCAAGAGGCATATGAGGCGGCCACATCATACCTCTGCCCCTACCCCTGCCTTGACCTGCTGGCCCTACAGCATGACCAAAACTCTCCTCCTCTTCATCACTTTCTTCCTCTTCCTCTTCTTCATTGTCTTCAAATGGAACAATATCTGGATTTTCTCCTCCATTATCTGGATTCACTCCCTTTGCTTTCTCTTCTTCCCGTTTAGACTCGGCTGCAACTGAAACGGCCTGTACATACAATGCAACTGGGATTAATCCAATTCTTAAAACACCTTAGTTCAATACTGCAGCTTTATGTTTTGCACATCCATCCACTAAAGTAGCTAAAATATTGATTGATAAGTAATCTTAGTAAATAATAAATTACGCAAAACCCGAGCAGTTGATTTTAACAAGTTTGAACGTGGCTGATTACACAATAAAACATTGAACATAAGATACTTGAAGATGGTTTCACTAATCTTATGAAATGCTCAGCAGATGGTATTAATATAATCTTGCAAAAAATATGCACAACGAGGACAAGGAATTCAAAGAATTTCAAATTCTTTATGTTTTAATTAAGTTTGAAGCAGATCCCTGCGGATCATGGAACCTAAAATGATTAATGAAGTCCTAATATAGCCTTCGGCCAGTGAAAATCTGTTTTGAGAAATATTTTTACTATATACACCCAGTCGATTCTTTCAAATTATATGAACTCGTTACCAAATTTCGTAAAACTATGAAAACCTAAAAAATAATTTAACCTTATAATTATTCAGTCTAATTGGAAAACTTTAGATTTTACATTATCTTTTCCCTTTACCTAATTTCTATATAATCCCTAAAATCTCAACCCCGACAATTATAAGAGAGAATATTTGATCCACAAACACTTCTAAGAAAGAAAGCTTCCCAGTTATGCTACAAAACGTTGCCATGACAAGGATAGTATTTCGACTTAGTGTTGACCAATATCTGAGAGATTAGCTTACGATAAGGGAGGTTCAGAACAACTAGCATAAAAAATTAGGCCCGAAGTCATGTTTTTCTATATTCCTTATCAAAGGTCCTCCACCATAGATTTCTGAATAACAAGGATACACACTCAAACTAAGTAAAGATACCTAAGAGCACTCATGATTATGTTCTTACCCCCACCCCCTCTTTCTCACACACACACACTGTGAAAGGTTGACAGCTTAGACAACAGAGACTATCAAAACATCTTCGAAGTTTTAATCATGCTTCATGAGTTTGCTAGAGAGCATTAAGTGATGATGTGATCATGTATCATTTCCGAGACTTTTAAGTACATGAGATTGTTGACACCAACCCATAGTCACGTCCAAAAATTTCTTAATAGCAAGAATGTTCCATTTTTTATCAGGTAAAACAAATATCATACCAATCCAAAGTCACTTAGTTTCTCACTATAACATACAGACCATTTTGCTTTTCTCCCATTCGTACATCATGATTATAACCTATTGGTTTCTATTCACACAAAAAATAAAAAGATGATGACTCAGAGGAGAACATACCATAAGTTCACCATCAGGTTCAAGATAAAGCAACGACGCCAGTTGCTCTCCAATAGAGGGCTCCAGCTCCTGACAATCTCTACTTATCTGTAATTGCATACAAAGGCAGAATATTTAATACTTGTCATGAACAAACTCCCTCACAAGGTTAATATGTTAAGTGAAAGCTCATAAAGTGAATTGGAGGTATAATTTGGTGAATAAACATAACAAAGAACAAGAAAACCAACCGATACATATATAGTGCTGATATATGTGGGCACACCAGATTCAATGATTTAAAAAATATCCCACTTTCACAGTACAGAACAAGAAACATCTACAGACGAATAAAACTTCGAAGAGCTTTGAGAAGCCATAATTTTCAGGACATGTTAAAAATGGTTTGTTCTTGGTTTTGTTACATATCAATACCACTTTCTGTAGTACGGCTCCACAAAAATTTAGCCTAAAGAATAATAGCTAATTTTAGTTTCCACAATCAGCATGCATCCAGCGAGTAGCAAGAAATACACAGCGTCTCATCATTAGGAAGCTGGTTGATGTAGCTATAGACAGCTGTAGCCATGAAGATCAACCTTCATTTGTTAAATGTCAAGCAGTTAAAATAATATCATAAAAAATGGTCAAAGTGACATTAGACTGCACCTATTATATATATTATGCTTGGTAAGCCGGATTCCCTAATAAGTGGTGATGCAGAATGGCTACTAAAAAAAAATCCAAGGTAGCAAAAAATCAAAAGTTAAACAAGCAAATGTAAAATTCAAAGTATAGGGTACGAGAGTGGTGGACCAACTAACACTTTCACAAGGATCATATCGACAGACAGATGGGGCTGTTTCAAGCACAATTCTTTTCTATATGAGAACCACTCATAAGGTTTGATAGCAAGTGAAGAGTAAAGCAAGAAAACAACTGTCATCAAGCTTTAAACTAAATCACAGAAATGGGAAAGATAATACCTTCACTGGTAAGTTCTCATTGTATGGATTCCTTAAATGGCGAGTTTTGTGGAATGAAAGTTCACATAACTGCAATAAGAAATGCAATTAGACAGATTTAATGTACAGAAAATTACCATATATCATTATGTAATTTCCAATAATGGTTCATGCACAAATTTCTCCCCGTAGCTGAAGCCCAGACACAACCAATAACAAAAGGCAACTCTAGTAAACAATGAAAAATAAAACTATATGTTGGTTAGTTAGACAGCTCACAGCTACTCAAGTCTTAGAAGTTATTGGAAAATTGTTTCATTTTTACCCCATGTCTTTTACAACCCAAGAAAAATAAACACAAAAACTGAATTCCTTAAAAATAGCAAAACCAAACTTCTCAACTGTGCAACCGAGCAATCCTAAAATCTCAATCTAAATATCTAATGGAAGATAACTATTGACGCTTAGTAGTAACGAGAGACAACAAAGGTAATGTATGTTCAATTTGTAGTTCAAGAAAGAATTCTTATTGTATGCTAGATGTCATAGAGGTTTGAACGTTTGGAAGATGAATGGAAGAGGAGAAATTTGAAAGCTCTTACAATAATTAAATTGCAGAATCTGGTTAGAATACAAAAATAATGGGTGCAAGATGTCAAATAACTGAAGCAGATTCTCTTCTTCAAGGTTGTGATAGCCGTGAGCATCTTTAGAAACTAATGTAACCTTTACTCATGACCTCGAGGGAGAAATCTATATGGAGTAACTACATAGGTTTCTCCCTCGGGAAAGTCAAGTCTTGTATGAAAATAGCAGAAATTTGTATATAGCTTGAAACAATCACCTAGATATTATTGGGTCTTTTTGAAGGGGGATTCATAGGGGAGAAACACCAATGAGACGAGAGCCCTACTCACATAAGGATTAACACCACTCTCAACCCCAAACCTTAAGGCATTGGGTTATGGGTCATACTTCCTTATATGTTGCTCAATTTTCTCATTCTTACACAATGTGGAACTTAGAATCACACTTGGATTCCCAACAATCTCCCCCTCAAATGTGAATTCCTCCATATTGGTACATTCTCTCGAGCTCACTAGTGGCCCTTTCATGTACCGCCATTTACCCTACTAGGACACACTTACCTGACCCACTCTGTTAGGAAGGTCAATACAAAAATCACTCTATCCCACTGTCGATCAACCTTCGGCTCTGATATCACTTGTTGGGTCTTTCGAAGGGGATTTACTGGGAAGAATAACACCAATAAGACATGAGTCAAACCCACATAAGGGATTGACACCACTCTCAAACCAAAACCTTAAGGCATTGGGTTATGAGTCTTTCTTCCCTATATGTTGCTCAACTTTCACATTCTTATCCAACGTGGGACTTAAAATCACACTTGAATTCCCAACAGATATTTGGTTGGTTTAGCAGTCATCCAGCAGTTTGAAATGATCCATTGCAAGGGAGATGATTTTGTTTTCCCCATATTCTATTCTCCTCATCAAATAATATACTATCTTGGTGCTTATAAATGACCTTGATTTTATATGTCATGATCAAGACTGCTTTCAAGGTTCTAAAACTACTATACTTATTTCAGCATTTTCAAACTAAGGATGTTGATCACTTACAATACCTATTTGGGATTGAGAGGTATCTCAATCAAAAGCAAGTATTGCTATCTCAAAGTATGCACTACATTCAGGAAAAAACAGGGGTTCTAGATTGCGAGCCAATTGACACCCTTAAGGATCCAAATGTAAAGTTTCTCCTTAACCAATGAATCCTATCTTGAGTTAGGATATTACTGATAGTTAGGGGGAAATTTAAATATCTCAGCCTGACCAAAATTGAAATATCTTTCCTCACAATGTTGTCAGTCAAGTCTTCAACTCTACTTGTAATAGTCATTGGCTGAATCATTAGGTATGAACATCAAAAGATTGCCTACAAAGGGGACTTGTTTACATAGAAAGAGGTCATATTGACATCATATACTCAAATTGAAAAATGAGCAAGACGTGTAAGTAATAGACAAACCACTAAGTTATTGTGGTTTTATGGGCAGCTATCTGACCTCTGAGCAGAATAAAATGCAAAATGATTTCAGAGCTAACTCAACTAAAAAAGCTAAATATTGAGTTATGGCTAACACCACAATGAGTAATGGATGAAATATTTACTTAGGGAATTATAATTCTGTGATGTCAACTCATGGCGCTGGTGTTTGATAGTAGGGCAACCTTGTATCTTCAGCATTCAATTTTTTTATAAGACTAAGTATATAGAAGTTTATAGTCATTTCTTCATAGAAAGATCTTGGCTTAGAAAGGACTTAAAATCAAGAGCCAAGATAAGAAGTGTTATAGAAAATTTTGGAAAAAGAAATGTGTTACCATTACTTATATTTAGGCAATTATGTGTGATGGTCCAACTATTAGTTTGACAACTCTAGGAGGTGAGACTATGGATGTTCCTTTTAGGATAGAATACGAGTACATAGTCAAAAGTAATCAATATCGGATAACTGAATCGGCAACCAAAAAATCTTTTAAAAAAATATATGAGATTTCATATCGGGTTATGGAGGAAGTATTGCGGAAAAAAATATAATACATAATATATAAATATTGTTGAATATAGAAAAAATAGAGTTCGGGATTAATCTCCCATGTATATAAATCACACATAGGGTAATCTATTTATAGTAGAGAGATACAACTAAAAGAGTAACTGAAAGTAACAGAATAAACAAAAGATATTGTTTGATATTGTGGTTAACAATATCTTAACAATATCAAATAATATCTAAACAATATCTAACACTCCCCCTCAAGCTGGAGCATACAAATCGTATGTGTCAAGCTTGTTACAAATATAATCAATTCTAGGACCCCGTAAAGATTTAGTAAAAATATCTACTAACTGATCACTTGAGTTAACAAACTCAGTCTTGATGTCTCCAAACATAATATTTTCTCAAATGAAATGACAGTCAATCTCAATGTGTTTGGTTCTCTCATGAAAAGCAGGATTAGAACTAATATGAAGAGCATCCTGATTCTCACACACAAGTGACATTTGAGTGACATCTCCAAATTGTAGCTCTCTAAGTAATTGTTTGAGCCAAACAAGTTCACAAGCAGCTGAGGCCATAGCTCTATATTCTGCTTCTGCACTAAATCTTGTCACAACACTTTGTTTCTTACTTTTCCATGAGACCAAGTTATCACCAATAGAGACACAATATCCAGATGTAGATCTTCTATCCGAAGGAGATCCTGCCCAATCAGCATCTGAGTAGCAAACAACTCTTGTATGGTTATTAGAATCATATAACAATCCTTTTCTAGGAGATCCTTTAATATATTTTAAGATACGAATGACTGCATTCCAATGATCTTCACATGGGGAATTAAGAAATTGGCTTACCACACTGATTGCAAAGGAAATGTCAGGACGAGTAACTGTAAGATAATTCAATTTTCCAACCAATCTTCTACACTGCTCAGGATCAGGTATAAGCTCCCCCTGATTTGGTAGAAGTTTAGTATTGGGATCCATGGGCGTATCAACAGACTTTGAATTCATCAACCCAGTTTCCTCCAAAATATCCATGGTATACTTCCTATGAGATATAACAATACCATCATTGGACTGTGCCACCTCAATACCCAAGAAATATCTAAGTTTGCCAAGATCTTTGGTCTGAAAATGGTGACAAAGATGTTTCAACTGAGAGATGTCATGATTGTCACTACCTGTAAGAACGATGTCATCAACATATACTATCAAGTAAACACATCCAGCACTTGAGTGTCGATAAAAGACAGAGTGATCTGCTTCACACTGAGTCATACCAAATTATTGAACAACCTTGCTAAACTTTCCAAACCAGGCCCTAGGAGACTGTTTTAGGCCATATAAGGATTTGCGAAAACGACATACCATCCCAGAAGACTCCCCCTGAGCAACAAACCCAGGAGGTTGCTCCATATAAATTTCTTCTTGCAAATCACCATTGAGGAAAACATTTTTAACATTTAGTTGATAAAGAGGTCATTGTTGAAGAGCGGTCATGGCGATAAATAAACGAACAGAAGTCGTCTTTACCACAGGGGAAAAGGTATCTCCATAATCCAACCCAAAAATTTGAGTATAACATTTGGCTACAAGACGAGCTTTGAGGCGATCAATAGTACCATCAGGTCCAACTTTGATAGCAAACACCCACCTGCAACCAACAACAGATTTTCCAGACGGTAACGAGACCAATTCCCAAGTTCCACTATTATGAAGAGCACTTAGTTCATCTAACATGGCCTGACACCAACCAGGATGGGCTAAAGCTTCACTAACAGTTTTTGAAATTGTCACAGAAAAAAGAGAGGAAAGACATGTATAAAAAGGTAATGACAGTCGATGATAACTCAAACCAATATAATGGGGAGAGGGATTACGTGTCGAACGGATACCTTTTCGGAGGGCAATGGGAAGGTCAGACTCAGGTGTCACATCCGGAGGAGACAGAGTAGTTGGCACTTGAGTAGAGTCACATGGTGGTGGTTGTGATTGGTTTCGACAACTATAAACCTGAAGAGGCAGTGAAGAAGAAGCTGACTGCGGAGTAGAAACTAATGGTGAAGACACAGTTAGAGGGTCACAAACAACAGGAACATTAAATGTACTAGGAGTGTTGACAAGATTGGATGGAGAAAGAGGTGAAGATTGACTTTTAAAATAAAAAGAGAACTCATCAAAGATGACATCTGCAGACACAAAATAACGGTTAAGAGAAGGAGAAAAACATTTGTATCCTTTTTGTGATCTTGTAAACCCTAAGAAAACACATTTATGTGATCTAGGAGAAAGCTTGTCAAGACTAGAACTGAAATTATGAACAAAACATGTAGACCTGAAAACTTTTAGAGGTAAGGGATGAAGTGGTTCATGAGGGAATAAAATGGAATAAGGTATTTTATTATATAAAACCGAAGATGGCATGCGATTAACAAGATAACATGCAGTAAGAAGAGCATCACCCCAAAAATGCTGAGGAACCTCTCCATGAATTAAAAGAGTGCGAGTTGTTTCAATAAGATGTCTATTTTTACGTTCAACTACACCATTTTGTTGAGGTGTATAAGCACAAAAAGATTGATGTAAAATACTATGAAAAGTCATGAATTGTTTAAAAGAATGAGAAAGATATTCACGACCATTATCACTGCGCAAAACTTTAATAAAAACACCGAACTGAGATTGAATTTCATTGAAAAAAGTTTGAAAGATATGAAATAATTCAGAACGATTTTTCATCAAAAATAACCAAGTGCATCTGGAATAATCATCAATGAAAATAACAAAGTATTGAAAACCTAAAGTAGACTTAACGCGGCTAAGTCCCAAAATGTCAGAGTGAACCACGGCAAAAGGGGATGAAGCACCACGTGTGACACTACGAGGAAAGGAAGTACGACTATGCTTGCCTAATTGACACGACTAACATGCCAAACTAGACAATTTAGATAAGGCAGGGACAAGTTGCTGTAACTTGGCAAGACTTGGATGACCTAACTGAGCATGAAGAAGAGAGGGAGACTCTATAACTGCACCAACATGTGTAAAGGGACGAAGATGATAAAGACAATGAGACTCACATCCTGTGCCAATCACCTGTTTCGAACTCCGGTCCTGTAAACACACAGAATTGGTGGTAAAAGAAACAACACAATCAAGAGAACGAGTTAGACGACTGATGGATAACAGGTTAAAAAGAGACCTAGGGACATAAAGAACATTATCAATGGTTAAAGAAGGGAAAAGTTTAACGGTTCCAACACCATGAGATGATACTCTAGAGCCATCGACCAGGTGTAACAAAAGATAAAGGATCGGGAGAGGATAAAGAGGAGAACAAAGATTTGTTACCAGTAATATGATCGGTGGCTCCTGAATCAAAAACCCAAGGACCGGAAGAAGATTGGGTCGGACCGGCAAAAGATGTACTGTGTGTGCGACGGACACAGTGGAACTAGAAGACTGTTGATCCTTATACCATTTGAGAAATTTGTTGAACATAACAGGTGTGTCTGATGAAATAGAAGAAGGATCCTTAGCAGATAAAGGTGAGGAAAGATCAGTCTGAGCAACTGCAGCAGATCGAGGAGGACGACCATGTAATGCATAACAGTTGTCAATCTTGTGACCTAGTTTGCCACAATGTTCACACTCATGTAATGCATAACACTGGTCAATCTTGTGACCTAGCTTGCCACAATGTTCACACTTAGGACGTCTTTCTCCCTGTTTGCGAGGGCGAGTTCGATCATCACGGTGAGATACCAATGCAGAAACAGGTGTGTCAGGGTTGGATTTTGCTAGTATACGCAAAAGAGTGGAGCAGGTCGATGTCAAGGTGGGGACAACCGGAGAACCCAAAATCTGATCACGAATATGTGAATATTGATCAGCAAGTCCGTGTAATGTCCCTAACATGAAGAACTTTAATCGTTGTCCTATCTCGGTGGCAGGGTCAGGGGAAGAAGACAATAACTCATTGAACTCATGAAAAAGAACATGAATTTTGCCCATATAATTAGTCATAGAATCTTGATGTTTAGAGACAATAACATCTACAAATTTAGAACAAACATCATAGAGACGTTGAGTATCATTGGTGTATAATAACTTGGCATGTTCCCAGATTTTGGCACATGTTTCGTAGGAACGAAAAATTTGTTTTAACGAAGGATCAAGAGTACCCTTGAGAACCACACATAATTGAGCATCAATGGTGTCCCAATGGTCTTCCTCACCAGGAGTGAGAGTAGGTGCTTTCGGGGCGAGATGATCAAGATACTTCTGACTCTTAAGCCATAATCTGACGTCTGACGACCATGTGGCATAATTAGGGTCAGTTAACTTGTCAATGGATAAGTGCACATTAACATAGTTAGTGTAGATGGAAGGATCAGACGCAGTACTGACAGAATTGAAAGTACTAAAAGGAGCGGAAGAAGTCATAAAGGGCGGAGGCGTGAACCAGTACACCAGGTAAGTTCCCAGGAAAGAGAGGTGGGTCACTAATGGACTCGCTTAAATACCAAGTTTTTTCTTGTCAGAACTTTCCTAGACTTTCACACTACCAAATAACCGACAGCGATAGCGGCGGTGGTGACGACATCAAAATAACCTTAAGCTCTAGATACCATGTTGAATATAGAAGAAATAGAGTTTGGGATTAATCTTCCTTGTGTATAAATCACACATAGGGTAATCTATTTATAGTAGAGAGATACAACTAAAAGAGTAACTGAAAGTAACAATAAACAGAAGATATTGTTTGATATTGTGGTTAACAATATCTAACAATATCTTAACAATATCAAATAATATCTAAACAATATCTAACAAATATAAATAAATAAAATGTGTGAATATAATTAAAATGTAAAAATAATAAAAAGTAATCATATAATTAATAATATGGGTCTAAAATTTTAAATAACAATTTAAATAAAGCAAAATATCATCAAATTAAGGTTCTAAAAAAATAGGATTGGATGAACCAAAAAATGAAAAGAAAAAAAATACAAAGGGGGAAGAAAAAAGTGTTGATTCATGAATGGAGGCATGAAAAAAAAAAATGGGGTTGAACTGATAGAAAAAAAAAAGATAAGAAAAAAGCCACAAATTCATTGTGGAAGTGGCGACAGCAATGACAGGGGTGACAATGGCAGGAGTGACAGTGCAATGGGAGCTCTACAATGAAGAAGAAGTGCAAGATGGGTTGGGTCTAGTATAAAACTACCTACCTTTTTTGCTAGTTGTCAAGTTTAGATTGGACAGTATAACCCAACTTTGGGCTGGGTATTTAATAAACCCACCCAGACAACAAAACATAAGATTATTCAAAGTAAAAACCTTAGTTAGTCATGGATTAGGTCGGGTTCCACATACCCGACACATCCTTTTTTATCTCTTGTTGAGTATTTATTATATTAGTTGTATCTAATTATTGACCTAGTTCCTAAAATGTATCTTTATCTTCTCTAGGTTTAATCATTTTCCCCTATTTATTGTATCTCAAAATCTGTATCTTTATCCCTTATAAATAAAAGAACACAAGAGAAAAAGATAAGTTCTCAAAAACATCTTTTAATTTTCCTATTATCTATTTCAAGTTGGTATCAGAGCGGGTTCATCCTGCTCTGCCTATCTCTCCATTTTCTCCGACGTCCGCCGCTGTCCGCTGCTAGCGCTGTCGTCCCCCGGCGCCGTTTCACTCACCGTACTTGGGTTAGGATCGCCTCGAGGAGCGACCCAACCTCGGTGGTCGCTTTAGCCATCTCTCTTAGACGGGCCGCCTTCGACTATTGCTTCCTCCGTGCCTGTGGTTCACGCGTCGCCTTCCCGGTAGCCGTTTTGCTCCAAACCACCCCCATCTGGCTCACCTTGTCGTCCTGAAGCCGAATCTACCCTTTGTTTTATGTTTCAAAAGTTTAGTAAACCCTTTCATATACGCTATCACAGAATGCTAGTTGTTCTATGTTCAAGCAAAGCGACCCTGTTTCTTGGTACTCTCTCATTGCTCTCGGTCTTCTCTCTCCATAGAAGTCCTCTCTTGTTTCTTGAATAAAAATGTCAGGACCTGCAACATCTATATCTTTTTCTGGGACTCCTACTATAACAACAGAAAAATTAAATGGAAAAAATTACTTGTCTTTGACCTCCTCTGTTGAACTCTGGTTTCTAGGACAAGGGGTTTATGATCATCTAGAAGACAACGGAAGTACAAAACCAGCAGATCAGTCTTCTCAATGGAAGAAACTTGATTATCAACTCTGTGCTCTCTATTATGACAATCAGTTGAACCAAATATTTTGAGCACTCTCCAATCCTTCAAGACATGTAATTCCTTCTGGAAAAAGGCCCAAAATATCTTTGCTAATGATATTCAACGGCTCTATGATTCTGCTAATAGACTAGCCTCCCTTAAGCAAGAGGATAATAATATGATGTCTTTTGTTGCTGAAGCTCAATCAGCAGTTGAAGAATTAAAAATTTTCCTTGAGGCAGATTCATTAGAGGAGAAAAAGACGAAGCTGAATAAATTCTATATGGTTATGATTCTTAGGGCTATGAATCCAGAATTTAATCATGTTAGAGATCAAATTTTAACTAGACAAGAAGTTCTTTCTATGGAGAGCTTGATCACAAGGCTACTTCGTGTTCCATCTATCAAAGGTAAAAATAGTCAAGAACTTGTTCAATCTTCCGTCATGATTTCTGCTTGTAGAAGAGGTAATCACGGTAATAGAGGATGTGGTGGTAGAGGACGTCCTCATGCCCTCATTGCAAAAGAATGGGTCATACTAAGGAAAATTACTTTGCTTTGCATGACTATCCTAATAAGACAGTCAATACTTCAAAATCTGAAGTTGTTGAGTACAAGCTCTCTCATGAAGAGTATCAAGAATATTTAAAGATAAAATCAACCAGTCTGGCTCAAGCATATACAACTCTAAATTCATCAACTGCTTGCATTTCGCAATCTGTGGAAAGTCAAAATCCGTGGATTATTGACTCAGGTGCTTCTGACCACATGTCTGGTAATACATCTTTATTCTCCTCTCTATCATTTCCTAAAATTTCTCATCTCATATCTTTAGCCAATGGATCTAAAGTAGCCTCTAAAGGGATTGGTCAAGTATCAATCTCTCCTTCTTTAAACTTACAAAATGATCTTTGTGTTCCTTATTTTCCATTCAGTCTTCTTTCCGTAAGCCAATTAACCAAATCATTGAATTGCGCAGTAACCTTTAATGCCAATTATTTTGTTAAACAGGAACGTGGTAGGGGTTGACTGATTGGAGAAGGACATGAATCTGGAGGCTTATACTACCTTGGGACTAATTCATTTGTATCTTGTGTTTTATCCTTATCCCCAAAACTGTTACATGAACGATTAGGGCATCCTCATTTGGCAAAACTGAAAAAAAATGGTTCCTAACTTCAAAACCTTCAAACTTTTGAATGTGAATCATATCAACTAGGGAAATATACCGGTCATCTTTTCCAAATCATTGAATCTAGATGTGATTCTACTTTTAGTATTGTTCATTCAGATATCTGGGGACCTAGTCATGTTTCATCTTTTGGCTTTAGGTATTTTGTTACTTTTATTGATGGGTTTTCTAGATGTACTTGGGTTTATCTAATGAAAGATCGCTCAGAACTATTGCCCATCTTTAAGTTTTTCCTTAATGAAATCAAAACTCAATTTGGAAAAGTAATCAAAGTTTTATGAAGTGATAATGTCAAAAAATAATTTTCTAATAATTTCTCTGACGTCCTACATTCTCAAGGCATTTTATATCAGTCCACTTGTCCTCATACACCACAGCAAAATGGTATTACAAAACAAAAAAATAGACATTTGGTTGAAACTGCTCGTACCTTATTGGTTGGTGTCAATATGCCTATTCATCATTGGGGAAATGTTATTCTAATTGCATGCTTTCTCATTAATAGAATGGCATCTTCTTCTCTTGACAATAAAGTTTCACACTCTATTTTATTCCCAAAGGAACTACTTTTTCATGTTTCTCCTCGGGTATTTGGATATATTTGTTTTGTTCATGATATGTCTTCAAGCTTAGATAAACTCTTAGCTAGAGTTATCAAATGTGTCTTCTTGGGATATTCTCGTCTTCAAAAAGGATATCAGTGTTATTCTCCTGAAACCAAGCGATACTACATGTCTGCTAATGTCACTTTTTTTTAATCATCCCCCTTCTTCCTTTCTTCTGTGCAGGATATTGATTATGTCCAACATGTTCTTCCTATCCTCTTAGTTAAGTCATTTGTACCTCCTATTTCTAACACTCCAAATCTCAACCAAAATACTCCAGAATCATCATCACAACCTCTCATCACCTATCAACGCAGGAACCAAGTGAGCAATCCCATTCCCCAAGATGAGCCGCCCATATCAGGTCCTTCTCAATCATCTAAAAATAATACCACGGCTCCTGATAACGATGACTCTAGTTGGCTCATTCTCATTCGCAAAGGTACTCGTTCTACTTGTAATCCTCATCCCCTTTACAATTTTCTTAGCTATCATAGATTGTCTTCTTCCTATTTTTCTTTTATTTCTTTTGTATCCTTTATTACGATCCCCAAAAATGTGGCAGAAGCACTTGATCATCCTGGATGGCGACAAGCCATGATTTCTAAAATGCAGGCTCTTGATCACAACAAAACATGGGAGTTGGTTCCTCTCCTTTCGAGGAAGAAAACAGTTGGTTGTCGTTGGATCTATGCTATTAAAGTTGGGCCTAATGGTCAAATTGATCGTCTCAAAGCCAGGTTAGTGCCTAAGGGTACACTCAGATATATGGACTTGATTATTATGATACTTCTTCTCCTGTAGCCAAAATGACCACTGTCCGTCTGTTCCTTGCCATGACCGTCATTCGTCATTGGCCTCTTCATCAATTGGATATTAAAAATGTTTTTTTACATAGTGACTTAGAAGAAATTTACATGGAGCAACCTCCTGGATTTGTTGCTCAAGGGGAGTCTAGTTTGGTTTGTAAATTACGTCGATCTCTCTATGGCTTAAAACAGTCTCCACGTGCTTGGTTTGAAAAATTCACCTCTATTGTTCAAGCTTTTGGATTAAAAACGAAGCGAAGCAGATCATTTAGTGTTTTATTGTCACACTGCCCCTGGCAAACATGTTTATTTAACTGTGTACGTTGATGATATTGTCATCACAGGAAATGATGTTGCTAGAATATCTAAGCTAAAAGAGCAGTTGTGTAGTCATTTTCAGACCAAGGATCTTGGAAATCTAAAATATTTCTTAGGTATTGAAGTGACTCAATCAAGAGAAGGTGTTGTCATTTCTCAAAGGAGATATGCTCGAAATATTCTAAAAGAGATAAGTATGATTGATTGCAAACATGTGGTCAGCCCTATGAATCCAAATTTAAAATTAATGGCAGGACAAGGTGAAGCTTTCTCTGACCCAGAAAGATATAGAAGACTGGTTGGAAAACTTATCTATCTGACTATTACTAGACCTGATTTGTTGTTTGGTGTTGTCAGCCAATTTATGCAAGCCCCTTGTGTTGATTATTGGAATGCTATCATTCGAATCCTAAGATACATTAAAAGAGCTCAAGGACAAGGTTTGTTGTATGAAGATAAGGGAAATACCCAAATTTTTGGGTACTTGAGTTGGATCTCTTATGAAGATGCGATCCACTACAGGCTACTATGTTTTCCTTAGAGGTAATATCATTTCATGGAAAAGCAAAAAGCAAAACGTAATTGTCCGATCCTCTGCTGAAGTTGAATATAGGGCAATGGCGTCTCTCACTTGTGAACGTGTATGGGTAAAACAGTTCTTGCAATAACTGAACTTCTGTGAGATTCAACCTATGAAGATGTAATGTGATAATCAAGTTGCTCTCCACATTGCTTCCAACCCAGTATTTCATGAGAGGACTAAGCATATTAAGATTGATTGTCACTTTGTTCGGGAGAAGTTGTTGTCTAAAGAAATTTGTATTGAGTTTGTTGGTTCCAATGATCAGCTTGCAGACGCATTAACAAAATATTTGAGAGGGTCTCGAATGGAATTCATTTGTTCTAAGTTTGGTACATACAATTTGTATGCTCCAGCTTGAGGGGGAGTGTTGAGTATTTATTAGATTAGTTGTATCTAACTATTGACCTAGTTCCTAGAATATATTTGTTTATCTTCTCTAGATTTAATCATTTTCCCGTATTTATTGTATCTCAGAATTTGTATCTTTATCCTCTATAAATAAGAGAACACAAGAGAAAAGGATAGGCTCTCAAAAACATCTTTTTATTTTCCTATTATCTATTTCAAGTTCTCAGGATAGAAGTTGCATGGATGCAGGAGCAAGATTTTCACCATGGCCACTCTGCTGCACCATTCCGTGACAGCCAAACGGTCGCCATGCAAAACCCATTTTGCTACCGCCATGCCACAACAGCCAGCAAAAATTCCACCTCTGATTTTCGCCATGATGCCACCATAGCCATTTTTTTATAACACTGATTTATCTGGCTTTGAATGTACTTATTAAAGACATACAATAGATTATTCTAATTGCATGCTTTATGCAGATGATATAGTTTTGATTAAGGAATCAAGGTAAGCAGTTAACTTTAAACTTGAGTTTTGGAGACAGACTTTAGAACCTAAAATAGCGTATACATATTGCAATTTTAGTAATAGACAAGAGGATTGACTAGGAAATAAAAGAGGGTGGACTTGACTATATGTCATAGCACAAGTTTCTTAATTTAAAGGAGGATCAATACTACAGAATGATGGGGAAGCTAGTTGTGTTAAACATTGGATACAAGTGGCATGTTTATTGAGTTAGGACTATATCTACTTTCTAATATAGTATCATAACTTATCAAAGTGATGTTTGTTGTAATCTTTGTACTTACCACTATCGGACGATCCATATCTTTGATGTAAGGGTTGTTTTGAAAATTACCAATATTCTCGAATTGATGGGATGTATTAGAAATCTCACAAGTATCTAATCTCATGTTCGATATGTCCTTTCTTGATGTGAGGAGATGTATTGAAGATTCCACATTGACTAAAGATATGCCTAAATTTTAATATACAAGTAGGGTGCAAGCCTCTTCTTACAAACTGGTTTTGTAGAATTGAATTAAATCTATATCCATTTTCTAATAACATTATTTTCAATTAGGAGTAAATAAGGAAAGGGAGACCAAGAAAAACACTAGAGAAAACTGTTTAGAGGGATATCATGCTAAATAATATCTCAAAAGATTTGGTCTTTAACTGAATCCAATGATATCATGTGATTTATGTTGTTGACGTCACCTAATGGAATGAGACTTTTGTTGTTATTTTATTCTTCAAAGAAAATATTGTCTCTCTTCGAAACTTACACAACTTTCCCCAAGGATCAGCCAGTTAACATCTTCATTAAATCTTTACACAGACCCAAGATAAACATACAGATGTAACAAGCTCGATTCATATTCTTCACTATATGATTGCCATTTTTCAGATAATCTAAATTTCAAATATTCTTTTATTCTTTCCTGAGAGAGAGACCAGGCACAACAGAAAATTTGCCCCTTGGAGACCAATTGGCCATGGTTTCAAATTTGAAAAAATCTCTTTGCATATGCAGGAGAAGGCTATGTACAATGACCATCCCTTGTGCCTTCACACACCAAAAATTTCAGATTCAAGTATTCAAGAAAGTCTTGAATACCAACTGGATGCCATTACTTCACAAAATCTTACATATTGCACCCTTAACTTTGAAGAGTCATCAATGACAAGTCTCCCCAAAATATACTGGCAACTGCTCACCGTAATGGATAAAGGGAACACCCCAAATATTATAAACTGAATTGCAACTAAAAAGACAAAACGTAATAAATTTTAAATTTCCTCAGATCAGCAATTTGTAATTTGAGTTTCCCTTTAGCAATGGCCCTATTTAAGTATGTTTCCAGGGTGGTTTCACCCCAGATTATTGCTATCCCTCAGTAAAATTAACAAGTGGAAGTTGTTGGACGAGTTTTTATACCTTCAACCATTTGACAGAGAAGTTTCGCCCATAATGTGCAGTTCCATGAGCATATTTCCAGTTACCCCCAGCAACAGACCCACCAATTCTTGATGTCATCTTTGCACAACCCTGCCAAAACAAGACAATTTCAGGTTCAGGAAATTGGTCACTGCCACAGAAAATCCATTAGGGGTTTTTTTCATATATATTTTATAAATGAAAATTGTCAAGGTCTGACAGGCAGCATTTGATGATCTTAGTGAAGGAAACTATTATGTAAACATAATGCAGACAAGAAAATTACAATTATACAGACTATTCCTCTTGTGGAATTAAATCATCAACAGAAGACCAAGCAAGCAATAATATAAAATTAGTCGGGTTAACTCATTTCTTCATGCCTAAATTATAAAATTTAAGCATCACAACAAACTCGAAAAAAAAGTATCAATCATCTCTCATTCCTCCCACTAATCCAGTATATTAACCTATCTCAGGTATTTAAAACACAACATTACAGGTTGTTTGGATTCTAAAAGGGAACTGTTATGAGAAGTTTCAATAAACAAATAATACATATATAAATAAGAAAAACATGCTACACTGAAATTGTGGTTGATTAAATGTAAAAAGAAACTACTAACACAGATAATAGTTCAATAGATAAAGAGCTGTGATTTTTTTTGTTGCTTTGTAAGCTAAATAAAATACTGGCGATTTCTGTAGAAAATATTAAAAGTGATAGAAGCTCTAAAATCAGTCTTTGATCTACTTCTACAAGTCTCCCCCATCAAAACAAAAGTAACAATTTATACAATGCATGTGATAGCAGCAGAGAACTTGATATGCCATTGAAAATTTAAGAGATAAAAAGACCCAAACACAATAAGCAAAATTAAACAACCTGTTATTAAACATCCGATTTTTTATGTTTCTATTAATTAAAAACAGTACCAACTCAATCACCATATTAAATATTAAATATTAAATATTCTCACATTATTTTAAGTTGTTACTAACATTGACAAGTTATTTCTTAGCCAAAAGTTGTATGCCCGTAAAGCTGAATATGTTGATTTCCAGCCAATTGGCTAGTAAAGGGATCATGGCCTAAAGCCCATGAAATTTAACAAACCTAGCCAAATGGTGGGCTTAATACAAAACATACCTGGAAATGTCTAGTACGGTTGACTGAGAAAATCAATATCACATTTTCCACAGAGTCAAATGCTTCATTTAGTTTGGATTCATTGCTCCTTTGAGTTGCCCATACTCCTTGTTGTACAGATAACTCCAAATTTTCACGATTGCAACTTTTAACAATAAAATACCTAAGGTTTTGTGGGAAAGACATTAGAGCAATTCACACTAGCGAGAATAGTGATACAACTGAAGCAATATTTTATAGGTTTAAATACTTAATTTGAAGGCAGTGAACCCCTCATGAAAACTTATCCATTTTTTAACTTCCGGACCAGTATATCATAATCTATTAATCTCATGTTTAGTAATTGACTCTTGATTAAAATCATACATCAGGTAGTGCTAGTTTAGGCTCTAAAAACAGAGGATCAATACCATAACTTTAATTGAATTATAGAGACAACACAATAACAAGTTAAGGAAACAGAGATCTCTGACCTTGTAATGTCAAACCATTTAATATATATAAAACCTTCCTTCCCACCTTCAGTGTGTCACGACTACAAACCAGGACAGTATTCAACTATAAGGAATGAAGTACAGCTCCTTACAACAGAAAAATTCGCTGTAAACACAAAACCAGCAGGTGGAACATCAAACCACCCCCTTCACTACTGAAACAAGTCAAGAGTGTTGGATGTCTGGACTTCAACATGAGAAAGGGTTTAAGACATCCCATGTTGAATTGCATATATAAATCAGGGCAAGTCTCATCCCATGAGCTAGCTTTGAAGTTGAATTATGTCCTAACCAAATTCTAAGAGCATATAGTAGTTTATCCTAGTAGTTGCTATTGGACCACCCATTATCAAACCATCTATAGATGTCTAGTCTTGCAAACTTTACATACACGATATCTAATTCTGAACATCTAATTCTGAACACGAGAAGGGTGTGTTAGAAATCCCACATTAGTGATATGACCAAAGTAGTGTAAACAAATAATCTTAGAATTTGGACTAAGGACCTAACTCAACACCACAAAATTAACTTATAAAATGAGGATAGTCCAAACTTTGTAAGCTCTATTCATTTGAACCCCACAAAACCTACGAAAAATGGGATTAAACCTTATCTGAGGTCTATGTGGGACTATACCCACCCCCTCCCACTTATCACAAAGGTGCATGAGGGCACAAATTAAGGGGGACCAAATGTGTCCACAATTAACAAGGCTTAACATTAGTAAGGGACAATCTTCACCCCTTGAGCAAGCTTTGGATTTGAATTAGACTCAAACCAAAACATTAATATGATATCTAAGCCTAACAAGAGACAACACTATTTCATGCCTTCCAATTGATCATGTCAAAAAAAAAAAAAAACATCCAACAATCAATCATGTCTTTCCTCTAGGATGACCCATGGCATCTTTGACCTCTCCCAAGGTTGATCCTCGTACTTCCACCAACTATGTCCTGCCCCACTTTCTATTGACAAGTTGGATGGGGCAACTATGACACTTGAGCTTTCAACATCAAGCTTTGGCTTAAAGGTCAAGAATAGGTTAATCACCTAACCACAAAGATTGATTCTATGTGGAAGGTTTTTGTTCTCATTGGAAAAAGATTGATGCCCAACAACAAAATGTTATCAAATCCACAATTAAACCCTATTTGAAACAGATATTTTGTGTTGATACTAGTTAAGAGGTTTGGAAACATGCATGGTTCCTTCACAAATGATAATTAACACTTTTATGAATCCCCCACAAATATCATTGTTACCAACAACCTTGATGGTCCTACGGCTGAATATTTGTATAAAACTCATGGCCTTCTTCAACGAGTTTTTTGCCCCTAATGCCACTATAGCACAATAACTTAAATAGAAAAAGACTTTTTTCACGTTGTTAACCTTATATGGGTTACATGTAAAGTATTCTTCCATTTGGAACTAGATTTTGGGTTCTAATATTCTTTTCTTTGTACTTTGACTTTTACATGATGTACTCTATAGCAAGTGCCACTCAAACCCCTTGTTTTGAATGTTACTTCAACACTTGTTGATTCTTTAACCTTGGTATCTCAAAGTGGAACTCATGCTCAGTCCCACAAAAACAAACAAAACTTACCGTCAACATGATGTCCCATCCACATTTGTTTCTTCAGCCTTCGTAACTCAAAGTGGTTCTTGTGGTCAATCCCCCAAATCACACAATCTCACCATTAGAATAATCATTGCCATATGTCAAGCCACCCTATTAATCAATGTTATTCTCATTGTGGTTGTCCATGCTATTACACCACCTTTTGCTTCGACCTCTATCAACCACATTGCGTAAGACATTGATCTTTATTATTAAAATTTTGAGATTGAACCTAACTTAATCCTACAAAACTAGCTTGTAAGAGTAGAACTCTTCAAGCTTTACAAGCACTACTTATATCTAGTCAATGTTGGACTATATCCACTCCCTCACACCTATTCCAATCAAGGCACAAAAGCCACAAGTTAAGGCAGCCAAGGTGTTTCCAATCAAGGCAACTTCCTAATGCACCCACTCATGCCCAAGGCTTCTGGCCTAGAGTGTCAATAAGCGGCCCAACAATAAATCTAGGATAAACTCTAATAAATATAAAATTTGAGCTTGAGGCTTAACTCAACTCTAGAAAATTAACTTGTAAAGTGAAGATTGTAAAGTGTGATTAAGCATTTCTTCATCCTTATCTCTAGCCAATGCGAGACACATTGCCCACAACTAAGGAGACTTTCCAACACTCCTCAACCACCACCATCCATTTTCACTAAGTTCCGCTAGTAACATGAGGTTTGCCAAGCCTTTTGTTCCACTAATTTTGTTGCACAAACTGGTAACTCTTTTTTGGTCTTTCTCATTCTCCATCTGTTGGTTCTTGGATCATTGACTCATTCTTGGGCTAATAATTAGATTATTGGTAACAAATCTTTTTTCTATAAATTTCCCTTCCAAGTATTTTACCTTTAGTTACCATGGGTAAAGGCTTCCAAGCACAATCTCAAGCTCTTGATATTGTTCATCTCCTTCCCTATCTTTATCTTAATAATGCCTTTTATATTCCTAGTTCTCCTTTAAATCTCATGTTCATTTGTCATTTGACTTGATGCCTTAATTGTGTTGTTTCCTTTTTGCTTACAAAACCTAACTTTGGGACCGATGATTGGCTGCAAATGTTAGGCTCATGGTTTATATAGACTCAAAAGTTTTGCAAATGTTGCTCTAATGGTGGATTCTTCTTTTCTAATTCATGCTCACTTGGTCTTTCAAAGCTTTAACATCTAGTGGCAAGTCTTTCCAAGTAATCCATTTTATCACATAAGTCATGTCAATTGGAAAAACATATCCATAGTTTTACTCCTAATCATGTCAATTTCATCAAGTGCTCATACTCATCAACAAAATAGCTTCATTGAACAAAAAATAGACACTTATTTGAAACCATTCAATCTCTTTTGTTCCATGGTAATGTACCTTATCACATAAGTCTTTCCAAGTAATCCATTTTATCACATTAGTCATGTCAATTGGAAAAACATATCCATAGTTCTACCCCTAATCATGTCAATTTCATCAAGTGTTCATACTCATCAACAAAATAGCTTTCATTGAACGAAAAAATAGACACTTATTTGAAACCATTCAAACTCTTTTGTTCCATGGTAATGTACCTTATCAGCTTTAGGGTAATATTCTCCTTATTGCTTGCTATCTCACTAATCACATGCCCTTGTTAGTGATCTAGAATAAAAAACCGCAATCTGATTTGTTCCCTCACATATCCCTTTACCTCCCCTCCTTTTGTGCTTGGTTCAGCATGTTTTGTTCATAATCTTAGTCCTAGTCTTGATAAATTTTATGCCAATTCTGACAAGTGTGTTTTCCTTGGGTACCCTTCATCTCAAAAGAGGTATAAATGTTATTTTACTGACCAGTCTGTTTGCCATTACCCTCTCTCCCAAGCCAGTTTCTCCACTAGCACTCCTTTCATTGTATTTCCATCCTTGTCCCTTTTCCTCTCCTTCTTTCATAAACCAAAAGGCCTTCACTTCTGTCAGGCACATCTTTTTGTTTCTTTCCTCTCATATATACCTTGGGTCAATGGCAATCAATTTTTTTTCAGATAATAGAAAATAATAGCCCCTGACAAGTTTTAACATTCAGTAGTGAAGAACTTGAAGCTTATCCTGCTTGATCATTATATATCCAAGACGAACTAGAAACTAAAATGAGGATTTTGTATGGTTCATCCATTTAAGTTTGAATACTTCAAAGTAAATAAGTGGTAAAAGAAAATAGAAAATAAAAGAAGTAAATTTAAGTGTAACCAACCAATATTGTACAGCATGAAATGTATCTGTTCACTGCCAAGTAGATGGCCGTAAATTTAAGAAAAACTAGCTACATAAGGCAAATAATGGTATAATCTCCCAAATAAAAAAACACTTAAAAATGTACCTTGCTTATAGTATTTATGTAACAGTAAGCATACTCAAAATATTTTACATAGCTCGACTGAAAACTACAAGACCCTGAACACACCTAGATATTCCTTGAGGTAAAGGGGTTGCAGATCTACTGGCTTGATTAGGCTGGCCATTAGCAACATTTTGTATTTGGCTCTGGCTAACCTGCTGCTGAGACTGTTGAACTTGTTGCTGTGGTTGGGCATTTCCAGACTCTGCTGGTAATGGTTTTCCAGCCACCCCTTGATTTGTAGAATTAGTCCCTTGAGGAAGCTGGGATTTTTCAGCTTGTTGGGTATAGCTAGAACCCCTTTGTTGGAAAAATTTGTTAGATGAATTATAATTGTAGGAATATAAATGTTGGATCTTCTGAAGGACCTCTTCAACAGGAGGTGGAGGCCCAGGAGATTTTGCATGCCTATATCGGCAATCAGGCCCATTAGGACAAAATCCCAACTTGTACCTGCAGATGCAAAAGTTTTAAAATTAGAAGCATACAATTTGACAATATCTTACCACAAAGAAGTTAAAGTCAGAAACAATTGAACTCAACAAACATAGAATGAAAAACATTTTTGGACGAAAGAAGAATATTATTTATAAAAGCGTGGGGTAAATAACACAAATGAAACAATAGCTGTATAGCATATCCTCCCCAGACAGCATTGAAAGGCAAAATAGAGAGGACTGCATACATAATCCCAGCTTAAAAAAAAAAAAAAAAAAAAAATCCCTCCTAACTCTTCGAATATCCATCAAAGAAAGCAGCTCCATGTAAAACATCATACAGCTGCCAATAAGTAATTATTGATGCTCCATCAATAACAAATAAGGGTAGAAACTTATTTGCAAAAACTCATCAATAACAAATAAAGGTAGTAATTATTGATGCTCCAGCAGCTAGAATACAATGTATAATGAAAGTAGAAACTATAATTAAAATATGCAATCAAAGAAAGAAGAACAAAAGTACTGAAAATTTTATCACCTTGAACATTCACCACATGCCAGACTCCATCAACCAGTCTATAACCCTATAAAAGAATATCACTCAATTCATCTAATGAAACGTCCCCATTTATATATATATCAAGTAACTTGGTAGAAGACGCACATAAGAATTCTCAAACCAAACTAGTTGAGAGCACAAAATCCTTAACACCATAACTCACAACCAAACCAGAAACAACTTAAACACACGATATGCCAATATTCAATCAAAACTCAACAAAACCGGAAAAATTGAATACCAATCACCACAACCTAAATAAAAACGAACATATCTATACATACTCACACACTTACATGTTACACTCCTTGATGTCTTCATTGGTGTGTTTATACACGCAATCCTGTTCTCGACACTCTCCATAGAGCCTGAAGAACCGGCAAACAGGCATCCGCGCCTTGTCATACTGGTGCAGGAACCCGCAAGCGTCGCCCTTCATGCACAGGCTACGCAGCCAGTGCCGGCACACCGTCTGCCGGAAGCTCCGCCGCCCGGGGACGTTGCCGGGCCCGGGGTCGGCTGCGGAGGGGGCAGGAGGGGGAGGACCTCCGTTGGAGACGGCGGAAGCGGCCGCGGAGGAGTCGTGCTGAACGAGTGGGCCTGAGGGAGCGGCGGCGGCGGCGGAGGGAGCGGTGTCGAGGCCGCCCTCGAAATCGAAGCTGAGGACTCCCTCGGAATCCTCCATTGGAATTGAAGAGTGGAATTTAAAGCGGATTAAGTATTTGAAAGGTGCGTGTGAATACGATGCATTCGGAGACGAAGGAAGAGTGAGTCACTGTGGTGGAAAAAAAATGCGAGGGACCGAAACGGAAACACTCAGCTTGCTGGTTCGTGATTTTGGAGGACGCGCTTGGGTTTTTGAGTTCTTCTGTTTTAGGTTTTACTTGGGTACCATATTTTTTTTCTTTTGTTTTAGGTTTTATTAGTATAAATATGATAAGATTTTAATTTATATGGCAAGCTCCAATAAAATATAATCTATCCTCTTTGCTAAATTAATACATTTTTGTCTCTCATTTTAAAATAAAATGATTTATTACTTATTTTAGAGAATCTTATTTAATTTTTATTTATATTTTTTTTCTAACATGTTTTATTAATTAAATATTCTATAATATTTTAAATAAATATCTCAGATCCAGATTGAATTCAAGCAAACTAAAATAAATAAAAACATAAATATGTTAGATCTAGGGTTCAATTCAAGAAAAAAATAAATGAATAAAACATATGTAAATTAAATACTTGATCAAAATAGCATATTTCCTAAAATAATGGTACTTAATATCTCTAACCTAAAATAAATAATAAAAAATTCTGATTAAATAAAATTGAAGAACTAAAATTGTATTTTTATTTTATTTTATTTATTGGTAAAAATATTAAAATTTTACATAATAAACTCGTTAAATAAGTAATGTTGTCTGTAAATCTTATTTGATTTTAAAATTTTCTGTAAATTATATGGATTATACTCAAAAGAGTATATTAGAAGAGATTACTATATGATCTAAGATAATTACATGTCAGTTATTCTAACTTATTTTAACGTGGCTTAAATTAAGTTTTACTAATTTTTGTTTATGAATTAAAAACTAGATTAGGCGTCATGAACATTCACCGAAGAATAATCATATGGTCATCTCAAAATTATAAATTAATATATGTACCAATAATATAAATGGTTTCCATACCATTGTCTAATTAGAAATCATGCTAATAATGATTTTCAATATAGTTATTAACAGTATCAACAAAAACTAATATGCATATCAATTTTTTTATTTGTTTTGCAATACTTTCTTAATAAACGACCAGATAGTACTCTTACCAAAATAATGGATCTAAATTTGGCTTGCTATCTTCTCATAAACTTGAAGTAACAAGATACAACTGAAGTGATAGGTGGGGTTGCATCAGACTTTTTAAAAGATCATTATCCGGTAATTACAATTAGTATTTTCTTTTCTTGTAATATGTGCATTTAAATAAGCTTGGCAAAAGGACTAAAGTGCCTTGGAGCCACCATATAAGTTTGAGGAAACTGAATGTCATATCTTTAGGGGTAGGATTAAGATTTGCAAAGTAGAGTTTGGTTTAAATTTAGGCTACAAACTCTGTTTACAAAAACGAAAGTCTTCGTCTCAATAAAACTGGTTTCTAAATAAAAGTTTAACATACTAACATATTTTAAAGAAAAAAAACAATTGAATTTTCTCTGTAAACTAAATTTGAAGACCTGAAACTAAAAACCAAAAATTGTTTATATCTATCAAGAGGTCCGATCCTGAGCAAATCCATTTTTTGACAGAAAAACTTTTACTATTTTTGGTTACTTTAATTAAGGAAAATGTCATATTATCTGTTAAACCCATCAAAGCACTTTCACCACATGGAATGCACCAAATTGATACAGACGCCCAAAATTTTCTTTTAGGTCCGTCATCACTTTTACCACATCCTGCCATTGATGTTGTTTCAGGAACAATATGCAGTATAATATGGGATGGGCACAATAAAAGCACTTGGTACTTCAATTGAATACTTTAATATACTAATTAAACTTAAGTAAATCAAAACATCAAAAGATTCAAAGGCTGCGCCAAAATAATTGAATTGAAAAGATAAAATTGACAAAATATATAAACCTCCAAAACTGAAGGAAAAGCTTACTTACTCCTAACTCACCATTATCATTCAGTGACGCATATCACATAGCATCTCAATATCCTGTAATACAAACAAATTCTACAACAAACAAATACGTAGTAATCATAAATACAAGAATTATGTTGTATAATTAGTAGCAAATTACATTGTACAATCTGAAATACAATCCAAGGTTCACCAATCTATGCCCAAGTCTCTAGAAACAAATAGTTTGTCAATGTATTGGATTAGAGGTGCTGATGCTGTGACATAACTTTGCATGTGAACTTTTGCTGACGCCTCTGAAGCAAATATTCCAACAACAAATAAAAAAGAAAAGTGAACATCATAATCACGTCAACTTTAAATTACTAAACAAGTTTGAACAAAAAAAATATCTGACAATGACTCCTTTTTCCTATTCTTCTAAACAGTCTTGAATTACCTTTGAGGAAGAATGCTAAATAAGAATAACCGCAAGAAACAATACGATTAAACAAATAGAATTCATATCATGTAGTTTTAATGTGTTATGCTTCTAGAAGCTGTTAAGGACATAGACGCTGGCTACAGAGCAAAGTTGGGACCTTAAAGAGAAAAGCTACATCATCAAAATGTGGTGGTAGATTTAGATTACCATGCCACAAACATCAAGGTTAAACCAGAGATGCAATTGCTAACTTAGAAAAGGTAGGGGAAAATGGTAAAGTATTAATTCATCGCAAATAGATTTTACATAACTCAAATCTCAAGCTGCCTGTCTCCCCAGCTCAAGCTCCAAAGCCAATTAACTTTCCAGTGATATTTTTCAGGATTTAAATTTCAATAAAAGCGCAAGCAAGCTAAATACTCTAATTACCATCCTCATTGAGTTTCTTCAGAAGTTGTTCCTTTGTAGGAAGGACATACATTCCAGCAGAAACAGCCTTCCGGATTGCCCAACCATGGTGAGGTGCAAACACCTGATCGTAAGCTTTGGAAGCTGGATCCTTAAGGGAATTACCCCTGCCAAAAAGACACATAGTAACTCAGCTCATTTACTATCAGATCTAACACCATGTGTTTCTTACACATAGATGTATTTTCTGACTTAACATAAGAAATAAACTTTGGTTTAATATTTATCAATTATGCAACCCACCTCAGCACAATAAGGCTGTGGAGATAAACAAGATGAATGGGGAGAATATTCTCAATTTAACAACTTCTATTATTTTTCTCTTTTCATGAAACTGATCGTAAGATTGAACCTGAACCAGTTGGCTGCTGATGAGAGAAATGCAGTAAGTTTACTGGTCAGTAGTAGTTAGTTTACAAAGGAAAATGACAATTAGAGCAGTCACCAGCTTTAAACAACAGAGTACGTAAGACAATTAGAGCAGTCACCAGCTTTAACAGATTGCTTGTATTATTTAGGGGATGAACATCGAAAAGGACAAGGTATGAAGAACAACTACTGTACTAAAAAAAAAGCCTTAGATAAGATTTTCAGACTCTTCCTAGAGTGTTCAACTTTTGTTAGTTGCCTCTTGTGGTGACTTGAGTGCGTATTTCTAGATTTTCATGTAACTCTCCACGTCTGATTAATGTGGCTTGATAGTTAGCAGCCCCACATGTTGAGTAGTGGGTCAAGCACCCTTCATACTTGGTAACTCCTTAGTTATAAGCGTATTTTGCGATCAGTTGATGATGGTAGGGATTTAGTCTTAGGTTCCATAGGTTGTGTTTTTCAGTTTTATGGGAGGGATCGGTACTGTAGCTAACTAGCAAAGTCAGTCATTATGCCGATGTATAACGAGACACTAAAACTACAAATGAACATATAGTTCCACACTTCAACTAGATTATTTTAAAGGAAAAGCCCATATGCTAGGCACCAAGCCAGCCCATAAGATAAAGGTGTGGCAAGTTGAAGATTGGACTCGCAACTAGGCAGGCCACCTACTTTCCTCCTCTAGCCTACTGTTCAAAAAACACAAACTAAATATAAGCAAATTAAAATAAATGGTAAATATGGCATTTCTATTCCTTATGCCTTCATTCATACAAAACAAAAGGGAAAGGGTTCAATTGGTACTCTCCCTTTTTTCTCATGGACAAAAGCAGAACCTTACTCTTCAGCTTCATTGCACTCTATTTCCACTCTTTCGCAAGGTTTCAGAAACGGTCCAGAATCAGGGTTTTTGGTGTCTCCTTGACAACATTGCAACGGCAGTCCCAATGCTGCAGTATCAAGGATGTGACTAGGCTACAACCACAATTTGAAAGTAGCTCTTCATTGTCTTAAAATTATCAATCCATAGCAGCATAGCAAACTTGGAATTCAATATTCCTATTGTTTCACTCATACAAAGCGGAAGGGTAATGCCTCAATCATCACTATCTTTTTTCCACATTGACTACTGGATACCCATAGATGAGTAATGGAAGCTATCCCTTTATTTTCATTGCAATCTATCTCCACTCCTTTGGCAAGGTTTTAGATAACAGCCCGTAGCCACAATTACAGTTGCAACATCAAGAGGGTTTTGAGGTCCCCTAGACCATATCGCGACTAAATCACAATCACAAGTTAAAACCTCACTCCTTAGTGTCTTAAATGAGAATTCTTATTCCTTAAAGTGGATGAAAAGGAGAAACTATCCCTTCATTGTCCGTGCACTTCATTTCCACTTTTTCGCAAGGTTATAAACACAGTCCACACAGCAATTGTGACCGTAACATCAGGGTTTTTTGGAAGTCTCCGCACCACGTCACAACTACAATTGTAACAGTAACATCAAGGTTTCGGAGGTCTCAGCTAGCAGGTCACAACCACAATTGCAGCAACAATTTTCGATAATATCAACAATCACAATTTACAACATTGTTCCAAGCATAATGTAAACCAGTGAGTGATGCACATACTCAGTAACTAGAATCTGCTCAAAGAGTACTCTGACCATGTCAAGTCCGCGCTTCACTCTCAGCAGATTCCGCGTGTGGCTACCTCCCTTCCTGACAGTGCCATTTCGCACATCCAGTTCAATCAGACACTGTAAGCTCTGAATAGACTTCGACGCCTCAGCCAGATCATGAACCTAAACATCACCACATCAAACAATCAACCACAATCCATTCCAGCCATAAAAAACAGCATCAAGTGAAAAAATAAACAATAAAAAGGTTTAAATCTACGATCCTCAGTGAGGTAATCGAATACCTTGGCAACGTAATCCATCTCGGCGAACTTGAAGGCGACGCCCAAGCAACCAAAAAGAGGGGAGACGAGAGCGCAGGCGTGGGAGAAGGGAGCAACCTTCACCTCTAAGCTCTGCGAATCGGTGACGACGCTCGCAAGTTCCTTGAATGCCTCTGCGATTCTCGGCAGAGTTCTGTCACCGTTCCCCTCTGCCATCGACAAGGACGATCCTTCCCTTCGCACTCTTTCTTTGCTCAATTGCTGTGTTTGCTTCTTCGAGTTGTTCTAGCAACACCTTCGAACTTCTGTAGTTGAGTTTCCAAAGCTATGGTATGCTTCACGTAATTCAATTTTCCATGGAATTTCGTTTTAGTTTTAATGCTTTTAAAAATATTATTTTGGTTTTTTGTATTTTTTATAAATTACAAATGATAAATTATATCTCTTTTTAAAAAATAAACGTCAAACAAGTGTTTTAAAAAAAAACCATTAAAAAATATCTAACTATTTTAAAAATTAGATCTTTGATTTTAACTTGAATGTTTTTCATCATATATAATATCCATGCATTACTTGAATGCATTATATAAGGAGAAATTTTATGTTCTTTTACTGAAATGGGATTTTTTTTTTTTTGTCAATGCATAAATTAAAAAAAATTATATATATATATATATATATATATATATATATATATATATATATATATATATATAATTGAGAAAATCGTACTAACATCACTTCAAAATAAAAAATAAAAGGTGTTTTATAACACGATTTTAATTTAATTTTTTTTAAGATTTAGATAAAAAATAATACTAGTATAACTTCTGTTACTATATTATTATGATTAATAATAATTCTTTTGAATATTATTAATAATATTAAAATAATAATAGTATTAATAATAAAATAATATAATTATAATTACTAATATTATTGGTTATATTAATGATATAAATATTTTAATTATTATTTATTTTGTTATTAATTATAATCATAATTAAATTATGTAATAAAAACTATTATTATTATTTATAATAATATAATTATTATTAATAATATTAATTATTATTAATTATAATAATAAATATAAACATATTTATTATATTTATTTTATTATTAATTGTAATTAAAATAATATTAATAGAATAAATTGGTATGCTAATAACTTTTTAAAGATCAACTTGAATTCTTAGGAATAGGTTTAGATTATCTTACTTTTTATTTATTCTATAAATTTATGATATTGATTTTGGTTTATTCTCCTATGTATTTTTTATTTTATTTTTAAATATCGTTACTAAAAACTTAGTTATTTCTTGTAAGTTAAAAAAAAAAACACTATTTATATTGGTAGGAAACTTATTTCTTACTATTTTATAAAAAAATTGTAAAAATATTTTCACAAAATATGAATATTTCCAGTAGTGTATTATATTTGTATCAAAAAACGATATACCAAGAGTGAGATATTATTTATATTAATTTATTAAATAATTATTATAAAATATAACAATATTATAGTTTATGATATAATTATAATAAATATATAATAATAATTTTATAATATAATAATAGAAATCATATTAAATAATACAACTTTTATATAAATATTTATAGAATTCGTACTTAGTACATTTCTCCCTAAATTAAAAAAAAAAAATCGTAGAAGCACGATTTCTTCGTTATCCAAATCAGTAAATTTTAAGAAAAGTTGCACTGTTTCAACGAAAAAAATTGAAATTTTCAATCCAAATTGATTGTCTAAAAAACATTAATGAACGCACTCATTGATCCATTTGTTTTATTAACAAATGATTTATGAAAATAATTTGAGTTTGTAAAATATATTTTATTTTATTAATGTTTAAATTATTTTATTTTCTGATAAAAATAAATAAATAAACTTTCTAAATATGATTATAATAGGTATTTTAAACACGATCTTGAGAAAATGATTAAATTTAATATTGACGTGTATTTAATATTCAAAATCAAACTTATTTAAAAGAATAATAAAAAAATTATTAGAATTTTTTTCTTTTATAATTTTTTTATTATAAAAATACCAAACTATATTATGATAAAAATATTTTTTTAAATTTATATATAAAAGAAATTGATACTTATGTAATAAAACAAATTGATCTTCTCAAACTAGAAACATTAATTTAATTATACTCATATTTTATGTTGTATTTAACCGTCTCAAATCCATTAAAATTACAAAATGTATTTAATTATTTTGTTACATATTATCTTATTAATTATTTTTAATCTATTATTATTATTAGTAGTATGTATAATATTAGATATTATTTATTATCTTTTGAACCATCAATTATTATTTTTTAGATTATTATTGTCTTTTTTAGTTTTATGAGAGGCTAAATTAGAAAATTAGTTTTAGGGGAATCAACCAAAACAAATAAATTTTGAGAGGATTGTAATATTTTTTTTAATAAAAACTTAAAAAAAATGCAAGTTATCGGTAAAATAATCTTCAAGATTTCTTCTATCCCATGGTCCTAAATAGTAGCGGATCTTGATCATTGATCTTGGGGTCAAATAATATATTATTAATAAATAATAAATAAATATAAAAGGAAGAAAGATGATAAAATGGTGAAATAATAAAATTGTAGATACATATTTAAATATATTAAATGATCATTAGGTTTGAGGGGGAACAAAATCATAAATTATATGAGAGTTACAAAACTAAGGAGGGACTAAAAGGATAAAATTATAAATATACAAGTAAATATATTAAATGTTCATTAAATTTAGGGGGCTAAAATCATAAATTACGTGAGAGTTACAAAACTTTGAGGGGGTCACAGTCCCCCTCAACTCCTAAGAAGATCTGTCACTCTATTGGTCCTAACCAGAAGCTAGATGATATTAAATTCAAACACCAATATGTATTCTACAATTGTCATCAACAGTCTTAAGAAATATATAGATGAATGTCAACAAACAAATCATCAGGAGATAAAAGGTTTGTAAGCGCAAAATGAAGTTAAGCTCATGCAAATTCAACAAAAAGCAGTAAAAGATCTGGAATTAGTTCCAAAGCAATATCAGGTCAAGCTCCAAACTTTACAAAAAAAGAAATTAAAGGCCTTTATTAAACAACTCCAATCAATCAAGTCAAATATGCAATTAGAAGATACCACAACATCAGTCAAGCGTGAACCTAATAATCACGATCATCGACTATCAAAACGCACACAAGTAAAAAGTCAACGTGAACACAAGTAAAAAAAATCCTTTTAAACACAAGGTCAAGCCACCAAGTCAAGTAATAAGGAACCAAGGGATAATGTTAAGCACAGGCACACTAATCAAACAACTATTAAACTCCCACCTTGGAGCTCTTGTTAAAAACTTATGGTCAAAGCCTTACCTTAGCATAATTATACACATTCTCAACAATATACACAAATAATCAAAATATGCGAAAAGGATAACAATCATTAATTCATTCTCCTAGCTAATGGGAATCACTTATGTTGGAAAAGTATGATGGCTCAACAAAGTAAATTTGTATACCAATAATGGAGTAATCATGTGTCGAGTTTTTTCCACCATGTTACAAGGACCAACATTATGATGGTGCAACTCTTTATTAGTTTCAAGTTAGGCTCCCAGCAAATAATACGCATGAAGCCACTTTTGTGACTTTAGAAAGTATGAAACAAGGTGAGGGTGAATCTCTTTACAGTTTCATGGAATGATTTGAAAAAGTATCAAATTCCTACCAAATTTACACTAGGTTGTTGCATTACACACAATATAAGTTGTTATAGACATTTGATTAATAGTTTATTTGTTTTTCCATTGAGATCCCTTGATGAGTTTCGTGCTCGAGCAATCAATATATTTACATGGAGGAAAACAATGTTAGATTTAAAAAAAAAAAGGAAAGGCACTTCACTACAAAAAAAAAGCCTATTACCTACGGAATATTACCTACGGATAAAAATCCGTAGGTAAATTTTACATTACCTACGGATATTACCCACGGATGAAAATCCGTAGGTAAATTGTACATTACCTATGGATATTACCTACAGAATTCTATTCGTAGGTAATTATCCATTACCTACGGATATTATCCGTAGGTAATGTAATCCGTGGATAATTTCGTAGGTAATTACCTACGGAATTTTATCCGTAGGTAAAGTGTACATTACCTACGGAATTCTATCCGTGAGTAATTATCCATTACCTACGGATATTATCCGTAGGTAATGTCATCCGTGGGTAATTCCGTAGGTAATTACCTACGAATTACCATCCGTAAGTAAATTATATTAAACTAAAAGAATTGTCACTAGCAAGAATCGAACCCAGTACCTTAAAGTTGAAAACTGATACTCATACCACTAAACTATTAGGATATTCTAATAATAATTTACAACTAAATTATACTTATATTTATTTGTGTAAATATATAAATATATAAATACATAAATACATAAATACATAAATACATAAATAGATAAATATATAAATATATAAATACATAAATATATAAATACATAAATACATAAATACATAAATATAAATATATAAATATATAAATATAAATATATAAATACAAATATATAAATATATAAATATATCAAAATATAAATATATTTTATATTTATATATTTTATATTTATATATATTTTATATTTATATATTTTATATTTATATATTTTATATTTATATATTTTATATTTATATATATTTTATATTTACACGGATAAATATAAATATAATTTATTTGTAAATTATTATCAAAATATCCTAATAGCTTAATGGTTGGAGTATCAGCCTCCAACTCGAGGCATCGGGTTCGAATCATGTCAATGACAATTCCCTTAATCTAATAATAATTCAAAGTTCCAAAAATATAATAAATAATAAAAATATAATATAAAGGGGAGGGGTTGTAATAAATAAAAATATTTTGTTTAGGTGAATGCATTACCTACGGATTATAATCCGTAGGTAATTACCTACGACCAAATTACCTACGGATTTTTGTCATTACCTACGGATTTTACCCGTAGATAATAGACATTTTTTTTGTAGTGCTTCTCACTAGTACAAAATTGGGTTTGTATGTCTGTTATTTTGATCTTTTTACGTTAGAAATAAGTCCAACATTAATACAAGAGACGTAAATTTACATTGAACATCATGGGTAACTAACATAAATTTTATCTTTTTTTCTTGCAAGTCCAGGTATCATATTTTAATATACAATAATTCAAACATACAATATAATACAAAGACAAAAACTAACACAAAAACTAAGCTACGTAAATATTAAAGTACATAATACAATACAAACTAGAAATGTTGAACAAAAAAACCTTATTATTTTGTAATATCATGTCTGATAGTGGAGATGGATGAATATTGAAATACCTAAAATATTAATTTGACTACAGTTAACATGCAACGATAAATGAACTTAACAAGTGTTGAAAACAATTACTTCTGCTTATACCCGCATAAACTTTTGTGTATTACATGTGCTTAGGAGCATATTTTGGAAAAACTGTTAGAAAAATCCCCTTCGAAAATTTGTCCCCTCTTCTTCGTCTTTTTCTCTTTATTTTGATATGTTGTGCATCTGAATCCGACATCCAAGTCAAAAGTTATCTTGTTTCAAACATTTTTCGCTTTCTTTTCATCATAAAACCCTAATACACAAAACAACAACACTAAACCCCCAATATACAAATTACAACAACAACTACTACAACAAAAACGTAGGATTCAAACGCATAGAACATTAACTACAATAGTTCAATATCAATAACAATTTAGTGGAAACATTCAATTTCAACATAAAAGAGGAGACGAGACACATAGAATACTAACCTCAAATATACAAAAAATGTTGTAAAACTCGAATTCAATCGGAGATAAATGTCAACCATCACAAATAAGACACAATGAAAATATTTTCGTCACTCACTGTGGTCGAAATATACCTAGAGAGGAGCTGGTAATCGTTGTTCTCGTCATCATTCTAAAAAACCCTTGCTGCGCGAGACAAAGAAGTGGTGCAGAAATAGAATAAAACGCAACTTTTAGGTCGGACCCATAAGGAACCGACGTAAAAGATGTCTTTTACGTTGGACCCTTATTGGTATAACGTAAAAGACTTTTTTTACGTCACCCCTTTTATGGGTCCGACATAAAAGTCTCATCCAATATTTACAAAATTACCACCATATTTTTTTAGGTCGGTTATTTTTGGATCTGACGAGAATTAGGTGACATAAAAGGGTTTTTCTGCACTAGTGTCTCCTCAAACTTACTCGGATTAATCCTTTTAAAAACCTAGGATAGCTAAGTATGAATGTTACACATCTCTAAATGATAGTAGAGAACACATATTGCAAAAGGTTTTCAAGTTTGAATTGATACGTGCACCACCATCTCTATCATTTTCGGCTCATGATAATACCACCAAATACTATCATTTTCACTAGAATTATGGGCATACTACTGACCTATTCCAACAAGTCAAAGATATAATCGAGGAACTTATCTGATTTGGTTCTCTTACTTACTTCATTTGCAACGACTTAAAGTTATAAAACTCACATATATTATACCTTACTTAGGGTCACACGATTATAAAAAGTGTACCTTACCCGAGATTGCACGAGTATAAAAATTATACATTGCTCAGGGTCACGTGAGTATAAAAGTTGTACCTAACTTGGGGTCACACGAGTATAAAAAGTTGTACCTTACTCGGGGTCGTACGAGTATAAAAATTGTACTTTACTCGGGGTCACACGAATATAAAAAGTGTACTATACTTGAGGTCACACAAATATAAAAATTGTATTGTACTTGGAATCACATTAGTATAAAAATTGTACCTTACTTGGGGTCACACGAATATAAAAGTTGTATCTTATCCAAGATCACACGAGTATAAAAATTATACCTTATCCGAGGTCATACAAGTATAAAAATTGTACCTTAATCGGGGTCACACAAATTATACATACCTTACTCCGGTATATGAGTTATCAAAATATATATCTACCTTACTCTAGATCACACGAGTTATACATACATCACTCAAGTATATGAGTTATCAAAATTTGTATTTATCTTATTTGAGATCATACGAGTATACATATCTTATTCGGATGTACAAGTTATCAAAATTTGTGCCTTAAAAACTCTTATCGGAGTCACGAGTCTAACATTTGCATGTGTTACTAATAGTTGCATGGTTTATGAACAAGACGATTTGTAATTTCATAATCATGGTATATACACATGATAAAATGTAAATCATTTTTTAGATTGATGAAGTTTTGTTTTAGTTTAAGGGAGGGGGATTCTTCTCTCAAAGTATCACTCGAGGTCGCATGGTTTTCCATAGAATGATCTTCTTGAGCTCAGGGTTGATGGGAGCCCTATCGAGCTCATCTTTCATTTATCTAAAATTTTCAATCCATTATCTTTACATGATAAATAAATAGGTTTTATTGATTAGATCTCACGAATATATTTTTGTTTAATTTAATAATGATTTATAAGATAAACAAGTTCAAACTGAAAATTACTCATCTATATGACTGAATGATAAATTCAACCTTAAACTTGTTTGGTCTCTATTCCTAAAAGAACTCAACCTCCAATCTTGGGGGACTTGTGTATTTAGTTGACCCAAATTCATTAAAATCACTTTATTTATTTAATTATCTTGTTACATATTATTTTATTAATTATCTTTTATCAATTATAATTTTTGTATAATATTTATATCAGTTATTATTTTTTGGTTATTATTATCTTTTAGGTCTTATATAAGAAGACTCACTTAGGAAGTGAATCTCATATTGTCACTCATTCCCTCACACATACATTATTCTCTTGTGTAATTCAAAGTACCTTTTGCAGGTGATCTTATACTCTTTCTAAAAGGAAGTTATTTTTAATATTTTCAAAGTCGTAACTTATATCTTCTCATATTCATTTACGGACCTCCACCGGTCATATAAAAATATATATTAAATTAAAATAAAACTTATCTTAACCTTATTTAATGTTTATTTTTAATTTAAAATAATATTTAATAAAAATAAATAACAAAAATTGAACTACAGTCCCCTAGAATAATAATAGAGACCGATTCCTTTCCTCATTCATGAAAGGATTTTGAATCAAAGAAAATAACCAAATCAGACAACTACTTCACAAAGTAAGGATGAAATTAATCGCCTAAAGAACACTTGTTAAATTTTGTGACATTTATTGGTTTTATGTCACCAATCCTTCCATTTTATTCACATAACATTGTTCAACAACACAAATAAAAGTGATGAGTGAGAGCAATAATAATAACAATATGATCAACAATAATTTGATTTTCTAGATTATTTTAATTATTATATTAAAAGATAGATGCTTTACCTCTTAATTTTGTTTATGGATTTTAATCTTCATATTTTTTTCTTAATCATAAATGTTTGGACCGAGCAACATTTATTGTAATTTTGATTATTGTGAATAATATTATCATTTTGTGTGATAACTTTTATAATATTATCTTTAATTTCAATAGGTTTTAACCTCATCAAACGATAGTTAAATAAATTCATTCAAAATTTAGTACTTGTCTATTATTTTTCTTTAGTTTTTAAAAAATAGAAAATTTGTTTACTTTTTTAACTAAAATTCAAAATTAATATAAAATATGTTTTATTTTAAGTTGTCATTAATCTTTAATTTCAATAGGTGTTAACCTCATCAAACGATAGTTAAATAAATTCATTCAAAATTTAGTACTTGTCTATTATTTTTCTTTAGTTTTTAAAAAATAGAAAATTTGTTTACTTTTTTAACTAAAATTCAAAACTAATATAAAATATGTTTTATTTTAAGTTGTCATTAATAATATTAACGTCACATAGTTATATAACATTATTACTTTTTATCATTAGAAAATTATCAAATTTATTTCCTACTTTTGTTACAATTTTTTATTATTATTATTGAAGTCTCTTTCTTCTACAATATTTTTTAAACTAATATTATTAAATAAATTATTCTTTCATTTTATCTAAAAAACAAACTAAGACTCATCTTTAAAACTAATATTAAACCATAAATGAAACAAAATTTAATTATTTGTAATTATTAACAGAATTATTATAAATATTTCTGATAAATAATTTCCTGGATGATCACTTTATATATAATTATTTATGAATTTACTAATTTTATGAGAGTCAAAAAGTAATGCAGCAGACAAGTGGAGAAGAATAAGGAAATCCACGGATTATAGTGTAAAACAATATTTATAAAAGAATATAGATAATCATAAGGCTTAAATGAAAAAAACTCATCTTTAAAACTAATATTAAATCATAAATGAAACAAATTTTAATTATTAGTAACTATTAACAGAATTATTATAAATATTTCTGATAAATAATTTCCTGGATGATCACTTTATATATAATTATTTATGAATTTACCAATTTTATTACTGTTGGAAATTATAACAAAAGTTAAAGTTTCTTCGACATTTATTTACCCATGTAAATTTTATGACAGATTATTTTATAATGAAATATAGTTACCAACGGATTTTTACAACTTTCGAAACGTTAACAATAAAAGAAATTCTTTTAATGATTAAATAAACTATTCATATTTCTTTTAACGAATGTAAAATTAATTATTTTTATTCATATTAAATATCGTTTAATATAAATCCATAAAACTAACTCATTTCTTCCCCCACATTATTTCATAACGAATTAATTGAAATACATTATTTTAATATGAAAATATATAATTTAGTGACATATTTTATATATATATATATATATATATATATATATATATATATATATATATAAAATTAGACAGGTTTACATTTTTTATATAAAGAGTTGATGTTAAAAATAATTTATATTTTTTATTTTTTTTATTAATTGATATATTTTTTAAAGAAAAACCGTGATACACTAAAAATCTTGAAATTTAATTTTAACGATATTATATAATGAATATGAGACTAAAATATTTTATTTCTTACATAATTATAAGACTTGTTTCGGCTCATATCTCTTAATTTTTAATTAAGAATTATATTCCAATAACTCATAAATATTATATTGATATACATCATTTTTTTTTATAATTATATTTAGAGAAAATATCTTATTAAATCATTAGACGTCAATGACAATAGACTAAAATATGTTACCTATTTATTATTTACTTTTATACAAACATTTTTATCACTCATTTTTTCTCTTTTTATTTATTGATATATTTTTTAAAGATAAAATCATTATATACTAAAAATCTAAAATAATCTAAAATAGATAATATTTTAAATATAAAAATTAATTTTAACAATATTATCATTAAAAATATGAGACTAAAATATTCTATTTCATATTATGACATCTAAATCTAGCTTTACTCCTATCTTTTAACTTTCAATTAGAAATTATATTTCAATAACTTATAAATCTTATATTGATATACATCATCTTTTTGTTTTTATCAATGAAATTTGAAGATAATATCTTATTAAATGTGAATCATAATGGTCTAAAATATGTCACCTATTTATTATTTACTCTTATAAAAACATTTTCATCACTAATTTGTTGGAAATGTTTTATTAATATCAACAATTTCGTTACCCAGCTAAACTGACATAAGTGTGAAAGTCTGGCAAAATACACCTCAGAGCAGCACCCACAAACTAGCTCTCAACATTAATAGACTCCACCACCGACCACATAAATTCCTTTCGGAATTGGCCTCCAACATTTTTCGGCCCACCAACATGTACCGTAATGCATCCAAACTGTGAAAAAAAGGTTTATTTAGTTTAGTTAAATGGAGATAATTTGAATAAAAATATTTCTAATTGTTAAACATAACTAGATTAATTTCAGTAGTAAATTTACATCGAAACGTCTATTGTTTTATTTAAAAATGGAAATGGATTTTTCTAACACCAAAATAATTTTAACGGAATGAAATTTGAATTACTTTTAATTTTGTACTGCTTTTTCCGTGCCAAGTAGTGGTCCTGCATGGAAAATGTTATCGTAAATTTGAAGCATTCATTATTATTTTCTTTGTATAACAGCACACTCAATTTCAAGAGATAGATACATGGTGACCACTTCTTTTCAGCATACGAGCCTTCATCACACGAAACGTCAATACTGTGTCATGCGTACGCACGTATTAATCATGTCTGAAACTCTCCACCGAAAATAGTTTCGAATCAGTTAACAATTTATAAGATTGAATTGGTAATAGTTATTAAACAGCTTCTGGAATGCAAATAAAAATTTCTCGTCCAACTTTGATTTAAATTTTAAGTGAACCAAATAGCCTATTATTAAAACTACTCTGCTTTCTAATTCTTTTCAATAATGTAATTATAACGTTCCTGTGTTTCCTTTGCAAACAATTTAAAGGTGCAAACAATCCAAAAGATCTCAGCGTTCTGCATTGCATTCATTGAGTCACAAACTAGGAGATATTACTATTCTGTCTTGCAAATCAAGCACAGCTGTAACCTTAATCAAAATTCATCCGTGACAATAACCATATACACAAATCACTATTATCATTAAATACATGTAATATATACGAATAAGTAAAGAAAAATAAAAAAAATAAATATAATGGTAGGTAGGTAGGTACTAGAAGTAGTAGTAAGGATTCGGTTCTGCACAGCTCAGTCTCAATTTGCCTTAATTGGTCCCAAGCGGCAGCTAGCCCAACACCACGAACTTAAAAACTCGCATAAAAATTCAACCCCACAATCAAATCTAGCTTTGGATTTTCTTCCCTCTAATCTCCCTTGTTTGTCTTCTCCTCTCAACAATTCGAAGACAAAGTGGACAACGTAGTGGCAGAGGAGGTTCTGCTGGGGGAGGGGGAGGCATTGTTGTTCTTCAACACCACGGTTGGTAAAATGCTGGTTTTTCTTCTTTGTTCCTCCTTAATTATCTCTCCCCCAAACAACTCTAACTTCTCCAAGTTGGTGTTATTTGCCACCTTCTTCCCCTTGAACAAAACGGATTCAACGTTCTTCTGGCTCAACATCGCCTCAGAAACTGCCAACAAATCCGATTTCATCTGCACTCCCTTGTTTATAACACCGTTTGACTGAATCCGCACATAATTGCTCATCCGACAATCACCAAATGCCATTGATACGGCTTGATCAACCTGCATTATATTATTTGCATTCCCATTAGAATAAATATCTAAATCAATAATTCAAGTAAACCAACCCATTCATTATTTTTAATACTATATCATAAAATATGTCCATTGTGTTTGTAAGGTAGTTTACACATTTATTGTCCTCTCCCTAACTACCAATTCAATTACAACTCCATATCAGTACTGATGGATTGTTATTATTTTAAATTTTACAACAACTTCATTTATAGGAAAAAAAAAACCTAGATTACTAGTCATGTAAAAATTTGTAGAATCATAACAAATTTAAATTATGTAATGATTTATTTTAAAATATTAATCTAAAAAATATGTTAAAAATGTTTATTTAAAAGAATACCGTTAAAATATCATTAATTAAATTGTGTATCACACATTATATTATATTTTAAAATGTTAAAAGACAGAATAAAAATAAAGTTCAAATTATGCATACTAAGAATGCACGTAGAAGAGGAAGATTATTAAATTTGGTGAATTTTACCGTATCGGAAGCTCCTTCGCCAGCTATCCTTACGAAACCCGACGGTGACTTAACGGCGTTAAAGTCTGACTCTCCGTTACCGAGGGAGAGTACGAGGAGGTCGGAGACACCATTACAGAAAGGAAACTCGTGTTTATTATTTAGCACGTGCGTGATGGCAGCAGCCGTTGGATTGTTCATCGCAACGCCTCCATCGACGGCCATGATCTTGGTCCTGCCGTCGACGGACCGCATCTCGGTAGGGCCCGCAAAGGAAGGGTCCGCTGACGTGGCAGCGCATACGTCGTGCATCTTGAAATCGTACCCGTCCATTTCCAGCGCGTCGGCGCGCGAGAAAACGAACGGCGCGCGCGTGACGAGGTCGTAGCACGGGATCAGCACCGGCTTCACGGTGTCCTTCAGCGTGCACTCTCCAAACGTCTTTCGGAAGAGCTTCTCCGCCTTAGCCTCGGGCCGTAGCACTCGCCGGAGGATCCCCGGCCGCCGGGTAATCTTGCGGCGGTTGTCAGTGAGAAACTTCAGCGCCTCTTCGGCGGTAAACAGCGGCTGACCATCCTTCCCGCGCGTGAAGAGCAGCGCGGCAAGTACGCCGCCGACGCCGGAGCCAGCGGCGGCGTCGAAAAAGTCCGCGACACGCGCGTTCACGTCGCCGGACTTGCGGCGGAGACAGGCCTCGAGGTGCGCGAGGGACTTCGCAGCGAGGATGCCATCGGTGGCGCCGGCGCCATCAATGCAGAGGATCCTGACCTTGCCGGCGGCGTGTTTCACCGGTTTGGCATCCCCCGCCGGAAAATTGACGGCGTTAGGAACGGAATTGGTGCGATTCTCCGCGTCGCCGTAGCCGAAGAGGAAATTGTTCTCGAGAATGGAGAATATTTCGTAGGTGAGCTTGTCGACTTCGAAGTTAGAGTCAATCATGTTAAGGTTCATTGGAGATGTGGACATTGCCGCCATTTCTGCAATTCGAGTGAAGTTTTTTTTAGATAGGGAAAGTCTAGAGAGAGAAAGAGGTTTTGAAGAGAGTTTTTGTTTGGTGTCTGTGTTGTTGAAGAATTGTGATGACGAAGAGAGGTGTGGAAGGTGGGTTTATATAGCGAGGAACGGGAGTGAGTAAATGTGACGATCGAAGAACATTCCACATTCCTATGGTAGGCGATTAATCGCCACGCGATTTATGTTTTTTTTTTTTTTTTTGAATTTAATATCAAGGTACTTCAGAAAATAATAAAAGATTAAACCACCAATTTCATGTGTTGTTATAATTTAAAAAATATACATAAAAATTATCTTCTAACTATTAAAGTGTATTTTTGTAAAAGTTTAAAAATATTTATGTTTTTGTAAACTAATTCCAATTTTAAAAAAATAAAGAGAGAAAAAAAATGTTGAATATTGAGGGTTTTTGTCAAAGGAAGGGAGGGAATTGTATTTGAGATGGGTGAAACCGATGGTACTTGAAACAATAGAAAGAAAAGCGATGCGTTGAAAGGAAAGTAAAAATTAGGAGACCGCTAACAAAGTTGGAATTGAAGGACTTTATGGTATGAATTTAAAATATGTTGGTGGGTACATTGTTTGGTTAGTCTCTCCTTCTTTCTTCTTTTTGTGTTCCACCCTTTTCTTCCGTGCTGTTGCTTTATTCCGGTTCCTTTCAATTCAGATTGTTAATTTTAAAACTTAGTGGGGGGAATGTCATGGTTTCTTACACAAACGGAACTCTCTTCTTCTTATATTCTAATATTTCATAACTAAGATATTCAATTTATCGCGTTATTTAATTCAAAGTGTTTTGGTTCACCATTCTTTTTTCCATGGAGGGGGTTGTAGTGGTAAGAGAATGTTATGTTAAAATATTTTTATAGATATTATTATTCTCTAGATGTTTAATAGATATATAATGTTTTTCTTTTCTTAAAAATATGATGTTAAGAACTTTTATAAATAATTGTAAAATGAAGTTTGTTTTTATATCATTCGATAATGAGGTTACATATAACAAGAGAAGTCTTTGTTTATACTAGGAGAGCATATCCAATGCTCTTCGTCTAAGTAATACAATTTTTTTTTCCATTGTATTGAGTTCTACTAAGATGTTGCTTAACTCACAAATATTCTCTTTTAATCTTTAATATTTCGTATTCTTTGTCTTATAATTAATCAATATATTAATTAACTTGTAAGGAATAATTAATTAGATAATTATTTTTTCCACTTATAAAATCACATGTGTTTAGTAATTTTTAAATTTCACAAATTTTGCTATTATTCTAATTTATTTTTATAGTTTCAAAGAAATTTAAATATTCATACCTTACTGTCAAAATCCAAAATAATCAATTTTTCACCAAACTTTTAGAAAAAATAAAATTATGACTTTGATAAAAAAAAAATATTAAAGAAACTCTCTGAAAAAAATCTAACATCATTTTATTTATTTCTTTTCACGAAGCTCACTTTTTATACAACTTTCATTAGGTTTACTGCCCCTTTTTTGTCTAAACATTAATTGAATTTTATAGTTTTTTATTTATGTGAAACTAATAGGACAAAGTTTTGATTTAATAAAAAAAGAATTAAAATTGTATTTTAAAGTTTAAAACACAGAACAATATTAACTAACTTTTATGAGTAAAATATGAAACGAATATTTTAAACATTAAAATAAAAAAACTGATTTTAATAAAAACACAAAGAATAAACAATATATTGTAAACATTATTTATGAAAAAGGGGAATGTGTTTTTAAAAAAGTTAATTGAAATGGTATGATAACAAGATTGAATAGAATCTGTTTGAGTTTACAGGAGATTTGTGTGAACAAGAAATAAAAAATCATTAATTTGAGGGATAACACGTGTGCAACCTAGCCACCAAGGTTGTACTACCACTGTTCCTTAGCTCATGTCATGCTTTTCCCTTTTTTTTGGACCGTTTCGAGTCTCTACTCCCTTTTATCATTCATTGTCATTCGCAACGAGGAAATCGGTTCTTTTGTCTTTGATGATAATTACGACTTTTAAAAATAATTCAATTTTATTTGATTGAGAAAATACCGTTAAAAGTATTTATATAATTTTACAAAATTAAATAATAATGTTTTATAAATTTTAATTATTTACAATATTGAATGATTTACTAAAAATAATTTTGTCTTTTCAATAATTTTTGTTTATCTTAACAAAAGAAAGTTTTATTTATTTATTTTGGTTTGATAAGGAAGAATTTAGATAATATTTTGAATTTCACTGACGCCAGTGAATAAAGAGAAACATTGGCCCAAAAATTAATCAAGAGTGCTTCTGATGTCGAGATTTAAATGCACTAGGTCCTTGGCAACCAAACAGGGACGTCTCACGTGTGCATATTATACTGATCCAGAGAGTGTTATTTGGTGCGTGGTTGTAAAATTAAATTTGGATTAAAATTTTATTTTAAATTAACTGATTTTTATGTAGTATTATTATTCATTGTAGTGTTTCGGGGGGGAATTTTGGTCCATTTTGATTTTTCAGATATTTAGGTCTTAACCAAATTTGAACCACGTAGATTTTTTTTACTTAGGTTAATAAACAATTTTCAATCGAAATATGTATGAGAATCGAAAATACCACAATATCGATAAATGTTAACAACACAACATATTAAATTGCAGAGAAATGTAAAATACGGAAACCTCAAATTTGCATTAAGTGTAAATGGCAATGAATTGAAATTGCAAAAATGTAAATAACAAGAAATCGAAATTGTAGAATTGTAAATAACAGGAAATTAAAATTATAGAAACGTAAATAGTAGGAAATCGAAATTGCAGAAGTGTAAATGACAAAGAATTTAAACGCAGAATCGTAAGGAATTGAAAAGACAGAAACTAAAAATTGATAAACGTAAATTGCATGAAAGTAAATTACATGAAAGTAAATTACTAGGGAAAGTAAAGAAAGCGGTAAAGACAATCAATGAAAATGAAAATCCAGAGCATTAGAAACTTCATGATATGTCGTTCTCCTGTAGACTTTTCACTTATGTTTCTGTCTTCTCTGCCAATTTCCTGTTTTCCTTCAAACTTCGTTCTATTTATAAAGTGTCTTTCAGGTAACCTCCTAAGAACAGTTAAAAAATTGCTACTACGTTTCATGTGCACGTCCCTCGATTTTTATCTTAGCCTATGGTTTAGAAAACCGCTTTTACGTTCCATGTGCATGATAACCGTTCCCCTCGATCTCGATTCTAGATATCGAGTACTTTGAATTGCATCTGATTTCCCTTAATCTTAACTTTACACTCAATATTTTATTATCGATTTCTTACTTTCATGGAATTTCCTCTATCTTCTGATTCTCGATTCCCTTCAGCAATAACCAATGAACCCTCTTCTTTCGATTCTCGATTCCCATTCTCGATTTTCTTCAGCAATAGTCATCGAATCTTCTTCTTTCGATTCTCGATTCCAATTCTCGATTTCCTTCAGCAATAGCCATCGAATCTTCTTCTTTTGATTCTCGATTTTCTTCAGCAATAGTCATCGAATCATCTTCTTTCGATTCTCGATTCCAATTCTCGATTTCCTTCAGCAATAGCCATCAAATCCTCTTCTTTCGATTCTCGATTCTCATTCTTGATTTTCTTCGGTCATAGCCATCGAATCTTCTTCTTTCGATTCTCGATTCCATTTCTCAATTTCAATTCCCGATCGATGTTTTCATACTAGCTAATACATGGTCAACGAATGTCTTCCAACCATCTTTTTGATTTATCAATTTTTCAACTAACATACGATCCTCGATTTCCTTCCATCCGTTTTTCGATCCATATATCGATTTTTCCCAAAACGTAGATATTAGTTACGTTTTGGGAAAAATCGCTTTTAGATTTATAAATACTATTAATTTTTTAATATACTAATTATGGACATATTAATTCCAATCAAAATCTCTTAACATGTATCTTAAAACGTTGTTAAAATTACTAATAGTTAAAAACTTCATATAAAATCACGATAAAACTACTAAATCATGAAAAATATTTTATATAAAAATGAAAAAATTTATTTGTAATCAAATTCTTGTTATACTTACTAATATTCGAATTTTTATTTATACGTATACCATACACGTTTTCTCTTCTAAAATGAAAAAAATGTTGCCCTTAACAAAACTACCATTTGGATCACATAATCAACTTTCATAAATTAGTGAAAATATAAAAAATAAAAGCATAATTTGAACCTTGCGCAAAAACTTTTTTGAAAAAAAAAAAACAAGTGCACACCCCTTTCTTTGGTTCCCTTTCCGATTCATCTGCTCCCTTTTTGATACAACACTGAGCTTTCTCAGGTGAACGTGACAACGAAAGTCAATTATGGATAAATATGATTTTACAGTTTCTTTAAAACAGATTACATAAGTTTAATTATAATTGATCAATAATGCAACAATGATTAAAAAATACATAAAGATGGGAATATTATTTTGATTGGGGAGAGTAAAAGATGGGAACGAAGAACAAGTATCTGGTTGATATTTTGGAGATTAATGTTGGGTGGGTGGTGAAGGTGAGAGGGAAGATCTGAGTAGGGCCTCTCACGAAGATGTGGTCTCACTCTCAGATCTCAAGCTTCTCTCTTTCTCTCTACACCCTCTTCTTCTCTTCAAAACCTCTTCTTCATGCATTGTACGGTCGTACCGACATACACTTCCCATATCTTTTCTTTCGCTTTTTCCTACACTCCTGCTTCTTCTCTCTCTCTCTCTCTCTCTATATATATATATTCTTCTAATCAATCGTTAATCACTTTTGAAAATGATAATAATTAATAAAAAAAGAGAGTAAGAGGTCGAATTGATCTCTAACTTATTCAATTCAATGTTGGTTATCTGATATCTAATTCAATAATGATCGACTAACACCTGCTTTTATATTTGAATTAAAAATCGTACTTGTTCGATTAATATAATTTTTTATAATATTATTTTCTTTTACCCCTTTTTGATGTTCTTGTTTTAAGGCTAAAACAAGAGATCTTAATACAAATTAAACCATACCTATGAGTCTGAGAGTGGATTACCGTATATACCCTTTTGGATCTATTGTAATAAAACAATTGAAAATTCACACAGCTCAATCATAAAGACGTGATTATCTTCCCCTCTCTTCCTCGATCTTTCTCATTCATTCTCTTGAATCTTCTGTTGATATATATGAAAACGATGTATCTATTTTTAGTATTAATAGTTGACCCTGGACCCTCCCTAAAATACAGTTTTAGTGACAGTACAACTCTCAAACCGTACCATATAAGTCCATGAACGCGTACCAGTGTACCAACTGCAAGTGCTTAGCTGTGGTGAGCAGACTCATGCTACGCCAAAACCACAAAGTTGTACAAAAATCACACACATCATCTCAACTTGTTCAGTATGAATTTGTTTCTCAAGTGTGAGGAGAGAGATGAAAATAAATAAAATAGACTAAAACTTTTTTTTTTTATTTATGTATGTTTTTTGGTACCTAAAAGTCTTATTTTATGGAATAAAGTATACCATATTTGTTATACAATCTCAAAATAGTATAGAAGATGGGGAGAATGGGGAAAAAAATAAAATAAAGGAAAATAAAAGTGGGGCGAAAAGAGAGAGAAATCTACACATGAACACAATATTGTTGGCACATTAGCATTTACGATTTGGTTGGTGATGGAATTGATATTTGATGGACATGAATACTTTTGAGATGGAAACTATAGGTGTGTACTTGTTAGGGAGAATGACAAGTAGTCAAATACTTGCATATGGGGTCAAGTGAAGGACCAAGGTCACCATTTAAGAGCTGTATGAGGCAGCCATGGCCATAAATTACTAAGGAATATGAAAACTTTATTAACTGATTTCACTCTGTCGGCGGCACATGATGAATTTGTTCATGAACTACATTTTGGTAGTATATGGTATATTTGTATCAACCCAGGAATATTAGACCAAATGGGACTTACAACCATGTCCAAATTATTTCAATCTCATGGCAAACAATATACTTCACTTTATTCTATATTTGTTAACGTTAATCCCAAGTCACTATAGATGGTTACTACTTACTTTATTGAAAGATGATACAAATTCTAGAAAGATATAGAATATAAAATCTTAGATGTTAATAGAATTAGGAATTACACACTAGTACAAAAAAGGGTTTCTACGTCACCCAATTGTCGTCGCATGTAAAAATATTCGACGTAAATAAAACGCGGTGGCAATTTTGTAAATAAGAGACAAAAGTTTTATGTCGCACATCCCAGCACGCGACGTAAAAGAGTGCTTTTTACGTCGCGTGCTGAGATGCGCGACATAAAAAGTCCCTTTTATTCCCCCCCAGACCCACTCCCTCGTCTCGCGCAGCCAGGGTTTTTGAGAACGACGACAACAACTACCTCTGCACACCATTTTCGATCAGTTTGACAGTAAAAAACATCAACATTGTGTGTCATTTTACGAACTTGATATTTCTCCCCGATTGGATTCGAGTTTGAAATCATTTTTTGTCTACACTCGAGGTTAGTGTTCTATGTCATTGTTATATGTCTAAATTGAATCCGTGATTGTTTATGGGGATCTCAATCACGTTATAGTATGAATGTCTCCACTGGATTGTTATTGGAATGTAATTATTTGTTTGAGCATTTTCGGTTTACACACTCCATTGTTGTTGGAACGTGCTTTGTTGTTTGTATATTAATTTCTTTTTACATATAATTTTTAAATCTCTAGGAGTGACGAAACTTTATAAGATAATATGAATCGAAGTTGGATGAATGCACGTCGTATTAGTGAAGAATACGAAAAGGGAGTTGAGGAATTTTTTAAATTTGCTAGTGAAAATGAAAAAGCTATGAAAGGGACATATTATTGTCCATGTGTTCGTTGTTTGAATCAAATTCGTCATAAACTTGAGGATATACGTGATCACTTGTTTGTTTATGGTATTATTTAGAGTTATACAATATGGACATGGCATGGAGAAATATTAGACATCCCAACTGTGTCAACTACAGACAATTTTGATGAAGGGATGGATGATAATCTAGAGGATATGATACGTGATATTGGTGAAGAAAATTTTATGAAAGCACATCTATATGATTCTTTGAAATCTGATTTTGCGCAACAATTGTACATAAGATGTAGTTTTACAAGATTATCAGCAACTTTAAATTTTTTTACTTTAAAAGCAAGAAATGGATGGACTGATAAAAGTTTCACCGAATTATTGGAGTTGTTGAAGGAGATGTTTCCTGAAGATAATACATTACCTATTCGTAACTATGAGGCAAAGAAAATATTATGTCCAATGGGTTTAGAGTACAAGAAGATACATGCATGTCTTAATGATTGTATATTGTACATAAACGATTTTGCTAAATTAAATATGTGTCCGACATGTGGTTTGTCGAGGTTCAAAAACAAAGTTGAGGAAAGTAGTGGTGAGGAAGAACTAGATGGTCCCCCTGCTAAGGTGTTATGGTATTTGCCAATTATACCTAGGTTTAAAAGATTATTTGCCATAAAAGAAGATGCAAGAAACTTGACATGGCATGCAAATGGTAGAAAATGTGACAATCTTCTTCGACATCCAGCTGATTCTCCACAATGGAAAAGGATTGATGAAACCTTTCCAGAATTTGGTGTAGAGCCAAGAAACTTGAGAATTGGATTAGCTACAGATGGGATGAATCCTTATGGAAATTTAAGTAGTAAACATAGTTCTTGGCCAGTTTTGTTGATCATTTACAATTTGCCTCCTTGGTTATGCATTAAGAGAAAATATATGATGTTATCTATGATGATTTCAGGACCTCGACAACCAGGAAATGACATAGATGTATATCTTAGTCCTTTAATTGATGATTTGAAGATGTTGTGGGAAACAGGAGTGGATGTATTTGATTCATATCACGAAGTGAATTTCAGGTTGCGTGCAATGTTATTTTGTACTATAAATGATTTTCCAGCATATGGTAATTTGAGAGGTTATAGTGTGAAAGGTCATTTAGCGTGTCCTTTATGTCAAGAAGACACAAGTTATATCCAATTGAAACATGGACAAAAAACTGCGTACAATAGGCATAGAAAGTTTCTAGTTGCTAATCATCCATATCGTAAAATGAAAAAAGCATTTAATGGATGTCAGGAGAATGCAGTTGCATGAGTACCACACAATGGTGAACAAGTGAAAAATATTAATATTGTGTTTGGAAAGACCCAAAAGAAATCCAATAAGAAAAACATTTGGAAGAAACAGTCTATATTCTTCAATCTTCCTTATTGGTGTAAGTTGGAAGTTAGACACTGTATAGATGTGATGCATGTTGAAAAAAATGTTTGTGATAGTATAATTGGGACATTGCTTAACATAAAAGGAAAGACAAAAGATGGAATAAAAGCAAGACAAGATTTGGCAGACATGGGTATACGTTCTGAATTACATCCACAATCAGTTGGAAAACGCACTTACTTACCTCCAGCTTGTCATACTCTATCAAAGAAAGAAAAGAGAAGCTTTTTTTAGTGTTTACGTGAGGTCAAAGTGCCACAAGGATACTCCTCAAATGTTAAGAGTCTTGTGTCTATGCAAGAGTTGAAATTAGTTGGTTTAAAGTCTCATGATTGTCATGTGTTGATGCAACAACTTTTACCAGTGGCTATTCGAAACATCTTACCAATTTCTGTTAGAATTGCTATTACTCGGTTATGTTTGTTTTTCAACGCCATTTGTAAAAAGGTAATTGATCCAAAAAAGTTAGATGAATTAGAAAATGAAGCAATTGTAATAGTGTGCCAGTTAGAAATGTATTTTCCCCCTTCATTTTTTGATATCATGGTGCATTTGATAGTCCATTTGGTAAGGGAAATTCGGTTATGTGGTCCAATTTTTCTTAGATGGATATATCCTGTTGAGAGATACATGAAGATCTTAAAAGGATATGTGAAGAATCGAGTACAGCCGAAGCTTCTATTGTGGAAAGGTACATTGCGTGAAGAAGCCATTGAGTTTTGTTTAGGATACATGTCAAAATCAGAACCAATAGGTATTCCTAAGATGAGACATGATGGAAGATGTGAAGGTAAGGGTACTCGAAATTTAAAGATTAAAAATGTTAGTCGGAAAGAAGTTGACCAAGCACATTTATACATATTGAACAACACTGATGAAGTAATCCCTTACATATCACAACACATAACTGAAATAAAGGCGCAACACATCCACGAATGAATGAAAAATGGGTATTGAATGAACATAACAAAAGTTTCCTTTCTTGATTTAAAAAAAGGGTATATGTTGAGATTAATGTTTCAGAAACACTTTTGAGACTTGCTCGTGGGCCTAATAGTGATGTCATTACATTTGGTGGGTATGACATTAATAATTATTGTTTCTACTCAAAAATAGAAGATGATAAAGGTAGAGTACAAAATAGTGGGGTCATAATTCAAGCTGAATCTATGCATTTTTCTAGTTCTAAAGACAAAAATCCTATCACAGCTTCTATGAGTTATTTTGGGGTCATACAAGAGATATGGGAAATTGATTATGTTACTTTTAGGGTGTATGTCTTCAAGTGTAAATGGATTGAAGGGAATACAGGTGTGCGAATAGATGACCTAGGATTTACTTTGGTTGATTTGAGTAAAGTTGGGTATAAGGATGAACCTTTTATTTTGGCATATCAAGCGAGACAAATATTTTATGTCAAGGATCCATGTAATGAGAGATGGTCAATTGTCCTTGAAGGAAGAAGCATGCACGGAATTCATGAAGATGAGTCTCTAGATATACATGAAACACCTTCATTTTCAAGTAGACCATTTGATGACATAGTTGACAATGAAGTTGATGACATACATGCAATTCGAAGTGATCATGATGAAGGGATATGGGAAAACATAATAGGTGTTTATCTTCACATTTTCTAGTTTTTTTATTCAAACTTATAAAGTACGTTGACTTCATATTGTTTTGTTTTTCGAGATATGTCTGGATTCCACATCTCGGTACCGGTAGTGGTAGTGATGCAGTGGCGGGAGCGGAAGTGGAGGTAAAGGTAGATCTGTCACTCTGTTAAAGGGGTTGACGAGCAAGGAGGGTAGCTAAAGAGAAAACTCAAGTTGAAGTTGATCCACGTTCGGTAAGGCATCCGGCCCAAATGTCGCTATGTTTAAGAGCTATTTGGGACTACTAGCTCGACACCATGTTCTGATTACTACTCCATCTTGGGATGATGTAGAGGAAACCGAGAAGAACCTCATGTGGTAGGATGTTTAGGTATTTCTAAATTTGCTGAATACTTTATATATCATTATTAATTGAATTTAACATTTATTGGTCATTTCACAGCAAAATTTTGATGTTCCTAACACTGAGGTGATGAGGAAGAAGATTTTATCCTCCATTGCCATTAGATGGAGGGACTTTAAGACTTTCTTGACACGGGAGTATGTATTTGGAAAGTTTCAAGATGAATCTCCCTGTCTAAAGTATCAAATTAGTGAGGAGGATTGGTTACAATTTTGTGCCAGCCGAATGGACCCCTCTTGGCGGGATAAAAGACGTGCCTGCCCAACAACGTCGGAGGTTGAATGATGCACCCCATGTATTGTCACGAGGAGGGTATGCATTATTGGAGCAACGTCTCATGAAAGCCGAGAGAAGAGTCGGCAGGAGTTGAGTCTATCGACCTTGCATCTCCACCCCCTCACTATGAGATGTGGAAGGCAGCCCGGACAAAATCCGATGGACAAATGACTTCGAGTCCGCACGAATCATTGCTCGGAAAATCGTAAGTTATAATGTCAATTTGAATTGATTCTAATGTGAAAGTTAGTGTATGACTTAATTATTGTTAATGTGTTGTAGGATGATTTAGTTGAGTAGAGCACCCAAGGATCATTTATTCCTCATGGTCGACAAGATATATTGGCGACAGCCATAGGAAAACCAGATTACTCAGGACGTATGCGTGGTGCTGGTGGATCCTGGGGCCTTCGTGATTACTTTGGTCCAACATCACGAAGGACAACTACTGACTCTTGCAGCCAGGAGGCCTTGCATAAAATGGAGATACAGTTTGAAGAAAATTTAAATCAAATAAGGCAGTCCTTGCAGCAAGAGTTTGATGAGAAAATTGAATCTCTCGCCCGCTCTCAGCAACAGACTCAAGGAACACCTCAAACAATTGAACATGATGTTGTTCGAGTCAGCACTAAAGGGAGTTGTGCTGCTATTGCTGCTGATCCTTCAGGAGAATATACTCAGACTGATGCATCACACTAGTGTGAGTTATATGTTAAAGATGACCCCCCGCGTCTAGTGGCTATTGGTCGAGTTTTTGAGGGTGGTTTAACCATTCATGGTGTCCCTCTACAGGCAGACTGGACACGAGTAGTAGTTGATGAAGTTCATGATGCTAATGCTCCAGTGCCTTTTCCTAATGAAGATATTCAATTAGTGGGGCAGGCAAGCGGGACATTCTTGGCTTGGCCAAGACATTTGGTTATGCCACTATCAGCACAGACCAAGGTAATATATATATATATATATATATATATATATATATATATTGTCTATTTTCTCTTTTCTAGTATTATAATTATATAAATGTTTAATTAATTGTTATCATTTGTTTAGGAGGACTTGCGTCGTGCTAAGCATAAAAAACAACCTATTATTGATGAGGATTTGACAGAATGTGATGATGATCCCATCTCTATGTTGTTGACCATATTACCACTGGTTGAGGAAGAGACCGTGTCAGATACAATGGGATGTTAGAGTGTTTGGAATTGACAATTCCAGTGTCCCATTATACATTTCCTTGCCCGATGCTTTAGAAATTGTCTGGGGAAATTGCATGTTAAACATTTCCATCATACAATTGTGGGCAATGTAAGTCATTCTTATTTATGTTTCTAAGATTATAATAATTATATTCAACTTATAATTAATTATTTTAGGTACATTGACAAATTGAGTGTGGAACAAGAAAAATCCGAAGTATATGGATTTATTGAGCCTCAATCCATCCAAAAATCTGGAAATATAAAGGTTGGAATCCAACAATATATGCAAACATGGATGAGTGACTCAAAAAGACATATATATTTGGCTCCATACATTGAAGGGTTAGTATTTTAATTTGTATTTTAATTTATATTTTTGTAACTAATTTTTATGTCATACAATGTAGGTCCCATTGGCAATTAATTGTAATCATACCCCAGGATTACACTGTGGTGTGGTTTTGTTCATTACATCGGAAACCGAATCAAGAAATGAAAAGCTTATTACAAGGGTAACTTTATCTTTTATCACTACAAGAAAAAACACATTTAGCCACCGAAATTAGCGACCGATTTAATTTTGGTCGCAATTAGAGACCGATTTAGCGACCACTTTAATTCCGTCGCAATTAGCGACCGATTTAGCGACCAAAATATGATTTGGTTTTCACTTTTTTATTTAGCGACTGAAATAGCGACCAATATTTTGCGTCGCAAAATTTCGGTCGCTAAATCGGTGGCTATTTCATACATAAATAAAAAAATCATTTAGCGACTGATTTAGCGACCGAATTACAAATTGAAATAGTGACCAAATTAAAATCGGTCGCTAATGAGAAAATAATCGATGATTTTATCTGATTTTTGCAATATCGCTCAAGCGAAAATAACATCGCTCGAGCGACGCCACCTGCACAAAATTGGCATTCTCGGGTTGTATTTCGCTTGAGCGACACTATTCTCGCTCGAGCGACATCCGATTCAAACATGAGGTCACCCATGTTACATTATCCGGCTAACTTTGAATGATGTTTACGCAGGTCAACATTCGCTCGAGCGAAAGTAACATCGCTCGAGCGACGCCACCTACACAAAATTGGCATTCTCGGGTTGTATTTCGCTTGAGCGACACTGGTCTCGCTCGAGAATGTGTCAATAAATAAATAAAATATTTGTCACTTTTAAGAGCGGTTAATATTTACACCGCTCTTAAAAGTGAACATATAATAGCGGTTCCAAGTGAACCGCTATCATATACAACCACATTTTTTTATTCTGATCGATTAGATTTTCAAATGATCGATCATATTTGATAATTTTTTCAAATAATTAATTATAATCGATTAGTTTTCTAAATTATTGATTAGAATTGATTAGTTTTTCAAATAATAGATTATAATTGATTAATTTCTGAAATATATATTAAAAAATTATAATTAAAAATATAAATTATTTAAGAATATTAACTATTGTAAAGATAAAGTAGAACATGGGAGGAGATGAGGATGATAATATAATGATAGAACTTAAAAAAATGTAGGATTGAGAAGTTTAAAACAAAAAAAATAAAGAAAATAAAGATTTACTTACACTGTTAATAAATTTAAGATAATACTAGTTTTGATTTTTATTTTTAAATATTTATTTCAATTTTTTAAAACAGAGAAACTATAATTTTAGTTTCTAAATACTCAATTTAAAGAAATAAATTTATTATTATTTAATCTTTTAATTTTAGTATTAAAAATTTAAATTATATTTTATTAAATTAAAATAATTACAATATATTTTTCTACTTTGAGAATAAACAATATAATTAAACTCAAAATTGACAATATTATAATACATTTTTGAACTCTTTTGGATTAATTTTTGTTTTCCTAATTTTTGATAAAGTTAATTTTAATATTTAAAAGTATTTAACATTTTGAATTCTGAAAAGTTTTCTCTAATAGCAAATTTAAAAACATAATATTCAAAAAAATAGTTAATGTAAGTTTTCATTATGATCGATTATATTTTGAAATGATCGATCATAATTGAAACGATATAATAGCGGTTCCATGTTAACCGCTATCTAAAATATATTTTAGATAGCGGTTAATGTTTAACCGCTATTAGAACTGCACTTTTAAGAGCGGTTCCAGTGGAACCGCTATCATATACAACCACATTTTTTTATTCTGATCGATTAGATTTTCAAATGATCGATCATATTTGATAATTTTTTCAAATAATAAATTATAATCGATTAGTTTTCTAAATTATTGATTAGAATTGATTAGTTTTTCAAATAATAGATTATAATTGATTAATTTCTGAAATATATATTAAAAAATTATAATTAAAAATATAAATTATTTAAGAATATTAACTATTGTAAAGATAAAGTAGAACATGGGAGGAGATGAGGATGATAATATAATGATAGAACTTAAAAAAATGTAGGATTGAGAAGTTTAAAACAAAAAAAATAAAGAAAATAAAGATTTACTTACACTGTTAATAAATTTAAGATAATACTAGTTTTGATTTTTATTTTTAAATATTTATTTCAATTTTTTAAAACAGAGAAACTATAATTTTAGTTTCTAAATACTCAATTTAAAGAAATAAATTTATTATTATTTAATCTTTTAATTTTAGTATTAAAAATTTAAATTATATTTTATTAAATTAAAATAATTACAATATATTTTTCTACTTTGAGAATAAACAATATAATTAAACTCAAAATTGACAATATTATAATACATTTTTGAACTCTTTTGGATTAATTTTTGTTTTCCTAATTTTTGATAAAGTTAATTTTAATATTTAAAAGTATTTAACATTTTGAATTCTGAAAAGTTTTCTCTAATAGCAAATTTAAAAACATAATATTCAAAAAAATAGTTAATGTAAGTTTTCATTATGATCGATTATATTTTGAAATGATCGATCATAATTGAAACGATATAATAGCGGTTCCATGTTAACCGCTATCTAAAATATATTTTAGATAGCGGTTAATGTTTAACCGCTATTAGAACTGCACTTTAAGAGCGGTTCAGGTGAACCGCTATCATATACAACCACATTTTTTTATTCTGATCGATTAGATTTTCAAATGATCGATCATATTTGATAATTTTTTCAAATAATAAATTATAATCGATTAGTTTTCTAAATTATTGATTAGAATTGATTAGTTTTTCAAATAATAGATTATAATTGATTAATTTCTGAAATATATATTAAAAAATTATAATTAAAAATATAAATTATTTAAGAATATTAACTATTGTAAAGATAAAGTAGAACATGGGAGGAGATGAGAATGATAATATAATGATAGAACTTACAAAAATGTAGAATTGAGAAGTTTAAAACAAAAAAAATTAAGAAAATAGAGATTTAATTACACTGTTAATAAATTTAAGATAATACTAGTTTTGATTTTTATTTTTAAATATTTATTTCAATTTTTTAAAACAGAGAAACTATAATTTTAGTTTCTAAATACTCAATTTAAAGAAATAAATTTATTATTATTTAATCTTTTAATTTTAGTATTAAAAATTTAAATTATATTTTATTAAATTAAAATAATTACAATATATTTTTCTACTTTGAGAATGAACAATATAATTAAACTCAAAATTTACAATATTATAATACATTTTTGAACTCTTTTGGATTAATTTTTTTTTCCTAATTTTTGATAAAGTTAATTTTAATATTTAAAATTATTTAACATTTTGAATTCTGAAAGGTTTTCTCTAATAGCAAATTTAAAAACATAATATTCAAAAAAATAGTTAATGTAAGTTTTCATTATGATCAATTATATTTTGAAATGATCGATCATAAGTGAAACGATATAATAACGGTTCCATCGTTAACCACTTATTAGAAGCTGCGCTTTTTAAGAGTGGTTCCAGGTGGAACCGCTATCATATACAACCACATTTTTTGATTCTGATCGATTAGATTTTCAAATGATCGATCATATTTGATAATTTTTTCAAATAATTAATTATAATCGATTAGTTTTCTAAATTATTGATTAGAATTGATTAGTTTTTCAAATAATAGATTATAATTGATTAATTTCTGAAATATATATTAAAAAATTATAATTAAAAATATAAATTATTTAAGAATATTAACTATTGTAAAGATAAAGTAGAACATGGGAGGAGATGAGGATGATAATATAATGATAGAACTTACAAAAATGTAGAATTGAGAAGTTTAAAACAAAAAAAATTAAGAAAATAGAGATTTAATTACACTTGTTAATAAATTTAAGATAATACTAGTTTTGATTTTTATTTTTAAATATTTATTTCAATTTTTTAAAACGAGAGAAACTATAATTTTAGTTTCTAAATACTCAATTTAAAGAAATAAATTTATTATTATTTAATCTTTTAATTTTAGTATTAAAAATTTAAATTATATTTTATTAAATTAAAATAATTACAATATATTTTTCTACTTTGAGAATGAACAATATAATTAAACTCAAAATTGACAATATTATAATACATTTTTGAACTCTTTTGGATTAATTTTTTTCCTAATTTTTGATAAAGTTAATTTTAATATTTAAAAGTATTTAACATTTTGAATTCTGAAAGGTTTTCTCTAATAGCAAATTTAAAAACATAATATTCAAAAAAATAGTTAATGTAAGTTTTCATTATGATCGATTATATTTTGAAATGATCGATCATAATTGAAACGATATAATAACTGTTCCACGTTAACCGCTATCTAAAATATATTTTAGATAGCTGGTTAAGGATTTAACCGCTATCATATACAAGCACATTTTATTATTCTGATTGATTAGATTTTCAAATGATCGGTCATATTTGATAATTTTTTCAAATAATTAATTATAATCGATTAGTTTTCTAAATTATTGATTAGAATTGATTAGTTTTTCAAATAATAGATTATAATTGATTAATTTCTGAAATATATATTAAAAAATTATAATTAAAAATATAAATTATTTAAGAATATTAACTATTGTAAAGATAAAGTAGAACATGGGAGGAGATGAGGATGATAATATAATGATAGAACTTACAAAAATGTAGAATTGAGAAGTTTAAAACAAAAAAAATTAAGAAAATAGAGATTTAATTACACTGTTAATAAGTTTAAAATAATACTAGTTTTGATTTTTATTTTTAAATATTTATTTCATTTTTTTAAAACAAAGAAACTATAATTTTAGTTTCTAAATACTCAATTTAAAGAAATAAATTTATTATTATTTAATCTTTTAATTTTAGTATTAAAAATTTAAATTATATTTTATTAAATTAAAATAATTACAATATATTTTTCTACTTTGAGAATGAACAATATAATTAAACTCAAAATTGACAATATTATAATACATTTTTGAACTCTTTTGGATTATTTTTTTTTCCTAATTTTTGATAAAGTTAATTTTAATATTTAAAAGTATTTAACATTTTGAATTCTGAAACGTTTTCTCTAATAGCAAATTTAAAATCATAATATTCAAAAAATAGTTAATGTAAGTTTTAATTATGATATAATGAGAAAATAATCGATCATTTTATCTGATTTTTGCAATATCGCTCAAGCGAATTTCACATCGTTCGAGCGACGCCAACTGCTAAGATTGTGAAGTCTCGGGTTGTATTTCGCTTGAGCGACACTATACTCGCCCGAGCGACATCCGATTCAGACATAAGGTCACCCATGTTACATTATTCGGCTAACTTTGATCGACGGTTACGCAGGTCAACATTCGCTCAAGCGAAAATAACATCGCTCGAGCGACGCCACCTGCACAAAATTGGCATTCTCGAGTTGTATTTTGCTTAAGTGATACTGGTCTCGCTCGAGCGATATCTGATGAAAAAATATATCAATAAATAAATAAAATATAGTTAGATAGCGGTTAAGGTTTAACCGCTATTAGATGTTCACTTTTAAGAGCGGTTCAAGTGGAACCGCTATCATATACAACCACATTTTTTTATTATGATCGATTACATTTTAAATGATCGATCATATTTGAAAATATATAATAGCGGTTAAGGTTTAACCGCTATTAGATGTTAACTTTAAGAGCGGTTCCAGTGGAACCACTATCATATACAACCACATTTTTCATTTTCGTATACATCCCAGTCGCGCCACTTATCCCCAAATAACCCTAACTCTCGCGCCTCACTCATCCATTCCTCTTAACCTTGCAAATCCCACGGCCAGTATCTCCTCCTCACTCCCGGCGAGCCCTAGCCCCCTCACTGCTCCCCCCAAGTCAGTCCTCACCCTAATCCAACCTCCACCAAACCCCAGTCATAACCACCGCCTCCCTGGCCACCATCGTGGCCATCCCTAAATCTCAACCTAACCTCCACTATTGACCCAGCCGCGCACTAGAGGTGAGTCAGAGGGGTCGCGGGTCAAGCCCTTTGGTTCACATTTTGCTGCTATGTTCTATTTCTTTTATGCCTTTTTACTGTGGATTGTTCTCCTTGGTTAAGGATGAATTGTGTGTGGGTCTGGTTTATTTTCATATGAATTGTCAAACTGACTACCTCTATTGGTTGAATCGGGTTCCGATTTGATTCTGGGTCTTATACTGTTATTTCCGTTTAGTTTTTTTTCTTGAATATGTAGTTTTCATGTTGGCTGCGTAATTTACTAGACCTTACCATCCACAAAATGTTTGCCACTCGTGCTTATCTGTATAGAATAGTTTATACATATCCAAAAGTGAAGGTATGAAGTATGTTCATTTTGTTAAGAAGATTATTGAATTTTAGGTAGATGTAGATACCTGCCTTTTTTTTCCTTACCTGTCTACTTAATACCCATGAACTTACCATTCTTGGTTTTTACAGTTTCTAATCCCATCTTGATGTTTCCAGGCAATGGAGCTTATGATGGTCGATGCACTTGTTCATGCTAATAGTTATTTCAAAATTTCATATAAATAATCCTTCTCGATCTTGGAAGGTTATCGGGGCTTCTTACAAAATTAAAAGCATTTTTACAATGCTCTTTTGAATCATAAAACGTAATTTACTTTAAAAATGCAACTGGATGACACAATAGTTAAAACTATTGAGACAAGTACAAGTCAAGAACTAAAGGAGACCAGGGAGTTCATCCTGCGCATTCGAAGGAGGAATTTGTACCAGGCATGTTTTTAACCTGTTGGTTTTCTTTGATTGTTGTCAATTACCTGCTGCAATTACCTATTACGTCATCGTATCTTCTCAAGCTGTTTGTCACAAATTCAATGCTAACTATTGTGTGGATGCTTCTAAATTTACATTACATTGGCCTAAAATGTTTGTGTGTATTTATTAAATTATAATTATAATTATATAGTCTTGCTTGAACCCGAGGAAGAATTTTGTTTTGCAGTTTTGTAATGAGTACCCAGTACCCAAGGGTATGCTAGACAATTTTAAGAAGGTCACCCCTCAAGATATTGTTTGCTCTCGGGTCTTCAATCCGATTAAACCTTCTCATTTGCAAATTGCATATAATTTTGATTCTTTCTCTTCAAGGAGGAATTCCATTTTGTTTTATATATGTATCTCGCGGAAGAGTGGTGGAGTTACTCCGAAAGAGGAGGATGTAGTTGTTTGTAACGTCAAAATTGATTTGACTAGTGGAAATCATAATCCTCTTGAAAGGTATTCAATGAAGAATAATCATGCTTGCTGAACATAGACATTTAGTTTGTTTTAACTTACTATAATGTTATCCTAATGCATAATTTTTCTCTCTTATGGTGCATGTTTCTGTGGCAGCATCCACTTTTTCAAGGTACATCGCCAAACCTACCTAACTATCTTTCATCAAGATATTTCTTTAATCTTCTTATATATTAATTGGTTTTGCCTGTGTCTATATTGTATTAGTGGATTATATCTTTTTATTGCACTATTAAACCTCTTACCTTATGGAGTTTGACAGTTTCCTTGCTAATAAGTTTTAGTTTAAACTGTTTTATATTACTTCTGTTGGGATACTGGGCTGCAATTGTTCAAAATTATTGAAATATTTAAAGTGGTTTAGTTTGGCCCGATTATTGGTGCTTAGTTTGGAATTAAATTATGCTAGTTGTATTGAGTTACCTAGTTTCAATAATGCATTCAGGATTATGAAAGCAATGAGAAATTTACAATACCCGATGACCGTGTAAGCCACTTGCTACCTATATCTTACCAAGATATGATAGTTAAGGTGTACTCTAAAAAGGCTGAACTGGTTAGTTATCCTGTGTATGTTTAAACTTCTTTCCTTTACCCATTCAGGTTGGATTCACTAATATATTTCTTTGTGCAATCCTATAGGTGCAGACAATTTCAGAGGCTTTTGAAAATTTTCAATTGAAGACATATGGGATCAAAGCACAGGCACATTCAACACCACAAAAGAAGCGACGTTACAATTCAGTTTTATGAAGGGAAATGTATCATTACTATGATACTATTTTTTTTTGTTCACCTTTATTGTGTCTCACCCTTTCTTGGTATATATGCATTTTCTACAATTGAAATATAGTCTTAAGTCCACGAAAACAATATTGACACCCTCTTAAGGTTGTGCTAGAGTTACCATATAAAAAAAGGCAATTATGTGTATAGCAGTGTTTAAGTGTAACAGTTTCATTTAGTAGTACTTGGCAATGAGAAATCTTTTCTGTCACTGTTAGTTGACAATTTCAATTTGCAAATGTTTCTCAAATCTTAAGCTTATGACAAATTGGTCCACATTTCATGGATGAGAATGCATCTTAACTACTAACTACTAAGCATTCATTATGTAATACAATTGTGTCCAATTGGAGAAAAAAAGTTGTCTAATGAACTTGATATAATGAAAAATGTAAATAAATAAAAATAATTAACTTTGTTATTAATTTAGCGACCGATTTAAATCGGTCGCTATTTTTTTAACTTTGTTATTGATTTAGCGACCGATTTAAATCGGTCGCTATTTTTTTAACTTTGTTATTGATTTAGCGATCGATTTAAATCGGTCGCTATTTTTTTACTTTGTTATTGATTTAGCGATCGATTTAAATCGGTCGCTATTTTTTTACTTTGTCACCACTTTAGCGACCAATTTGATATATTAATTTCGGTCGCTATTTTGCGATCGAAATAAAATCGATCGCTATTTTGCGACCGAAATGAAAATCGGTCGCTAACACATTAGCGACTTGGCTTTTTACGACGACGCCTTTCGGTCGCTAACTGATTAGCGACTGATTTTTTGACATTAGCGACCGATTTTTTCGGTCGCTAAAATGAATTTTTCTTGTAGTGTATTCATTAATTATGTTTTTAAATTGTAAATACATATTGAATAATATATGACTTTTTTCACTTAGAATCGTGTATGCGGAACTAATGTTCTAAGTGGAAAACCTAGAACAAAGACTTTGCAGTTCATTTATCCTAAGGTTAGAAACTTATTTATATAAGTGAATACCATAATTATTGTTTGTATTTAAATTTTGAAAATAACATTATGTTTTTTTCATCATTTCGATGTAATAAGCAAACAGACTCGTTTGAATGTGGTTACTATGTTATGTATTGGATGAGAGTCATAGTTTGTGCGGGTATAATTGATTCTTGGACTGGAGGTAATTGCTTTTAACATTAGTTAAGTTTATTTAACTTTATTCATGTTGCATGTTTACAAGAGTCAAATTAATGTTTCGGGTATTTCAAGATCCATCTCCATTACTGGAATATGATATTACACAAATTAGAGAACAATGGGCAAAATTTTTTGTTCAACAATTCTAGTACATAATTTTTTAAGTTCTTGTTCATATTATATTGTGTGTATTATGTAGTTTAGGTAGCTTAGTTTGTATTAACTTTTAGTTTGTAATAGATTTTTTAGTTTGTATGTTTGTATTATATTGTTTTATTATGTAGTTTGAATTATATAATATTATATTTTTAATTTACTAGCTAAAGAAAATTGAACCTTTGGATCTGTCTCGGTTGTAATATATATTTGCGGGTTTTAGTTGTAAAACAGAATCAACCCAATTTTAAAAAAAACGACAAATTTACGTCGCATATACCATATGCGACGTAAATTTGCTTGTTTTTTTATTTCGAAAGTTTTTACGTCTGTTTAGTGGTATATGCAACGCAAAATTACGTCGGGTCTTGATAAGCGACGTAAATTTACGTCAAGCTAAAGGGTCCGACGTAAATTTACGTCTCCCATTTTAACATCAGTCTTAAATACGACGTAAAAAGCCCTAAATACCTTACGTAAAAGCCCCTTTTTGCACTAGTGACATATGAGTAATATCTAGAATCCTTAGAAGATTCTAGAAATGTTTGAAAGTAGAAGATAGATAATTCTAGAATTAAGAAAATCTAGAATTATGTAAAACTTCTAGAATTATGTAGAAAACATATGTGTACTAGTAGAAGCTACAACATGATTCTAGAAAAAGAAAAAGAAGAAGAAATGTGTAGAAATAAAATAGTGTAGAAACAATGATATTAGTAAAAAATTCTAGAATCTTGTAAGTAAAGTCTATAAATAGACATAAAGGGAGTCTTTATATGTGTGAAAAATCTAATACAAGCTCCTACATATCTTGTAACACTTCTAACATCAATTACTATCTTCCCTTATACAAATCTTCTCCTATTTGTCTACATCTTTCTAAAAACTATTTTCTACACAAATCTCACTACTAAACATTAAACTATTTTTCCTATCCTTCCTAAAATACTAACATACTTCCTATAGTTCCTTTTATTCCTTGTCCCTTTCCTTTTTTTTTTTTTCAATGTATAACTATATATGGTTGACTTTTCAATGTAAAGGAACCAAAAAGAACGAGTTGACTCATGTTCTGTCATAAAAAAAGTCAGAAGATGGAACCAATATATATATATGAATAGAGTTTTCGAGTTCCAATCCAACAACTGAACTAAATACTTTATTATCCTCAAGTATAGTTTAAAATTGATCGCTCTAATGAAAAAGATGTGTGACCATGCTCTAGTTGGAGCCCCATTCTATTGGTTAAGGTCAAACCTGGATCTATTTATTCCCTTAAACCTGTTAAATCATTGTGATCACAAATTAAGGTGAGTCACATTTCGCAATCCGTCGTTTTCATGTTGTCGTCACACAATTACTGCCGGAATTAACTAGGATTCCGGGAGTGATTGATCTAACTCACTCATCAATGGGTCCTCCAATGTGACAGCAAAATCATGATCCAAATCTCACTAAAAACCTAAAAGAGAAACATGAAACTCGTCGAGAGTGAAATGTTTCGCTTTTCCTCGTTCCTTAGATGGCGGGTCAAAAAATCATAACACATATATTTTTATGCAGAGTGTCGTACTGAAGTTGCCTTGCTTTTCACTTAACTTAATTATCCATGTTTAATTACACTCCCAACGGGTCCACCATCCATGCCACACGTATATGTTGGATAAAATAAAAATCGTTTACTTTCGTAACGATTTCCTCTTACAGTCACCGACGCCCAAGTGCAATGGTCTCAGAAATAAAAGGAAAATAAATAAATGAATGAAAATGTTTGTAGCATCGGATATTTGTGAATCTTGGCCATGTACGTGGGTGGGGACACCGTCAAAGGAAGCGTTAGGTGAGAATAGAATTTGCATTTGCATGTCAAACAAAGTTAATTAGAAGCTAACATTGTCGCCACCAAGTGTTGTCGGGGCCACGACTATTGATAATTCAATTAATTAGTATCACGCTTCTTTCTCACCGGACAACAATGGGTTTGTTTTAGGGTCGTTGATGATGGGCTTAACCCTTTAATCATTGAGGTTAGTTAGACTAAAAATATGTTTGTGTGACTATATATGTGTATGTATGTGAGTCTCAATAAAGTGTCTCACAGTGGAAAGAAAAATTGGCCTTGCCCACAAGCTTGTATGTACACATTCCATGGGGACCATGCTTTTTCTTGTCCCTTAAAATATCCAAATCTTTGACTAATGGGAATTATGCAAACTTTATTTTTTAACTATTCTTATCAACACTCAAATACCCAATTTAATTTCTAAAAACTGATTTTATATAATGATAATTATACTTAACCATTGATATAAAATTTAATTACACTCCTCTTCATTGTTATGGTTTTTTTGTTATCAAGTCTCTTACTTTAAGGGTTTTCACTTTTCAATGTGAAAATTATACTAGTAACGTCCATTTATTTATATATATACATATATATATATATATATATATATATATATATATATATATATATATATATATATATATAAATGGACGATTACTAGTATAATTTTCACACTGAAATGTGAAAACACTTAAAGTAAGAGACTTGATAACAAAATATATATATATATATATATGGACGGTTACTAGTATAATTTTCACGCTGAAAAGTGAAAACCCTTAAAGTAAGAGACTTGATAACAAAAAAACCATAACAATGAAGAGGAGTGTAATTAAATTTTATATCAATGGTTAAGTATAATTATCATTATATATATATATATATATATATATATATATATATATATATATATGGTATTAACAATAAAAAAATTTGTAATGAATTCAAAAGTTAATTAATATTAGCATGGAAAACTAATTTTTATTTATTTACCCTCTACCCCTCTATTTATCTAGAGGTTCCCCTCCTTTTATATTACTTGAAAACCGATACTCCAACCACTAAACTATTAGAATTTTTTGATAATAACTTACAAATAAATTATATTTATATACAAATAATATATATACGTGTAAATATATAAATATAAAATATATAAATACAAATATATTTATATATTTTGATATATTTATATAATTATATATTTATATGTTGGATGAAAGGGTATGCTCGAAAGTGAAAGTGTGTATCGAGTGAGTTTTCAAGATTTGAGGTCAAATTTGGGAACGAGTTTCTTTATATGAGTTTGTAATTTAATGGCAGAATATAATTTTTATAATTTATTTATATAATGATATAAAATAAATTTGGGAAATGCGTTATTCGCTCAAACGAAAAATACTAATTTTTGCTCAAACGAGATATTTTTGCTTGAGCGTGTGAATTTCAGTGAGCTTTAACGTATTTTCAGCTCAAGTGATAGTCAATATCACTTTCACCCTCGAGTGCGCCCTCACATCTAACATATAAATATATAACTATATAAATATATATAAATATATCAAAATATATAAATATATTTGTATTTATATATTTTATATTTATATGAATATATATTTATTTGTATATAAATATAATTTATTTGTAAATTTTAATCGGAAAATCTTAGTAGTTTAGTGGTTGGAGTATCACTTTCTACGTTGGTTCAGGATGAGCCAGACTTAGAAAGTGTTTTCTACGTCGTCTCGAACTTTAACCGACGTTAAATGATGACATGAAAAATATATTTGTAGTAGTGTTGAAAGTATTTCACAATCTGAAAACTTATTTAAATTCATATTAAATGGGTTAAAATTAATTTGATAAAAAATAGTCAAATTTAATTAGCTTGAACTTGAATTTTAAATGGGTTCAACACATCAACATATTGCTTTTATATATTATTCATATATATAGAACTTTAAAAGTACTCATAATACTAAATGCATTTTAGTAAAAATGTAATTAAGACACGAGATATTATTTAGATTTGTTCTTATAAAAAATAAGCAAATATATTCTCTAATTTATTGTTCATTAAAAGAGCAGAAAAAGTATTAAATAGATCATTAACACATATCAAAACAGGCTAATAAATTTACATCGTTATGCAGATTAATTAATAACGAACACAAACTTTTAATGAGCTTAATTTAAACATATAGTATATAGTACAATAATTGGAAATCCAGAATCCATATATATTTAAAAACTCCGACTTTTAGAATTTTTTTTTGACGTGTTATTTCATCTGTAAAATGAATACTCCATGCATATGTATTGCTATTATAAAATGCTTAATTATAATCAACCCAAGACTTGTTATTGGATTTATTTTTTATTTTTTTTAAGTTGGTGATCAACATTTTCATAGGAGATCTCTTGACTTTACTTGCATATTTTGTGAATGACCCTTTCTACCTGCTGCATTTTTAGAATCATGGGACGACAAAATTTGAGTGATTTATTAGTTATTATTATTATTGTTTTAGAGGAAATTATAGACACCACTACTAATTCAAGTACTATACAATTTCATTATCGTTGTTGCAATACCGTTTGATCAGTCAAACGTTAATGTCATATCCTTGCCTTTTAAATGGTACGCAGTTGCTATCACCTTGTAATGTCTGCATGATATCCAGCACTTGTGCACCAACATTTGTTTCTTCAAACTGTTCCTTTCACTAGCGTTATAACAACAATTGTGATAGCAAAATGTATGCACCGACGCTATTTATATTGTTTTTTTTATTACTGAACTTGTTTTCTTTACAAGATTTAGATTTTTTCGTTTCGATTAATTTTTACATTTGATTTATTATCTATTTTAGAATTTTTTTATCATATTTTTATCCTTCAAAAATAATTTAGTAAATTAAGAGATAAAGATATGTTTAAATTATTCTTAATATTGACTCTACGCGATATGAGATTCACCAGGAAACCAAAATATAAACCCTTTATCAAACTATATGAAACATATCTAAATAAGTTTATTTAAACTAATCTATAATAGGTAATTTACCGATAATATCATTTTAAAAATAAATCACTAAACATAAAAATTAATCCTCACAATATTAACCTACGGATTTAAAGATTCTCTTCAAAATAAAAATACTATTTATTATGATAAAAAGGATATGCAGGCAAGTAAATTGAAAGTCAACGTAAGAAAAACTGTGGGTTGTTTTTGGTTCTTCCAATCCTCGACATAGTGTTGCTAACTACTTAAATCAAGATAATTTTTATAATTAGGTCACCATTACTTTTCTAACCTATGCATAATCATGGACCGAAAGCAAAGACCTTCCTTTCAAGTATGTTAGCATTGAATTTAAAAATTATCAATCAAAAAAGTTGTTTACGTGGATGCCGATAAGAACTGAGTAATCAAATATTTTTGCTTTCAAGTTTTGTTCTAGAGGAGCACACTACCTACGTAGTGGAGTTACAACAGACAAGATTTAAATATATAAACAAATGTGTGTGTTTTATATGGGATAAAAAAAACAGGTTAATATGGTTTAAATAGTCTCACATGTCGGATGGTTCAACACAAGATGCAAAGATGGGAATACTATATGCAATTCATCGTAATCATACCCTTTGCTATTATTGAAAGCATCTTATCTTATGCGGAAAACAATGTGTTGGACATGGAATAACGACATTTACACACACCAACATCTTCTACATATGAATAAATAAAACTACACGTGTGAAGAAAAGAAAGGCAAAAAAAAAAAAAAAACAAGGCATGATTCCGAGAAAGACCAAAATAGGGAAGATGACATTCCTGGACTGAAGAAACTGTACAACCAGTACATAACACTCAGACCTAGAAGAAACGAAATAATTTAGACACTAAATTGAATATAAATCAAAGTATCTAAAATTTTGGATCTGATTTAATTTCTTATTAAAACCACATTTAATTTTATTAGAAAAACTTATTTTAAAATGAGACTTCTAGTTCATACTTTCATATTGAAAAATCATTATATTTTTAATCTCCATTCAATTTTATAGTATTTCTTATCTTGAAGAGGATTTTTATCACACTTTTTTTAAGGGAGTATTTATCACACACTTCTCATATAAATTGAGATTTTTTCATTACATCTCATTATGAAATTTCCCTTAAGACAAGGTAGTATATATTAATAATATATATATAAATTTCTTCTTAGAAGCTTATAGTTGAATCATATTCCTCTTAATTTCTAATAAAATTAAATAAGCTTTTAAACAAGTAATTAAATCAGCATCCAAAATTTTAGCTACTTTGATTTATATTCAATTTAGTCTCTAAATTATTTCGTTTTTTGAGGCATGCATGCATGTTATGTGTGCTGGTTGTGACAGTTTCTTCAGTCCAGGGATGTCATCTTCCCTATTTTGTTCTTCTTTGGAATCATGCCTTTCGTATTCTTTTTACTTATCTGTGAAACAGATTAGCCAAGACATCATTTTGTCATCTTTAATCATGGATAAATAAAAAACATTTGAATCATAGGAGTTGAATTTAAAACAGAAATTGTAAGATAAGGTTCAATGTTTGGGCATTATAATTTTAAATTTAGGTCATAATTTTGTAATGTTGTGTAGATTGGTTGGGGCAACAAAATGTAAGGGTGAGATGCATGTACCACAGGAACAGGATATAGAATGCGGGCCAGAAGAAAGACAAGCCCTGGTGGGAGATTCCTTACCGACACTTTCTTTCACTGGCATGCATCGGAGATACCAGGTAATGCAAATCTTTGAGCAGATTACGTTGCATTCAAGGGGAAACTTCAACCAAATCTCATTCTCATTTTTTTATATCTCTTTCATCTTCTTTTTCTCCCAACTTCACTTAATAGTTTCGGATCTGTTCTCTGCTAAAACACTAGATAATGTTTCGTAATCACAAGTGTCACCATTATGCAAAATCTACTCATAATTTATCATAAAATATAAAAGTCGTAGAGGGCATTCATCGAACTAGTACTGGAGGATAACAAAACAAGGATTTGAGACGTTGGAATTTAGTTTCACCAAACTCTTTCCTCATGCAATAAAAACTGTTTCCAATGTTCATTTCTCGTCATCAATCCAATCCAAAGGATATCTCAAAACCTTCCTCAGGTGATAGAAAGGAAAAAAAATAAAGGTAGATGAAGATAAAAATAAATGAATAAATATTTCAAAAAACAAGTATAAATAAGTGCCTTAATCATAATTAAACTAATTTTATAATTAATACAAATAAGAATTGAGACGACTGATTTTGACGTATAAATTCATTAATATAAAGTCAGTGCAGTGTCACTTATAATCTGAATAAAATCATTGAATTTATTTAATTAATAAATAAAAAGATAGTTATATATATATATATATATATATATATATATATATATATAATAAATATGTTGACAAATGTAATATCTAAATATTTTATCTCGTGATCAAACTTAAGGATCGAACACATGATGAACCTCTTATTTTGAGATTTTGAAAATCTCACGTAAAATAACACTTATTATTAAGAGATATTCGTATTGACAAAAATACATGTCTAAGAAAAATAATTAATATAAAGAGATATTAAGATTATAAAACTGAAGAGCGCTACTCTACCACTGAGTTAAAAGAGTTAAAAGGACCCTTTTTCGTTCAATTCGTAAATAAGGTGTTGGGAAAAATATGCGGAATCTTCCCATATGGTCAGATCTGTGAAAGTGAAATAAAAGCGGAATAATTGCACACACAAGTTGATAACGGAGTTCGGCCAATAATGCCTACGTCTCCGGACTACTACAGATCTCTTACTAGGAGAAAAAAAAAATACACAAGTGTTTACAAAACACTCCCAAAACACTCACAACTCACAACCCAATTACACCCGTAAGCTAAACTAAAACTCTCTAGTTTTTCTCGCCTCTCACTCGGTGCCACTCTTTCTTCTCTAAGAGAAGTAGTATTTTGTGTGGGATGGGATGATTTTGCTTGAAGGAAGAAGACCAATTTATAGCAAAAATTGGTACTGTGCATTACAATAAAAAAATGCCTCGTGGGCACCTCATGCTTGAATAAAAAAAATTTGCACCCACCCTTTTCTTCCATTCTTTCGGTGCAAGTGAGAAAGTTACCTACTTTCTTTGACCAACAATCTCCCACTTGAGGACCGATTTCAATCTGTCCTCACACCTTGATCAATAGTAGTCTTCTCTTGTCTGTTATCCTTGTAAGCTAACCGAAGTTGAGCATAACTTCGGTTTGTCAATAGTCACCACCTTTGTTAGCATATCTCGCTGGGTTCTTACTTCCCACAATTTTCTTCAATGTTAGCATCTCATCCTCAAGTAGAGATCTGATGAAATGATAACGTATGTCGATGTGTTTGGTTCTGGAGTGAAATGCTGAATTTTTTGCCGGATGTATTGCACTCGACTATCACCGTGCAAAACACTCCTTTCTTGAATGAATCCCAACTCTGCCAACAATCCTTGAAGCCATATCAATTCTTTACTCGGCTTCTGTCATCGCTACATACTCAGCCTCCGTAGTGGATAAAGCAACAATCTTCCGTATCCGCGACATCCAACTAACAGCTGTAGTTCCAACAAGTAAACACATACCCAGTGGTGCTTCTTCGGTGATCAACTTCACCTCCAAAGTCCGCATCTACGTAGCCCCGCAATTTTAGATCTCCTTTTCTAAAATACGGACATTTTTCTGTCGTGCCTCGTAGATACCTCGAATCCATTTGATCGCTTCCCAATGAGCTTTTCCTGGATTTGACATGAATCTCGCTTACAACTCCCACTGCATGGCCAATGTCCGGCCTCGTACGTACCATCGCGTACATCAAACTTCCAATGGCCGAAGCATACGGAATCTTAGCCATTAACTCTTCTTCTTCCTTCGTTTGAGGAGACCGATCCTTGGATAGACGAAAATGGCAAGCCAAAGGTGTATTGACTGGTTTGGCATTGTCCATGTTGAATCTCTCGCAAAACACGGTTGATGTACTCCGCTTGAGATAACCGCAAAACTCCTTTTTGCTTATCTCTCGTGATTTGCATTCCAAGAATCTTCTTTGCTGGGCCTAAGTCCTTCATGTCAAATTCTTTTGACAACCGCTTCTTTAAGTTTATGATCTCATTCATATCTCGAACCTCGCTACTAGCATATCATCAACATAAAGTAGCAAAATGATATAACTCGGACTTATACCTTTTGAAGAAACAATGCTGATCGCCGTTGCACTTCTGGAAACTCTCCTTGTGCATGAAGCTTTCGAACTTCTTATACCACTCGTCTTGGAGCTTGTTTCAGTGCCATACAAGCTCTTTTTCAATCTCGCACACCAAGTTCTTCTTTCCTTCCGAAAAACCTTCAGCTGGTGCATGTAGATCTCCTCATCTAAATCTCCATGAAGAAATGCGGTCTTCACATCTAATTGCTCTAGGTAGAGCTCCTCACTAGCCACAATACTTAACACAAGTCCCGATAGTATTGAGCTTTACAACCGGAGCAAAGATTTCAGTGTAGTCGACTCCTTCTTTCTCGCTGAAATCCTTTGACGACCGACCGAGCTTTGTATCTCTTAAAACCATCATGGTCTTCCTTCACTCGATACACCCATTTGTTGTGAAGTGCTTTCTTTCCCATAGGTAACTTGACTAGTTCCCATGTCTCGATTTGAGATCAAAGACTTCATCTCGTCTTTCATGGCAAGCTCCCACTTGCTAGCATCCGTGGCTTGACAAGCTTCCGTATAATCTTCAGTGCTCCTCCATCAGCCAACAACATATAGTCCATGTATCTCCCGTTAGGCACATGAGGCCGAGAAGACCTTCTCAATACAGGAGTTGGAGTAGGAGGTTCCGCTTGCACATCAAGTTCTTCAACCGATTCCTCCGGCCGAGGACTCCTCATTATAGGACTTTCTCGGGATATCTTCCACCTCTGCATAAACCGGCCCACTCGCTTCGAGTTGCCGGCACCTGTATTATGCTTGTCCTTGTACATCACTCTTTCATTGAAGATTACGTCTCTGCTGCGGATCATCTTTTTGTTTTCATCGTCCCATATGCGGTAGCCAAACTCATCTTCACCATAACCAAGGAAAGTACATTTCTTTGATTTTGGATCAAGTTTGTTTCGCCTTGATCACCGATATGCGCATATGCTACACAGCCAAAAACTCTAAGATGTGAGAGTTTTACCTCTTTTCCGCTCCATACCTCTTCTCGGTATCTTGTGCTCCAATGGTACCGATGGACTTCGGTTGATCAAGTAAGCCGCTGTGTTGACCGCTTCGCCCAAAACCGCTTTGGTAAGCCTCGATCGCACACGCATGCTTCGGCCCTTTCAGATCAACGTTCGATTCATACGCTCAGCTACACCATTGTGTTGAGGCGTACCCGCACCGGTTCTCTCCATTCTGATTCCGTGCTCATAGCAAAACTTCTTGAATTTGGTGTCTACATATTCACCACCATTGTCGGATCTCGAGCTTCTTAATCTTCAATCCTCGTCTCATTTTCCACCATAGCTTTCCAAATCTTGAAAGCTTCAAATACTTCGACTTATATTTCGAAAGTAAACCCATACCTTTCTCGGAGTGATCATCAATGAAAGTCACGAAGTAATGCTTCCCACCAACGGATGGGACAGTCGTTGGACCCCAAACATCGAGTGGATGAGCTCAAGCTTCTCTTTCTTTGGGGTTCTTTTACTTGTCCGAAAGCCGACTCTCTTCTCGCTTCCAAGTATGCAGTCTTCACACATGTCAATATCTACCGATCGAAGACCTGGTAATTTTCCTCTCGAGTGCATGACCTTCATTCCTTTCTCACTCATATGTCCAAGTCTTTGGTGCCATATGTTGGAATTTTCATTTGCCGCAACCGCAATCAAATGACATGCTCCTCGAGCCTTGTAGAGAGTTCCACTCTTTTTGCCTCGAGCAATCGTCATCGCACCTTTTGAGATCTTCCATTCATCACCATGGAAGATTGTCGTATAGCCTTCACTAGCTAATCGACCTACCGAGATTAAGCTCTTTGTCAGTCGGGAATATGTCCGACATTTTTCAATTCCCATACGAGACCCATTCAACTTAATCCTTACCGCACCTTTGCCTACAATCTCACATGACTGTTCATTACCAAGGTAAACCTTACCAAGGTTTCCGGAACATAATTCTCCAACAGCTTCCTTCGTGAGGTAGCATGAAAAGATGCTCCTGAGTCTAACACCCAAGACTCCTCCCCGCCTTCAAGAGAGCATATCAACGCCTCATCTTTTCCCGAGGTGGAGGCAACGTTTGCTTCGTCCTTTGCTCCTTGATTCTTCCGTGCACTCTTGCACCGGTTTCTGAAGTGTCCGGCCTTCCCACAATTCCAACACTCGATCGTTTTTGAGTTGTGGGAACTACGATGATTTCTGGACTTGGACCGCCTCGTCCTTTGATTTTCCATGTCCAATTTCTTTGGTTGAACTTCTTCCTCTTGACTCGTATGCAATACTGAAGAGGTTGATGCTTCACCCGACTCTCTCCGCCGGATCTCTTCGCCGAGAACCAAATTTTGAACATCATTAAATCTTAACTTATTGTTTCCCGATGAGCTACTCACAACCGTGACCGTAGCATTCCAACTCTCCGGTAGGGAAGACAAAAGTATTAAAGCCTCGTACTTCATCATCGAATTTGATGTCAATAGAACTCAACCGGGTTGTTACAGTTGTCGAGTTCATTGAGATGATTTGCCACCGAAGCACCTTCGGACATCCGCAGGTTGAACAATCGCCTCATCAAGTGAACTTTGTTTGAGGCCGATGGTTTCTCGTACATGTTGGAAAGAGCCTTCATGAGATCTCGAGGTCGTCTTTTCTTTCACAATGTTGAAAGCAACATTACGGGATAATGTTAGACGAATAACTCCAAGAGCCTCGTCTATCAAGGAGTCTCCATTCTTCCTCTTTCATGGTTTCCGGCTTCTCCCCGTGAGTGGTTGATGCATCTTCTTCTCGATACGGATAATCCTCTATCTCGCATCTTCCGAAGCCAAAGTCTCGTACCGTCGAACCTTTCAATTTTCATTTTTCCTTCGTCTGCAGCCATCACTCCAACTCGATCCGACTTATCTCGCTGGATCGTTTCGACAATTTCGTGAGCTACCGTGTTTCGTAACACGATCACGGGCAAATTTGTAACGCCGACAAAATTTGCACTATTCACGTTTTACTATTCACGAATAGTAATTTACTATTCACTGAATAGTAATTTACTATTCATATGAATAGTAATACCACAAAATTACGTAACTAACAACCAAGCTTCGATACCAGCTTGTTGGGAAAAATATGCTGAATCTTCCCATATGGTCGATCCGTGAAAGTGAAATAAAAGCTGAATAATTGCACACACAAGTTGATAACTGAGTTCGACCAATAATGCCTACGTCTCCGGACTACTACAGATCTCTTACTAGGAGAAAAGAAAAATACACAAGTGTTTACAAAACACTCCCAAAACACTCACAACTCACAACCCAATTACACCCAGAAGCTAAACTAAAACTCTCTAGTTTTTCTGCCTCTCACTGGTGCCACTCTTTCTTCTCTAAGAGAAGTAGTATTTTGTGTGGGATGGGATGATTTTGCTTGAAGGAAGAAGACCAATTTATAGCAAAAATTGGTACTGTGCATTACAATAAAAAAATGCCTCGTGGGCACCTCATGCTTGAATAAAAAAAATTTGCACCCACCCTTTTCTTCCATTCTTTCTGTGCAAGTGAGAAAGTTACCTACTTTCTTTGACCAACATAAGGAACTAGTCATAGTACATATCTATTTGTTACTATGTATATTTATTATATAAATTTATATCTATTATATAAATGAAATTATATAAATTAAATGGGATTAGAATAAAAATACATCAATATATATTAGTTGCATAATCACTCATCAAAGAACAAAAAATTGGATTTATCCCATGAATAGAATATAATAAAAAAAAGAATTTCTTAATCTTAGATTTTATCAATATAAAAGAATACATTATTTCCAAATTGATTCTTGAAGTCATTCTAATCATAATTGATTTTGAAGAGGCTAAATAATATATTATTAATAAATAATAAATAAATATAAAATGAAGTAAAAAAATGAAAGGATAAAATTATAAATATATACTTAAATATATTAAATGATCATTAAGTTTAAGAGGGACAAAATCATAAATTATATGAGAGATACAAAACTGAGGTGGAGCTGGGAGGATAAAATTGTAAATATATAAGTAAATATATTAAATGGTTATTAAGTTTTAGGGGACCAAAATCATAAATTACAATGGAGTTACAAAATTTTTGGGTGGGGTCACAACCCCTCGACTCCCAAGAAGATCCGCCATCGAGCTTACGAGACGTAACATTGATATCTATCATGAGGTCAAAAGTTGAGTATGTTAAGAATCAATGTAATTGTACAAGAACTCACAACTAAAATAAAATATGAGAAAAAAGAAATAAAATCAACAATAAGGAATAATAGAATTTTATTACCGAAAGAAATTACAATACTTTCTAAAAATTTAAGGAGAAAACAATAATAATATTTTCTTTTAAAAATAAAAGAATTAAAAATTATGTAATGCATTAGTAGAAAAGAGAAAGAAGATATTTCGAAAATTTATAACCTTTTTTCTTAACTCATTAAAGCGTCTTTTAAAAATAAAGAATGAGGGTTCAAAAATAAATAACACCTCAAACATAAAAATTGACATATTATCATAATAAACCTAAAATTACCTTTTAAAAATAAAGAACGAGAATTTCAGAATATACAATAACTCATTAATAAAAATTAACATGTTATTGTAATAAATCTTGAGACATTGTTAGACATATATATATATATATATATATATATATATATATATATATATATATATATATATATATATATATATATTCTTAATTTATTAAGATATTTTTTTAAAATAAAATCATCTATAACTATATTACCCTAATATACATAAAATCAAAATACTCTTAATTATTTGTTTAATGGAAGAGGTGATAATTCCTGTTGAATCATAGTGCTCCCTTACATATGAGGATGATGTGTTATATTTCGGTCTAATTATTAGTTTGACCTGACTATTATTTCGGGTAGGTTCATATATAATTTATCTCTTAAAAAATAATATTATTAAGGATTGGATTTTGACATGGATACCAACTGTATATATATTTCTCCACTACACAGAATCGAGTTGGGTATATGTACTGTGATTCTCGCATGGGCCCTTTATTTGTAGACTTGTTTGAGTCACAAGCCCATCATATTAAGTGTGGCCAGTTCCCACATACCTTCCAAATTATTAAGACATTGGGCTTCTTTTTTTTTTTTTTTGAATCTGAAGTTTGTTTTTGAAATTTGGTTTTCCCTGAGCTTGTTTGAAGCTCTGTCCATTTGAATTTATAGAAGACATCCCATGTATGTCAAACTAATGCTACAATCTCTAACCTACAAAACTCATGACTGATTAGAAGGATGAAGAAAGAGGGAAACATAACCAAGTCTCTGTTTGATTATAGTTATAAAAATATTTGTTTAAAGAAAATGAAAGTGTCTTATGAAAGTAAAAAACCCAACAAAAAATATATAAAATCACGCCTAGATTTTGCATATGAAATTAGTATAAATCATTATATATTAAAAAATAAGTATAAATTATTGAAATTTTATTTATTAAAAAGTAGTAGTTATTGATAACAAACTTACAACTGTAATCAATCACTTCTCACCACACAATGATAAATAGGCGATATTCAAGGGGGCGAGGGAAAATGTTGAATTGAAATGCAATGGTGTCACAGTCAAACGAAAAAACCGTTATAAAAGCTTCTATTATGAGCGCATCGTGATGACGAGACCCGATTTCCAAGGCCAAAGATCAACACTTAAAATACCTCAAACGCTCTCTTCAAACAAACCACTCTCTCTATCTCCTTCTCCAAATCCATTCTCTCTTTCGCATAGGAGAAGGAATCATGGCTTTCATATTCATCAAAACCCTATTCCTCTTCGTCTCCTTCTCAGGCCTCATACTCCACGCCCACGCCCACACCGCCCGCTCTCCGCAGGCCCGCGTCTGGTCCCTCTGCAAGTACACCACCAACCCCGTCGTATGCTACAAGACCATTATTCCCTATGCCATTGGTGTCAAGAAATTCAACTACTACCAAGCCCTAGAAGTAGAGATTCTTGCGACACGCGACCTGGTGATGAACACTACGAATCTCATCTCCGTGCTCCTGGCGAACCCAGGCAATTCCAAGGACCTCAAAGACTCACTGCAAACGTGCTTCGAGCAGTACGATAACATTAAAGACTCCATCAAGGAGAGCTTGAACCTAGTGGCACAGCGCAACGTCATCGAGATGCGCTTCAAGTTCAGCGCGGTGCTGTCGTACCTCGCCGCTTGCACCGATGAATTTCCGAATTCGCCGATTGAGAAGGAGGGGCAGGACTTGTTCGATCTCGGCGGCAATTGCTTGGACATCATGAAAGCCATTGAGGATAGAGAGAGTCGTCTTCGCCCAGGAGCAAGCCCAGTCCCAACCCCAATCGTTGTTACCCCACCATCAGCTCCTAGCCCATGTCAGAATGTGATTGGGCCTTGCAGTTAGGTCCAATATCAATCATCTCAGGCCCGTCATGTTTTAAGAAATTATTATTCTCTGCATGATTATTTTTTTCTTATTCTCGCGTGGGTTGCAAATGTCTGATGCTTTTTACATTGGTGGGGAATATGAATAATACTAATGAAAAAAAAAGGAAATGAAGAGATTTTATATATTTTTTATTTTGTGATTTTATTTTTATTATGAGTTGTGTCTTAATCACATAACTTAGAAAATAAAATCAATTATCCTATTTAAATTATAAAATCAGCTAAACAATATACTTTAATATAATAAAACTAATTTTTTTAATAAATTCTTTGTATATATATATATATATATATATATATAATTGAATATTTCAATTTTTTTTAATTATTACAAAATCTCTCTTAAAAACAAACTACTCAATGTAAAAAGTTGTATTCGCTAAAGACAGATTCTTAAGAGAGTTAGGTTGATTTGATGAATGAGGACACAAATATTTGGAAGGCTAATTTTTGTTTATATTTTTATAGGGACTCAAAAATAATTATATATTATGGAGGACTATTTTTGCAGATTAAAAAAAAACTGAATAAATAATAGTCTCAAATTAAGAGAGTAAAAATATATTTAAGATAAAATATTTTTATTAAAAAATTACTCCTGAAAATATTCCTATTTTATTATATCATGAAAAAGTTCCTATTTAATAATGAATAATCATATTTATAATATATAGAGAGAAAAAAGATTTAGAAATTTTTTGTATATTATTTATCTATATCTTTTAAATTTTTTTTATTCTTCTACAAACTCTTTTGAGGTTTCTCCCTTAAATATCGTTTGAGCCTGTAGAATTTGGAGATATATATGATGACCTAATCATAATTAAATCTTAATCAATTATTGGTGGAGGGTGTGAATGTGTTCTATAGACCTTCTCTTTGCATTACATCACCTATATTAAACAATATTATTTATATATACTATTTTACTGTCTTAATTTCTCCTCTCTTTTTTTATCAATATGAATTTGTAAGTTTTAGCCCATCAATTATTTGATCTGAAGAAGATATATTTTCTAGACATGTTGTATTTTAACATTTAATTTGATTGCATGTTAATAACAAAGCCACACATGCAGAAGGGAAACGAGGTGAGATGAGAAATTTACAGTGATCATTAACTTTGGTTTATAATAAAAGTAAAATGAGACATAAAATTAAATATTGAATACATATTCTAGCTGAGAGTTTTCTCCACGGCTATGCATTTAAGGATAAAAATTAAAAATAAAAATAAAAACTCGTTATCTCTTATAATATGACTATCAGTGATGGATTTTTACCTAATATATTATTAATAAATAATAAATAAATATAAAATGAGGTAAGAAAATGAGAAAGTGAAAAAATAAAATTATAAATATATATTAAATGATCATTAAGTTTGAGGGGACAAAATCATAAATTATATGAGAGTTATAAAATTGAGGAGGATCTGAGAGGATAAAATTGTAAATATACGACCAAAATCATAAATTAGATGAAAGTTACAAAACTTTGGAGGTCACTGCCTCAGCTCTCAAGAAAATCCGTGACTAATTACAGTTTTTAAACACCAACATGATATATTATTCTACAACTTAAATTTATAATTACTTTTATTATTATTCTTATTGTTTACTATATTAATAAAATTAAGTTATAAAATGATTTTTTATTAAAGCTGGGGTTGTCAATGATATTTTCCTTGAATACAAACAAATACTACAACACTCAACAAAAGATATTGGTTAGTTAGAAACTAAGAAATTAAGAACACTAGGAAAATGTTAATGTACCATGGTAGACAGCATAAAGAAAACGATTTAACAGATTTCTTTACACTCGAATCTCCCGCAATTATTAACAATATATAAACAAATTGAACAACACCGAAGCAATAAAATAAAAATGAGACAATGTATGAAAAAGAGATATGTTTTATTAAAATTTATAAAAATAGAAGAGGGATAATATTTTGACATCCCAAATATTCAATCAACATCTGAATTTATAAATGTAATAATAAATATTATTATCATTATATTAATATTTCGGTTGTGGAAGGAAATTTTCCTAAAATAGAAAAGCGGAGAAAACATATATAAAAAAAAGTAGAGAACTTAAAGGATCCACCATAATTCACGGTAGGTTTCACAACAGAAGAAACTATGTTCACCGTCGTGAATTTGTTGAAGAGCATGGTTTGGTTTGGCGTGGGATCAAACGAGAGTGAAAAAGAAACTCCAAAGCAAAGACGAAGGTGATTAATTTATGAGACGGTTCCGATGACGCTGCTGAAGGAGGAAGGGCCTTGTTGCACCGGTGTCGTGCGGGGAGGACCCATGGCCTTTTCAATGGCGGCAATGATGTCCAAGGCGATCCCTCCGAGGTTGAAAACGACCTGGGAGTCCTCCCTGAAGGGGTCTTTGCCGTTGAAGGAGTCCTGGCAAGCGGCCTGGTAAGAGAGGACGGCGCTGAACTTGAACTTGGCGGTGATGACGTCGTTTTTCTTGATGGCAGCTTTAGTTTCGGCAATGGCGTCGAGCATGCTGCTGTACTGGTCCTCGCACGTGTTGAGCGAATCTTTGGTGGACTTGTTGTTGCCCTTTTTGGATTCCAGTGTATGAATTTTCTGCAGGGTTTTTTTGGCGCCGTCGAGCGTGGCGTCCACTTCGACGTCGAGCGCCTTCAAGGGCTCGAGGGAGCTATCGCTGAAGTGGGGCTTGATGGTCTGCACGCAGAGGGGGGGGTCTGTGGTTTTGGCGCAGAGAGTGGAGATGTCTGCGAGGATGTCGCGGCTGACGTAGTGGATGTCGTGGTTGGATGGAACGGCGTTTGTGAGTATAATGAAGAAGGAGAGGGTTACGAAAAGAGTGAGAGAAGTTTTGGGAGTGAATTGGTAATCCATTGTCTCTTTTCTGGAGAAGGTGTTTTTGAAGAACAGAGACAAATGGAGATAGATATGTGCGTTGGTTAGTCTGTGTTGGATTGGGGTGACGAAATCTCATCCCTTTTATATTCCATCTCTTCTTCCTCTCCTTCCTCTCCTTCAGGGTTGCCCTACAACACATCCTTTTTTCTTAGAATTTCTCCTTCTTACAAGGATCCATTTTTTGACACGTCCACAACATTTTCCTTGCTTGCCGCTCCTCATGGACGTTGAAACTGGACACACACCAATGGAACAAGAGAGAAAGATGGTTCATTTTTTAGGCATCTTACCATCTTCTAATTAAATTCATCAATTTTAACTTTCTTATTATAACATTTTCACGTAAAAACTCTTTACTTACTGCATACACTATTCAACTGTATAAACAACCTTTGGACATTATAATTTTTTCCCTAATGATTAGTTTCTAATATATAGAAGTATATTTTAATGCTATTTTACTTATTATAGAAGATATGAATTTATAGTAATACAATAATACTACTTTATTACATTTATTTATCAATAAGTACTTTATAAATTTAATATTTTTTTTATATTTTGTGATTCATATTTTTAATTAAAATTTTGTTTTTAAGTAATAAGTTTTTTTCTTCTTACTAACAGTTCTGGATATTTGATTAATAATTAAATATATAATAATAAATAATATTGGAGGTTCAATAAACATTTTGTTTTTTTCTAGACCAAGAAATTGAAGTCTTAAATCATTTTAATATTTTTTTTGTTAAAAAAACATTACTAATTATTTTATAACAAATATTTTAGATGTTTTATATGTGTTCGAGATAAAAAATAAAAAATGTTGCGGGTCAAATTATTAAAATCGTATATTAAATTTTGAGCATGAGATTCACTTATATTAATAAGTTCTATGTTGAATAAGTTGAACTAACAAATAAGAAAATATGACTTTATCAATATCTAAAGATTTGGAGTCCGAAGAATTTGATTTCGAATAGGAAGAAATGTCAACTCTTATATAAATTTAGCTTATGTGTATAATTGATGTTTTTTATTTATTTATTTAAAGCATCTCATAAGGGGAGCCAATTCCATAGAAATACAAGATATAAATTGTTCAATAAAATGGAAAGAAATTGCTAGTTTTTTTCCTGAGAAGCCAAACAAATATTATTAATCACACTAATTCATTCATATGGGTAATGCATGTACAAGTGGTACCAGGTTGGCCACATAAACAGAAACAGCACAGATCATAACCATGTTGAAGATTGCTAATGAGAGTTCAAAATTTACCAAAATGATGTTGTCAATTTGAAAATTAAAATACAAGATGGAAAGCTTTTTAAAAGTAAACAAATTATATACACTGATGTATATGTTCAACAAACATAAATAAATACATGTAATGACAATAAGAATTTTCTATTATTTATAAATGATTTTAGAAGGTTTAGTTGGATGTTATTCTCTTAAAAAATAAATGTGTTTGTTTTGTTTTGAAAAATTCTTCGGTTGGTTGGTTAGAGAAAAAAAATGGTTTAAGAAATCAAATTTAGAAAATTGAATTATAACGTGATTTGATGGTAATAAAAACTTATATTATTATATCTTATTTTCATGGAAATATTTAATTTATTTGTAGTTTTCGTAATGTAAGAAAATATATTTTTGTACAGAAGATGTTCATGATTAAAATTCAATAATCTGATAACAGATTAATGTTTTTATACAATTTTAACAATGACGAATAAGTGAATAAATATTAAAAGAAACAAAAATATGAATGTTGCATTTTTTATATTTGTTAGGTCAAATAAACACAATTAAAATCAAGTAAATAGACTAATCTATTATAATAAATTATAATGCCATATTTGTAATCTTTTAATAATCTAAATCATCACAGTAATTATATTATTATATATAAATTAAAAAAAAAACTAAAAAAAATAATACAAACTTGTATACTTGTCTACCTAATGTGCAAGTAAGTAAGTCACTGTGAACATAATAGTCCCACTCATTAAATGTAGGATAGTTTTTTTTTTTTCTTTCTTTTGTTGAAGGTAGCTACAATTTAATGCCAATTTAAATTGGAAAATGACACGTAGAAAGTATTCACCGTCATGATGTTAATATAAAACTCTAAAACTTTGATGCGATTAGAAGCATCTAATAAGGCATTTTTGGTGATTAAACACTATTAAAAAAAATCTTACAGGCAACATTTGGAAATAAGAATAACTTACTAAAATTGAATTTAAATATGAAATTTAATAAATAAACCATTTCAATGTGTTTTCTCAGCAATGTCAAACTCTATCTAAGAACAAGGCATGACACTATAACACTCTTCACGGGTTATGAAAAAAATACTACAACCTTACCAGTCATGCAATTTTTGTTTTTGTCGATAGTAACGAATGGTAATGTCCCGTTCTTAACTTTTAGATTCATTACTCACGAGAAAATCTATTTTCGATTTTCTTCTCTGTCTATGACCATTTATATTTGGAGTAGGAAATTTTTGAAGGGACACCGCACACGGTATTATTTGTGAGTAAGAAAGAGAAAAAATATAACGTGATCAGATGAGAAAATAAATAAATAATTAATAGATGTTAAATGGTAGAATTTACTGTAATAATCTGAATACAGAGTAAGAAATAGAATGCGAGTGAAGATGTGAGACTTGAACAATATGTCGGTTAGGATATAAATATATCATGCACTTTGCAATAAATATGAAAACATACCATTTGACGTTTGATTTGAAGCGTGATGGAAAGATAGCCACGACAATAAATGGGTAATTGATTTGATAAAAACAAAGGCAAGAATACTTTGGTCAAGCGACCAGGAAAACACAATGAAACAAATTTTATTTTGCTACCACTGTAGCCAATGCGAGTTTTTTTTTTTTTTTCTTTCTGATAAATTTAGATTTAACTTAGTGGTTTTGAATGGCATCTGCATGATCCTGCACCACCTTCCAGGCCTTGACAACATGTGGCGTATCAGTCAGGGTTGCTCCTATGGCACACCTAATCACGAAAACTCCTCCAACAATTGCATGAGTCATGTACACAGAGCCTGAACCGTTGATCGAATCTAGCAATCTGCGGTTCATTTCATTTGCAAGATCCTCAGTTTTGAGACCTCCATTTTGAACCTTGCCATTGCCAACCTTTGCAACTGCTGAAGGTAGAAGTCTAAAGCAAACCACAGCAAAATTTCTGGGCACAAAAATCTCAAACCTTTGATCCTTTCTTACCATCTCTTCAAAAGCCTTGGCCATCTCAACGTGGCTTCTGAGGAAGTTTCTGAGATTAGCAACACCATAGCTTCTTAGAACAAGCCAAACTTTGAGTGCACGGAATCTTCTGCTCAAGGTTATCTGCCAATCCTTGTAGTCCACCACTTGCTTTGAATCAGAAGCACTGTTTTCCAAGTACACTGAATGCGTTGATAGGGACTTTATCAAAGAAGCTGGATCCTTCACCCAAAGACAGCAACAATCTAAGTTAGTGAGAAACCATTTGTGAGCGTTGAGACTAAACGAGTTTGCATCCTCAACTCCATCAATCAACTGTCTGAACTCAGGACAAATGCAAACGCTACCAGCATAAGCAGCATCAACGTGGACCCACATGCCATACTTTTTTGCCACTTTGCACAGTGGTCCTAATGGATCAATGGCAGTGGTTGAAGTTGTGCCCACAGTGGCACAAAGATAGCAAGGAACCAACCCGTTTTGCACATCTGTTTGAATGGCAGATAACAGTGATTCTGGCAACAAAGCGAAAGAAGTTGACTTCATAGTCTTAATTACCCTAAAATTTTTGGGGTGAATTCCTATTATATGAGCTGCTTTCTGAACAGCACAATGTGTTTGATCAGACACATAAACAACTAGCCTAGAAATATTTTCTCTACCAATTTTGCTAAGCATTTTATCTCTAGCAGCAACTAGTGTGACCAAAAGGGCCTCACATGTTGTCCCTAACAACACACCTCCACCACTACCTGAAAAGAGAAAAGCCTTGGGGAGCTTCAGCGCCTGGCCTAGCCAATCCATTACAACACTTTCTAGCTCTGTTGCAGCTGGTGATGACACCCAATTGAACCCTACCAAGTTGAATCCTGTGCTCAGCATCTCACCAATAAACCCTGCTGTGCTACCACTGGAGGGAAAGTAGGCAAAGTAATTAGGACTTTGCCAGTGCGTTATGCCAGGAACTATGTGTTGCTGCAAATCTTGAAGAATGGTTTCAATAGGTTCAGGATTGAGAGGGGGAAAATCTGGCACAAGGTTTCTAAGATAACCTGGTTCTACTTGACTTAACACTGGATAGTCGGCAATATTCTGGTAATAATCAGCAAGGAAGTCAATGATCATGTGCCCTTGCCTCCTAAATTCTCTTGGATCTAAAGGGTTCATGATGAATGTGGGATTGGCTTGCAGCTTGAAAAAAAAAAAAGGTTGATATATATATATATAGAATAGAGAGGCACCTAGTGCCCTGTTTGATCAATCTTTTTATTCTTGGTTTCAGACTGATACTTTTTTTAGATATAACTCCTAAGTCCACTCCTCGCATTGATATCCAGTGCAATTTGTTTTGATAAAGGAAAATGATAGTTTGAAAACTCAAATTCATATCACTCTTTTAAATAATTCTCTTTTAATATTATAATAATAGTTTTTCTTTATTTTTATTTTTATTTAATCATTTTATAAATTATTATATTAAATATTATAATAATAATTTTTCTTTATTTTTATTTTTATTCAATTATTTTATAAATTATTATATTAATAAAAATGAGTTGGTTGAAGGGTTAAATAGTTTCTCGTTTTCAAAATATCATCACTCTTTGGTTAATATCATCCAATCTAAGCACTAAGCACACACATATTCCGAGTATAATACTCGTTCCTTCCTTGTACTATAGGTTGATGTTAGTCATAAAGTTAGCTTTTGACTTCAAATTCTCGGCACTTCAACTTCCTTATGGTATTGGGTTGGGTCTCCTTCCCACAAGTTAAGAAAAACAAAAAATAAAATAAAATGAATTGTAATTTTTTTTAACTGATTTTATATTTGATCAATGAATATTAATTATAATTTGATTAAAATTTAAAAAAAAATATATATATAACTAATTAATTTAAAAAATATTAAATAAAAATATATTTTTAAAATTTATAGGTTAATAAAATTATTTTTTATTTTAAATATAGTAATATAATATATAAATTTAAGATGAGTGATCCATCTATATTAAAAAAATACTAATTAAATTTTTATTTTTAAAATAATACATTTTTTTAATAATTAGATCACAAAAATAAACAATAATTAATTTGTTTTTATATAAATAATAAAAAACTTTATTTTATATTTATTTTTAAAATAAATTTGTCTTTTTAAAATTAATTTAATATATATATATATATATATTATTAAAGTATAATTTATTTTATTTTTATTTAAAATATTATATTATTTTATGAATCCGCCAGTATATTTTGTAAGCTGGCCAATATAAGTGTAACGGGTTGATTTAAATTTGAAGTGATGATATTTTCCAATCTTGTAAAAATTTGACCGAGTTTAATTGAGAATTGATTTAAAAAATAATTTATGATTTTTAAATAATTAAATTTATATGAAATCGATATAAAATTGAATGAGTTTTTTATCAAATAGATTTTGATAAAAAATTAAAAATATTTTTTAATATATTTTAATTATGTATAATTTTTTTATTTTATATTAATTATGTCAATTTTAATATAATATATTTTAATTTTTGTATTTTATATTAATTATATTAATTTTAAATCATAATTATTTTATTATTTAATAATTCTTTATTTTATATTTTTAATATATTTTAATTATAATTTTTAAAATAATAATAATAATTATTATTATTATTTATTTTAAATATTATTATTCATAAATTTATTATAAAAACATTATTTGATTAAATTCAATTAAAATTTAATTAAATATTAAAATTATGAATTCATACGTACAATATCATTGAGCAACAGGTATGATTTAAAAATGAAAAATTGATATTTTTTAGCTGATCTACCTTTTTATTTTAAAAGTTTTTAATGATAGACATGTTGAAATTAGTTAGACCTGGTGACAGAGTCCCAACCAACTCAATTCTTTTGGAGATTCTAGTTTGGTGAAAGAATTAAATGATTTTATGGCCTCTTCCCGTACCCTCATGTGTTGTTGTATAAGTGAGAGTAGATATGGCGCTTGGATTAAAAGGTTAGTTTTTGTTTTGTACCTGTTAATAGCAAATCGAGAAAAGCGATCGAAATCGAAGGGAAGAAATATGACTCGATAAGATAAACAAAAGTTCATTCGATGTCTAATTAGAAATACGTAGCATATAGCATCGAGAAACACAATCGAGAATCGAATGAATTGTAATCAAATGACTGTTGTCAAATAAAAACTAAGTCATATAAGATCAGGATTAAAAAGGAATCGTGAGCAATTCGAAGTTCTCGAAAGATATAGAATCGAGAATAAAGAAAGCCAATGGGGACATCGAGATTTTGGCCAAATCGTGAAGGGAAGTAAGTCGAATGCACGTATAGAGAGCAGTTTTGAAATCATGGGTAAAAGTTGGAGATCGTGAGATCGTGGGAAACTAGAAGATAAACTGTCATACGCACGTAGAACGTGGTAGCAGTCGTATTAACCGCTCTTAGAAGGCTTGAAGGATGCCCTATAAATAGAGCAAAGAAGGAAGGAACAAGGGGGAGCAAAATTGGCAGAGCGCAGAATCGAGCAGTGAAAACGTCTCACGGAGGAACGACGAACACCATGAAGTTTCCGGCAACTGGATTTCCTCGCTCACGGAGTACATTTATCGCTTTCTTTATTTTCCTTGGTAATTTACTTTCGAGCCATTTCAATTCAAGCAATTTCATATTCTTGTATACTACATTCAATGTCATTTCGATTTCCGTTATTTACTTTTTATGCAATCTTAATGGGTTTTAGCAATTTACATTTCCCGCACATTTCGATTTCCGTCCTTTATTTCTCTTGCAAACTTAATTTCTTGCAAATTTGGGGTTTTCGCATTTTCTTGCAATTTAATACTCTTTCTCGATTCGATACTTTATCGCTTTGTTTGATTCGAGCATTTTAGACATAAAATACCAAAAATAGTATTTCTCGATACTTATAGTTTTCGACTCTCATACACATTTTCGATTGAAAATCAAATTGCTAGCCTAAGTAAAAAAGAACTTACATGGTAGAATTTTGATTAGGACCAAAATACCCTTAGGATCGAAATCGATCAAAATTCCACCAAAAACAAATTGGCGCGCCAGGTAGGGGACTTGTGTTGAAAAAACACAAAAGAGGTTAGTTCGAGAGTGTATGAGATTAAGAAGTGGGAGAGTTATAAGAATGAGTCAGAATTCATCAAGTAGTCGAATAACAATGAGGGTCTAAGTGGTGTGCTCCCACCAAATACTCGGGGGACAAGGGCATAATGGGAGTATGCCCGTAGTGTCGACAACTGTGAGCACGTCGATACCAAGCAAGTCATGAACAAAATCCAGGTACATCGACAAACACCCATGTAGGGTCTAGTATAGCAATATCAAATAATATGCAAACTATGGGAAACCCCATAACCACATATGCAGGGCCATATACTAGTGTAAGACCACCTGGTTTTTTACCCAATAACATGAATGGAGCTGGCACTTCATCGATACATAGAAATTCACGATACAGCTTAGGAATGCCTCCAAATGTAGGCACATTTCAAACCCTAGGCATGCCACAAAACTTTGGAATATCTACACATTTAGGGGCATCTCAAAATTCAGTGATATCACAAAATTCAGGGAATGAACCAAACTTAGGGATACAACAGACACCTCCAAATCTAGATCCTAGGGGAAATCTCGATCATGGGAGATATGCATTTGATAGGGACTATCATCGATCTAATTTCGAGAATATCGAAAATACTAATACTGGGATTTCCAGTAACTCCCTAGGAATACTTAGACAACAAATGGATGAGAGTAATTTTGAAATGGTGAATATGTTATCACAGCAGTTGACTACGGTCTTAAACCCATTAGTTCAAAATACTACTGCTAGTTTCGAGATATTAGCGGATCAAATGTCTCGAATTGGAGACGCATTGGTTGTACCTCGACAAACGAGGATGGAGAATCATGCCAATCAGAATATTAATCCCCCTTATTTATTAAGAAGGAATCGGAACAATGATCAATATCAGCAAATGGGGAACGAATATCAACATGTGAGGAATGATATTTACGTAAATCTGAATGAGGGATTTCAAAATATTCATAATCGAATAATACGCAATATAATCACATGTTAGGACAAAGGATGAATTTCCAAGGGACTGATTTAAGACCACCCAATCGACATATTTTGTGTCTCCTTTTCCAAATGCGATTCTCGAGACAGTAATTGCCTCGAGGATACAAAGTACCCAAATTCACTAAATTTGCCGGAGAAGTTGGTGAATCAACTATCGAGCATGTAGCTCGATATCGATAGAGTGCGGGGACTTAGCAATGAGTGAAGAGTTAAAAATGAAGTATTTCCCTAGTTCCTTGACTAAGAATGCTTTCACTTGGTTTACTTCATTGCCACCCAATTCGATATATAATTGGTTGCAGTTAGAAAGAAATTTCCATGAACAATTCTTTAGAGGAGAAACTCAAGTAAGTCTCATTGATTTGATGAACATAAAACGATATAATCATGAAAACATAGATGATTATCTCGAATCGATTTAGACAAATGAAATCAAGATGTTTTACTCAAATTCCCGAATACGAATTAGTCGGATGACTTCGCAGTTTAGAATTCTCGATTAGGAAAAAGTTGGTAAATTTTCCATTAAATGACATGGCTCAGCTTAGTCGATAAAGTGAGGAGAGTGGAACAAATCGAGTATGAGAAACAAAGGCACAAGAAATTTGAGAAACCTGTGAAAAAAGAAAGAATAGCCTATATAAATGATGTGTATGAAGTAGATCCCTCAACGTAAAATGATATCGAGGAAAATGTTGATGAGAAAGTGAATATAGCAGAGCTCAAAGTAGGAGCTCCATATACTTGTAAATTGTTGCAAAAGAATGAAGTGAAAGATAAAATGGCAAATCGAACCTATACTTTCGATGTAACAAAAGCAGTATAAGATCTTCGACATTCTACTAAAAGATAAACAGATTAAGTTAAGCGAAGATCACAAACCGCCTTCGCGTAACAAAGGGGTGGTCGAAAATATTGTAAATTTCATAATATTTATGGACACTCGGACTAACAATTGTATACATTTCAGGAACACGGTTCAAGATGCAATCGACCAAGGAAGACCGAAGTTTGGGGAGACAACGATGAAAGTGGACACGAGTCCGTTCGAAGTCCAAGTGGGATATATTGAATCCCAAACCGAGATGAAGGATGACGTTAGACTAATGAATGCCACCTTCATAGGCATGGTCGATGTTACTGAAGACATCGATCCCAAGCATATCAGAATGGACGTATCGGAGGAAGATATGGAGTTCGACTTGAGCGAATTCGAAAAAGAATTTGAGAAAGAGATATACCCTCGAGCAGGAGACTCTCTCGTTGAATTTTTGAATAGGAAGAAAGAGAAAGACGAAGACGTGTCGCTATGCCCACGGTGCAAGGCGGTTTTCGATAAATCGGTTGCCAAAGCTTTCAAAATTGAACAAACAAAGAAGATCGAGAGTCAAAACATAAGGAAAAATGATAAAGTGGAGCAGACGGCCCGACCAACTATCGAAGAAAGTCAACGAAATCTGTTGGTTCCGTGTTAGCGGAATCAAAGGCAATGGGTTAGAAGAGAGATGTATCCTTCTCGAGGAGGAAGAGGAAGACTTCAAAGTAGTGATGTCTTCGAGAGACTATCATACGATGAAGGATCAAACACTGGATTCCCAACATTCCCAAGAAGATTCCGAGGAAGGCCCCGGAGAAGAGGAGGAAGGATCCCTTACCGGAGTAATTATAGAAACTTTGAAGAGAATATTGTACCTATGGAAAGCCAATATTCAAGGGAATTCTTCGATGACAAGAATGAAGGCAACTGGAACGAACATCAAATCGGAGTGATATCGATATTACCCGCGGAATATGTCAACGAATACAAGGAATATCAAGAACAGAGTGATGTTAATCGAGAAGATGACTTCTATTCGTAAAACATAAGGCCAAAGGTGACATGGGTAACTCGTGCATCGTGCGAAATACCTCATAGAGATGCTCGCCTTCATCGACCCTCCATCCGAAGAAATGAGGTTCCACTTGAAGCCTTTACTATTAAACATCGAGATCCAAGGACAAATGGTGAACAAGGTCCTTATCGATGGTGGCGCAGCAAGTAAACATATTGCCAATCTCCATGCCGAAGAGGTTTGGCATCGAGCTTAAAGATCTAGTCAAACACAACATTATGATTTCCGATTTCAGCGTAAAAACATCGGATCGAGGGTATGATCGCTTTAGACGTGAAGGTAGGTACTTACTCAAGGCCTACCGTATTTGTTGTGGTCCAATCGCACGCCAACTTTAATGCACTACTTGGTAGAGAATGGATCCATGGAGTGGGAGCCGTACCTTCGACAGCCTCATCGTAAACTATTTATGTGGAATCGAGATGGACATCTCGAAATCATCCCGTGGGACCAAGACGAGTTTGTAACTTTCCTATCCCAGTGCTGGTCGCGCTACACGTAACTTAGCACTCGTTCGACCATTCACCTTTGAAACTGTCGAAGATTTCAACTCAAAGTTACATGAAGATCGTTTCCTTAAGATGAATGAGGAAAAGGGTTTTGTTATGATCAAGGAGGGGGCCAACCTCGAAGTGGCCTGGTGAAGATGAATAGAAATTATGAAGAATTCTTGGCTCGATTGGGAAAATATGAAGATGGGAAGAAGAGCCAAGAAAGTAGTAAGTCGATTTATTCGACCGTAGTTGCAAATAATAGCGATCAAGTTATACTTGATTGTATTTACGATTATTCGCCTTTAGGTTTCGAAAAATCTATTACATCAAATTATAAAAAAGTCGAGGCTCAGGATCCATTAGAGGAAGTTAACTTAGGAAGTGAAGAAGAACAAAAGCCTACGTATATCAGCAAATATCTCGAGGAAGATTTAAAGAAAGAAATGATCTCCTTGTTAAGAGAATATAAAGACTGCTTCGCTTGGGAATATGAAGAAATGCCTGGATTGGATCGAAATCTTGTCGAGCATAGATTACCCATCATCGAAGGAAGAAAACCAGTAAAACAAGCACCGAGAAGATTTGCACCTGAGGTGATGAACAAGATCAAGGAAGAAGTCGAGAGACTCCCGAAGGCAAAATTCATCGAACCGCTGTGTATGTCGATTGGATTTCTAATATTGTACCCGTGATTAAAAAGAATGGTAAAATAAGAGTGTGTATCGATTATCGAGACTTGAATTTAGCCACTCCTAAAGATGAATATCCTATGCCAATAGCTGATATGCTAATAGATGCAGTAGCTGGTAATGAAATGTTAAGTCTTTTAGATGGTTATTCAGGATATAATCAAATATTTGTGTCTGAAAATGATATAGCTAAAACAGCTTTTCGATGCCCGGGGGCATTAGGTACTTATGAATGGGTAGTGATGCCATTTGGATTAAAAAATGCTGGAGCTACATATCAGAGAGCAATGAATTTAATTTTTCATGACTTGATCAATGATTATATGCAAGTTTACATAGATGATATTGTAGTCGTATCGAAAGAGAAACATCAACACTTAAGCAATTTGAGAAAATCCTTCGAGAGAATGAGAAAATATGGATTAAAAATGAATCCCTTGAAATGTGCCTTTGGCGTATCTGCTGGTGAATTTTTAGGATTTATAGTACATGGAAAAGGTATCGAGATCGATAAAAATAAAGCAAAAGCAATAATAAATACCTCTGCTCCAAAAACCAAGAAAGAGTTACAATCTTTTTTAGGAAAAATAAATTATTTGAGACGATTTATTTCTAATCTGGCTGGCAAAACTTATGTTTTTTCGTCTCTGTTAAAGTTGAAAAAAGAAGCAGAATTTATGTGGAAGGAGGAACATCAAGAAGCCTTCGAGCAAATTAAAAAGATGCTGACAAATCCTCCGATTATGATACCAGTAAAGAGAAACAAGGCACTAAAGTTATATGTATCAGCATCGGATCAAACAATAGCGAGTTTATTAGCACAAGAAGATGAAAATGGTGTGGAATGTGCTGTGTATTATCTAAGTAGAATTTTAAATGATGCTGAAACTCGATATAGTGATATCGAGAAATTAGGTTTATGCTTGTATTTCTCTTGTACAAAACTCAAGTATGTAATGAAGCCTCATGATGTAATGGTTTATTCTAGAAATAATATTTTGAAGTTTCTTTTATCGAAACCAATTATGCATAATAGAATAGGAAAATGGGTGTTAGCTTTGACAGAGTTCTCATTATCCTTCGAATCTTTAAAATCGATAAAAGGTCAAGTAATTGCCGATTTTATGGCCGAGCATACAATTGACTCCACCGAGAATTTGTTTATCGAAATAAGTAAATGGATAATGTATTTCGATGGTTCAAGTACATCGAATAAATCTGGAATAGGAGTTCGATTATTTCTCCAAACAATATTCCGACTAAGTTATTATTTGAGGTTCAACCTATGTGTTCGAACAACGAAGTCGAATATGAAGCTTTGATAGCGGGTCTCGAGACTTTAATCAAATTAAAAGCTCGACATGTGGTTATAAGAGGTGATTCGCAATTAGTGATCAAACAAGTGCGAAAAGAGTATAAATGCATTAATATCAACTTGATCAGATATTTGGAAAGAGTGATGACTTTAAGTAGAATGTTCGATGACATAATCTTCGAATATATTCCTCGAGAATTCAATCAAGAAGCAAATGACTTAGCACAAATTGCATCGAAGTACAAGATATCCCCTGAAAGGTTACAAGAAATAATTCAAATCAAAGGAAAATTACCTCAAGAAAATGAGATTCTGCACATTAATGATCTAGATGATCAAGATTGGAGAAAATCGATTATAAATTATTTGCAAAATCCCAATGGGAAAATTGACAAGAAAATTAAATATCGAAAGCAATGAAATATGTTTTGCTAAATGATGAGTTATATAAAAGGGGAATCGATGGAGTATTACTTAGGTGTTTAGGAAATGATGATGCTTACTTAGCAATGGTCAAGTACATAATGGAATATGTGGAGCCCATACAAGTAGGTCAGAAAATGAAATGGACATTAACTCGACAAGGTTATTATCGGCCCTCGATTTTAAAAGATTGTATCGAATATGCCAAGTCCTGTGAAGAATGTCAAAAGTTCAATCCGATACAACAAGTGCCCGCTAGTGAATTACACTCGATCATTAAACCTTGGCCTTTTAGAGGTTGGGCTATAGATTTAATAGGACAGATTTTCCCACAATCATCGAAAGGACATAGGTATATAATTGTGGTCGTCGATTACTTTTCAAAATGGGTAGAAGCAATACCATTAAAGGATGTTGATCAACAGGATGTAATTGATTTTATTGAAGAATACATCGTTTATCGATTTGGGATCCCACGACCTATTACCACAGATAGAGGGACAAGTGTTTATCGGGTAGAAAGATAGCCAAATACGCTGAATCGAGAAATATTCAATTATTAACATCAACTCCATATTATGCTCAGTGCTAATGGACAAGTCGAAGCAATTAACAAGGTGATTATCGAGTTAATCAAAAAACATGTTGGTAATAAACCAAAAACATGGCATGAAACGTTATTACAAATTTTATGGGCTTATCGAAATTCACCTAAAGATTCCTTACAAAATACCCCATACAAGTTGGTATATGGACACGACGCAGCCTTACCCATCGAAATAAATATTGAATCGAATCGAATACAGAGGCAAAACGATTTACCCAGATTGTGATTATTGGAGTTTGATGTATGATGAATTAAACGAACTCGATGAAGTAAGAGTACAGAGCGTTGAATAGTATGATGTTGCGTAAGAATCAAATTGCTCGAGTTTATAATAAAAGAGTTCGAAAGAAAAAGTTTAACGAAGGTGACTTAGTGTGGAAAACTATTTTACCAATGGACAAGAAATGTAAAAGCTATGGGAAGTGGTCACCAAATTGGGAAGGTCCTTTCGAGATTGTTAAAATTTTATCGAGTAACGCTTATTCGATTATTGATTGGTGTAACAAAGATAAAGTGTTGTCGATAAACTGAAAATACTTAAAGATATATAAGCCCCGAATAAGAGAAATAAACATTCAAAATTTAGATTGAATAATATTCTACAAAGATAAGTATCGAGTCTTAAGCTGATCAAAGTCTATCAACAATTGAGTCCAAGATGAAGAAATCGAGTGCTCTTCGACGATCAGATCTTGTTTCGCGCTCTATGCTCGCCCCAAAGATAAGGCGACTTCTTCTGCAGAGGATTTGATTGTATCTATTTCTGAAGCAACAAAATCCTTCGCAATTTAAGTCGAGCGAGTCTCTTCTCCAACTCGCTCGATCTCGCAATCGATCGAAGTTTGTGCAGATAATGCCTCCGCCGCCTTCAACTTCGAGTCTTCAAGAAATTTGATTTTTCAGCCTGGAAGGAAGCAATATCGTTGAGCTTGGTCGAAATCGATTGTTTTTTCTTCCTCGCCGCATATGCCTTATTGAACAAGTCTGCAGCCGCCGCGACCTCCGCATCGAGACCCCTTGGAAGATCTTCATCGTGGCACGTCTCGAGGGCGTAATAATATCCCGGAACTGCTTTTTCTTGTCGCGTGACTCCACTAAAACTTCAAGGGGCGAGGAATAAAAGAAAGATCTGAAGCGTTGCTTCAACTCGGTATGGTCCTTCGCAGAAGTCATGGGCGTCTTAGAAGAGCTCGACGGTGTCGCTTCGTAGATAATAGAATATCGAGGATAGAAAAAGGGTCTTCTTCGATTGCAGCTCGATATTCTAGCGCAGTGCTCTGGAGCAGTGCACATCTATCTCTCGGTAATGACGCCGAGAGCAACTCGATAGGGGGCATCGCAAAAGGAGGAGAATCCTCTTGCTCCGCGTAAACAGGGAAGGAGAGCCTTGGACTTCGATTATTGGAGTATTTACTCGAAAAGAAAGAAATCGAGAATGTAAGATCGAGAGGTTCATAATAGAATGAGGTGAAAAAGTGACAATGAAAAGTATAAATACTAGGGGAGGTAGAGCAAGTGGTGCCGAGGTAGGAGGAAGAATCTGCATGACCTCGAGTTGTCAGTATATCGAAAACCATTGTCGAACAAGAAATGCACAAAAAGTAAAAGCAATCATACAATGATATGTAAGATACCTCAGTGAGGGGTGTTAATAGTTGGGATTCGACATTCGTCGATACAGCCTCCGATGGAAGATCCCGAAAATTAAATTTTGAAACCTTGTTACAAATTTTATCGAGACTTAAGAACATAGAATTTGTATAGAGAAGGAAACTTACGTGATCGGAACGGTAGCAGTGTGTTGTCGTGGGGATGGTATTAGAGTCCGTCGATAGTGGATCAAGAGCAATTGGTCGAACGGATCGAGGACTCTTCGATTTTTGTTTCGAAAATGGAAGATCGAAAAAAGATAAGTATAAGAATAAGGATCGATCAAACAGAGAAATAAATAGGACAAGACAGAAGTCAAAATGAACCTTCGATTTTTTCGAAGAAGTAGGAATGGTGGCCGAACGTCCGCGTTTTCGATCAAGGCCGATGGGTCCGATTCACCCGAGGATCCCCAGTCCTCTTGTCCCTTCTCTTGACCTTTCTCGACAGCGGAGACCTTAGTAGATTTCGAAACCGCCAATAAAAGAAGATGGATTAGCTTATAATATACGTAATCAAAAAAGTATAAGAAAGTAGTAAACTCTCACCAAAAGGTGATGGAGTCAAGATCTTGACTCTGGCCGATATGTACAAGTCAGGGAGGCAAAAGAGCCTCGGGGAGGTTAAGGTAAGTGGAAATAAGATAATTTTGAGACGTAAATATCTTTGTTTATGGGTTTTGGGCGACGTGTTTCCCCGAGGGTTCTCAATTCTCGAACCCATTTTGGATGAGTTAATGGTTTGGCAAGTCCAAAAGGAGCCGTGGGAAAAGTTGGAAGGCGATTTGGACAATACATTTCAAAAGGAGTTCTACCTAAAGGATTGATTATTTTGTGGTTCGATCGATTAATGTCCGTTTTATTGGATAAGGAGATAACAAGCATCATAATAGGTCGATTCTAATTTCAAGTGGGGTGTAACATATTTGATAAAAGTTCTCGAATCGAGATATTTGAAGACAAGTGGAAGTGTGTACCTTTCTTCGATTTTGACTTGTCCCGCAACACAAGAGAAGGTTGAGTAGTCGGCTTCGCGAACTTCATCAAAAGTAGCATGACTACTCGAGAACCAACCGACCCACCATTGAGAAAAACCCACGATAGATAAATAATTCGAATCGAAAGCATAGGGGTAAAAGTGCATCGGGGTTTTAGGTAAAAGCTTGATAAGCTCCCGATTAAGTGAAGATTCAGTTAATTTGGACTTGGGGATGTATCGAGGGGGAAGAAAGGTAGGGATTGGCTTAGACCAAACCGCCTCGAAAGAAACTGCGGGTAATAAGTAATAAACTTGAAATCCTTAGGCTGAAAACCCGATAATAATATATCATGGGTCAAATAACTACTCCATATGTCGACCAGCTCCAATTGTAACCCGGAGACGAAGCCGGGAATTTTGACTTAAACCAAACTGGTCCCCTAAGTCGGCCATTTATTTGTCCAAGATTTACGGTAAACGGGGCCAAGGTCGAATCAAAGGAGGATCTAGTCAACAAAAAGTGGAGGTATTTACAATAGGTAGCCTCATCAGCCTTTTGGCGAGGATGGCGGGAGGATAATCGGCCCCTTCTATATTTACACTTGGGGGAACAAGTAGAAATCCGAGGAAGGATACTTTCAAATATCGAAATTAACCATAATTGAATAAACCAAACAGGGCCGAAAAATTCCCCGATGCCTTAGGGGTACTCAAAATATCGACAGCCTTCGTCGAAAGCAAGATATACATGTGCTAATAAAGTTTTGGCTAAACAAAGTCTAGTGGTGGCCTAGGTGAAGGAGATATGCAAGATTGAACAAATGGGGGAAATTTGGATTGAACGGGGCAAAAAACATGGGTACATAACCAATACACCAAAAATGCTACGTGTTCTTCGTCAAGAATCGCTATCGAGGGGTCATCAACAAAGTGTTTCTCGAGAAAATGCCCATAGGCCTTCGACTCCCAATCAATTTTCGACCTCAATGAATTATCTCGAGGGATATGCACCCGAAAATACCTCTCCCCTATGGGTTTCAACCCGGAATAGCAGCCTACCTCAAAAGGGTGGGCGACACAGTGGCCACAAGGCAACTCCAAAACATGTAGGTCTTGATTCCATAAATGCACCGCAGATAAGAACATCGCCATGTCCAAATGAGACAGTCACATCGGACAGTGCAAAAAATCGAAAATACCAAGCACTCCTCCAGTGATCCCCAAACTTAGCCTTGACCCTATCAAACCATCGAATATACAGAGGCTTTTTGGAAGGAGGGCCCGTTCTATACACTTTAGAAGTAAGATTCGTAAAATCAACCCTAACTTCAGTGTTGATGAACCAAAGCCTGACTAGTCGAGAGGTTAAGAGGAGTAAAAATGTCATCGATAGGACTGAGAGGACCCCCAAAAGCAAAATTTACCCCTTCAACAAGTATAAGGAATAAGTACCTGCGTCTCAAGCAATCTTACTGGAAGCCTCCTCCATCGAAGGAACTGGAGCGAACCTCCGGTTGTTAATCTCCAGCAGGTTAGATGGCGATGAAGAAAGGGGTGGAGCAGTAAAAGTCGAAGATTTTGATGAGCTGGCCATTGTAGTGAATTTAGGAAAACGAAAGGGAAGAGTTAACGGATGAGGTAATAGGAACGAAGGCAAGAGCTCAAGGAAGAAGATGAAATTGCACGAAGGTAATGGTTCGCGTAAAAACCAGAAGTGAAGACTAAGGGAGAGGTTAAGGGTAAATCGTATAGGGAACTGGAACGATGGAGGTGAAAGGCAATAAATGCAATGTACCGTGAAGGCAACAGATCGACGAGACAACGACATAAAGCAAAAAGAAACCCACAACCCTTTTAAAACCCTAGAACCCCGTAAACCCTAAACCCTAAATCCTGTGGGCTTTCAAACACTAAGGCGGAATATTGAAAGAATATAAAACGAAATCATTTATATTCTTCCAAGGGGGCATTTTGTTAGTAGTAAATCGAGAAAAGCGATCGAAATCGAAGGAAGAAATATGACTCGATAAGATAAACAAAAGTTCATTCGATGTCTAATTAGAAATACGTAAGCATATAGCATCGAGAAACACAATCGAGAATCGAATGAATTGTAATCAAATGACTGTTGTCAAATAAAAACTAAGTCATATAAGATCAGGATTAAAAAGGAATCGTGAGCAATTCGAAGTTCTCGAAAGATATAGAATCGAGAATAAAGAAAGCCAATGGGGACATCGAGATTTTGGCCAAATCGTGAAGGGAAGTAAGTCGAATGCACGTATAGAGAGCAGCTTTGAAATCATGGGTAAAAGTTGGAGATCGTGAGATCGTGGGAAACTAGAAGATAAACTGCCATACGCACGTAGAACGTGGTAGCAGTCGTATTAACTGCTCTTAGAAGGCTTGAAGGATGCTCTATAAATAGAGCAAAGAAGGAAGGAACAAGGGGGAGCAAAAATTGGCAGAACGCAGAATCAGCAGTGAAAACGTCTACCGGAGGAACGACGAACACCATGAAGTTTCGGCAATCTGGATTTCCTCGCTCACTGAGTACATTTATCGCTTTCTTTATTTTCCTTGGTAATTTACTTTCGAGCCATTTCAATTCAAGCAATTTCATATTCTTGTATACTACATTCAATGTCATTTCGATTTCCTGTTATTTACTTTTTATGCAATCTTAATGGGTTTTAGCAATTTACATTTCCCGCACATTTCGATTTCCTGTCCTTTATTTCTCTTGCAAACTTAATTTCTTGCAAATTTGGGGTTTTCGCATTTTCTTGCAATTTAATACTCTTTTCTCGATTCGATACTTTACTGCTTTGTTTGATTCGAGCATTTTAGACATAAAATACCAAAAATAGTATTTCTCGATACTTATAGTTTTCGACTCTCATACACATTTTCGATTGAAAATCAAATTGCTAGCCTAAGTAAAAAAGAACTTACATGGTAGAATTTCGATTAGGACCAAAATACCCTTAGGATCGAAATTGATCAAAATTCCACCGTAAATCAAATTCAATCAAATTTAATAAAATAATATTTTTATAATATAATAAATTTATTAGTAATAATATTAAAAAATAATAATAAAAATTATTATTATGTTATAATAAAAATTATAAATATAATATATATATATATATATATATATATATATATAAATCAGAATATAAGATAAATAATTGTTATAACAAGATAAAAATATAATAAAATAATTATTATTTAAAATTGATATAATTAATATAATATATTATATTATTTATAAAAAAAGTAAAAAAATTTGATCCTAATTTTTTTTATCGAAACCAGTTTAACCCAAAAACTATCAACTTTTTGGATTTTTTCAATTTTATCCCGACTTAATTAAATGTTCAATTATTTAGAACCAATTGATTGATTTTTAATCCAATTTCTAATTTAACTTGTCAATGATCCGGTTTTAAAAAATGTCTCCATAAATTAAAAAAAATATATATATATATATACATATATATATATATATATATATATATATATATATATATATATATATATATATATATATATATATATATATATATATATAATCTTTAATCTTAACTAACTCATACAACAAGATAAATAATAATATGTAATAATATTTCAATGATTTGTATATTTTATCTTTTAAGATGGTTTTTTTTCTTACAATTGAAATTCATCTTAGGATTTTTTTACAAAACCTCATCTCATCCCATCTCCAACTACAAGAAAACATATATGTCAAGGTGTTCAAAAGATCAAGTTTTCTTTAGTTTTAAGCATGGGACTTTCATAATTTATATTAAAAATTTTATATACTTTTAATAATACCTTTCTAATTTTGTCATTTTCTCTACTAAATTTTTTTACAATAACATATCTTCTCTATAATTTTTTTCTCTTTCCAAGAGAAAGTTTAGAACGTGAAATATTTAAAATTTCACTAAAAATAAGATTTCTCTCTAATATTTAATCTTACAGAATTAAAAAGAAAAATTGACGTGAAAAGTTAAGGAAAGAATTTTACTTACCAGCAACAAATTTAAATCTTAAGTTCAAAAAATTATGATAATTGTGATGTATGTTTTTTTTATATATTATAATAATATTAATGTGCAAAAAAACTTTCGTAACGAAGTTTTTTTATATACAGATCAAATTTTTCTTTTGTATATGCGCATACGTAAAGGGGGAGGAGACACGAAAATTCAGCAAGTAGTTCTCCCTCTCATCCTTCTCCTTCTTTTGTCTAAATTTTAAGCAACGAGATTCTACTCGTGCAGGATATGGTGAAACGGAAGAGAACTTAGATTAAGTGAGAAAACTTCGGTAGAATTACCACACCAGATAAGGGAAAGTTTAATTCATTCAATATATGAGACTGAATTATTGAGTACTCTGTGAATAAGGAATATGAGTGGAAATCTGAACATTAGAATGATTGATTTTGAAGATTTCTCATGTCACTAGTGCAAAAAAGGCTTTTTATGTCAGTTAAAGAGGCGACATAGATACAGGGGTCATAGAAAGTATGACTTTTTACGTCGGTTGTGATGAACCGTCATAGAAAGTAATGAACTTTTTACAAAAATTGTCACTGGTAGGATTTATTATCTGTTTAAGAGATTTCTGCCTAACAAGATTCGAACCCAAGTACCTTAGAGTTGGAGACCGATACTCCAACCACTAAACTACTACGAATTTCCGATACATAACTTACAAATAAATTATATTTATATACAAAATATATAAATACAAATATATTTATATATTTTGATATATAAATATTTATATACTTATATATTTAATTTTTTTTATTTAATATACACTTTCTATGTCGGTTAAATTTCAACCGACATAGAAAGTACTTTTATGTCGGTTAAAAATTTAACCGACATAAAAAGTACTTTCTATGTCTGCTCATAAAAGTACTTTCTATGTCGGGTAAAACTTAACCGACATAGAAAGTTCACTTTCTATGTCTGGTAAATTATAACCGACATAGAAAGTTCACTTTCTATGTCGGGTAAATTTTAACCGACATAGAAAGTGAACTTTTCACTTACTATGTCGGTTAAAATTTACCCGACATAGAAAGTTTATGATTTAATTACAAAATTGCCACCGCACTACATACTATGACGGGTGGACTACGACCGTGATAAAAACTCGTCATAGAATGCTATTTTTCCACTAGTGTGTTTTGCAAAACTTGAAATTTATTTTCGGGACATGGAAGGAATTTTTGAAAATGTTCAAGGGTAAAATAGTCATTTTCGGGACATGGAAGGAATTTTTGAAAATGTTCACAGCTAAAATAGTCATTTAAGGACATACATAGAATTTTCGGAAAAGATTAATGGCAAAATAGTAATTTAATGATTTCTGAAATAATTTTGAAAAAAAAATATATATATATATATATATATATATATTTAAAATATAGAATGAAGGTAGCAGCTTTAAAAATTCAGTAGTGTGTTGTGACGTGTGTGGGTCAGACTGAGTCTAAGGACTGATGCCCTGTTGAATTATTGGCAAGCGTACCAAAATTATCAATCGCAGTATAGTATTTCAATTAAATACAAGTCGATCCCACGGGGAACAGTTTCAATGAAAATTCCCAATTATGCTTACTAAGTAGATTAAACAGATTGAGTTTTGCAAATAAGAGTTGAATTTAAATTAAATGACAAAGAACGGTAAATTGTTGAGAAAATATCAATTAAAGGTACTTAGGATTTGCTTCCTTTCTTATCCCTCTTTTGTAATGACTAAATTAATTAAGAACGTCAATTAACCAAACAATGTTGATGCCACCTACTCAAATCATCCATATTGATTCCTCACACATGAAATTCATAAGAAAACCTAATAAATGTTGATTCCTCACACAATTAAGAGATTTTCCAGCATTAGGGTTAGGGTGTTAAGCAATTGATACATTCATTCCATTCCTGACAATTAACGTAAAAAATATTCTTACCGTGATCTAGGTTCAAGATATATTTTCCAATCATACCCCAAACATCAAGAATAAATCATTTCAAAGTATAGAGGATAAGAATAACAACATCAAAACATAGATTAATATATCAAAATATCACCATGATATAAAAGAGTTCAAAGGAAGTGTACTGAATCCTAAGAGAATGAAGTTAGCCACTCATGTTGGCCATTACAATACTCTAATTGATGAATAAGTGAAGAATTGATGAAGATTGGACGAAACCCTAGTAGTAGTCGCGCCTCTTCTCCTCCAAAACCACTTACTTTCTCAAAACACATCTTATTTTTTTATAAGAGAATTTGGGTCGGGTCTCGCATCATTCATTCGTTTAAGCGTTCTTCTTTCTTTCAAATTTTCTCTAATTATGCTGACAATTATGCTTCTTACTCTTGTATCAAGGTATTCTCGAATTCATCCTATATTGCGAGAAAAATAGATTCGAATTAACATAAGTTAAATGGTTTCATAACAATTTAAGGCATAATTATATCAACTTTTTACTACTTAACAACTCTCCCCAACCTAGAATCTTGCTTGTCCCAAGCAAAGTAATTTTTCCAAAACAAAACCATCGCCTATTATCACTTTCTCTTCCAAAACCACAACATAAAAATTTTCAAAGGTGATGTTCACAATTCCAAATGAAAATAGAACATATAAGCATTCAAGTTATAGAAACCAACAAAGAATAATTAGTCATCAACTATCCTCAGATAAACATGATCTCTCAAATAGAGTTATATATAATCATCTCTAATTCTCACAGGTAAGTTTTTATCTCATTCAATCACTTCATTTAGACAATCCAATATTGATAATCATCTTCAAGCAATCAACATTTGTTAAGTAAGACTTAATTAAAAGGTCTTTTGAGACTTGTAATGGGGTTGAGCTAAGAAAAAATTATTGGTTTTTCTGGGATAAACAAAAATATTTGAGAAATTCAACTCATATGAATGATTCTTGATTAACAATTCCTCAAGTCAGGTTTTAACTTCATGCTTTTGTCCCTAACACAATGATAGTGAGTTAATGATCTCACAAGTTATTATTCCTCCCTTGAACTACTTTTCTATATTTTTTTCTCATGTTTTTGCATGTATTATTTTTGGAATAACACTCCAATAATACCTGTAGGACAACAATAGAAATACCCAACAATAAGAAAAATAGTGACATTCATACTCATTTCCTTTCTCAAATATAAGAAGGTAGATAAATAGTATTTAGGCTTAAGGGTTCTGTTTAAGAAACAATATTATTTTTGGCTCAGAAGGGGTTCAAATGGATGTCCTAAAATTAATGCAAGGTTGGCTATTTGGCTTTGGGTTATATCTACTACAAAGAAAAAATGTCTTTATCATTTTCAAGTCTTGCCAACATGTAATCACATCAAAGAATCAATTAATATCAGTTATCAATCACAAAGTGTTGACACTCAATTTATCTGTTTTTGGTACTCTACTCACCTGAGTTTTAGCTAGCTTCTCCAATTCAGTTAAATCTTAATTCTCCTCATCAATTCCTTTTCACTATCATACTCAACATCCCAAAATCACTTGTTATTGGAAACAATCAAAACGGTTTTCTTCAGTTCCAGATTTGAATTAGACAATAAGAAATAATCTCATATATGGCTCTAAAACAAATTATGGGACAGTAAGGGAATTCAAAATTTAAAATAAAGCAATTAAAAACATTAAATTAAAAACAAAGGAATTAAAAACATTAAGAACAAAGTAAGTTTCCTCCTCATTTTCTTCACTTGTCATCTACTCCTTATCTTGTGCCTCGGCCTCAGCTGCAGACTTTCTCACCCCCTCCGGAAAAGTTGGATTGTCCCCAGGCCATTGAAGTAAGATTTCAAAGTCTTGAGGAGAAGTGCACTGTGTACCTGAAGCAATCTTGCAAAGAAAGAACCTAAGGAAGAAAAATGCACAAAAAACTTAAACTGCAAAAAGAAAAAAAAAATTCAAAACATTGGGTTGCCTCCCAGGAGCACTTGTTTAATTTCTTCAGCTCGACACCTATTTGCTTTAGGGCTCATGCAGGTGAGTGATCAAGGTGATATATACACATTCTCTATCCCTTGACTGTCCTTGTGGGAATGAATTTATTCTTTTCATTGTGAATAACCTTACGACTGTTAGAGATTGGATAAATCATACCTACTTCAGGAGGTTTCAGTACCTCTCTTTGAACAACTTCCTTCATAGTCAGACTAAGATGTCTTTAGGGTTGTGCAACAGGCTTGTAATCTTGTTTTTTAGTTCAGATGGATAATTCCTCCAAAGTATTTATTATGAGTCAATCTTTCTTGTCTTCCAGTTGTTTTACAGCTTGAAACAGATTAAAATTAACTTCATCATCCCCACTTCTAATTTTCAACTTGTCCATGTCAACATCTATAATTACTTTGACAGTCTTCATAAATGGCCTTCCCAGGATCAATGGGACTTACTCATTTTTCTCCATGTCCATAATCACAAAATCAACAGGAAATATGAATTTATCCACTCTAACTAAAACATCTTCTGCTACTCCATAAGGAATCTTTAGAGATCTGTCAGCTAGATGCAGTGTCATTCTTGTAGGCTTTACTTCCAAGTCTCCTATTCTTTTAAGCATAGACAAAGACATTAGATTTATACTAGCACCCAAATCGAGTAATGTCTTACCTACTTGTAATGTCCCAATTGTGACTGGAATAGCGAAACTACTAGGATCCTTTGACTTTTGAGGTAATGATTTCTGAATTATAGCGTTGCATCCTGCTTCTAGCTCCACTGTTTCTGTATTAAATCTCCTTTTCTTAGTTAATAATTCTTTCATGAATTTTGCATAAGTCAGCATCTGCTCCATAGCTTCCATAAATGGAATATTAATCTGTAAATGCTTGAAAATATCCATAAACCTAGTGAATTGTCTTTCTTTATCTATCTGTGAGGGAACCTTGGGATATGGTAACTTCTCTACAAATGTTTTTTGACACCCTCCTTTATCTATCTTTTGTTTTTTCTCTTCCTCTTCGTTATTCTTATTAGGGATATGTCTTTCTTTATTATTCTCCTCTTCTTGCTCTTCATCTTTTTTTACTAAAACTTCTTCTTCAACAATTATATTGTCACCAATCCCCTTACCTACAACTTTTCCACTCCTTGTAATTATTGAATTGCATTACATTTCTACAACTATTTTTTATCATCATTTTTAGTCATGGGATATAATTTTTTTTATTAGAATAAATCTTCAGGTAAAAAAAATTACATAGAATAATTATATATGTATATATGATTTTTTTTTTACAAATTAAATGTTTAGGATGTTATTCATTCAATACTTATTAATACTTACTTTGTTGATTTTGTTGTCATTTTAGAAAATATTTTTTAATAAAAATGAATATTTTATTATAACATTTTAAAATAAATTATTTTAAAATTAGTCAAAATTATTTATATAAATATTTATTTTAATTTTAAATAATTTTTTTCAATTTTAAACAAAAATTTATAATAAAATATTATTTTATATTTTTGCTAACAATTCTCATTAGATATGTTAAGGGTGGATTTTACGTAAATGCAAGGTAAGGAAATGATGTTTTAATATTTACGAATTCAATTAATAAAAAGAGTCTGAAAAAAATATATAGATAAAAATTGTATCGGTTAAAATTTTGTTTATTGAAAATTTAAAACATAACATATGTGGCTTTGTTGTGTTTTGCAAAACCATTTTAACCTTCAGATGCTTTAAAGTAGTAGAAAAAATAATGGCATTTATATCTTAATAATTCTAATAGTCTATCCTACCATTCTTATTTAATCATAAAATAAAAAGAAATATAAAAAATTTTAATTTTATTATTATCCATAATAATATATAAAGAAATTATTTTGCATCTGTTTTCTTAGTGTCATAGAAGAGAAAACAATTATATCTATATTCATTTTATTATTTTATTTTATTATATATTTTTCTTAATTTTTAAAAATATAAAGTAACAAATAAGAATAATATTTTTTTACTTTTTAAAATATTTATTTATTAATGATTTATAATTTTAAGAATAGATAATTATATTATATATTATTTTAATAAATAAAAATATAAGTATAATAAAATACCAACATAAAATTCATATTTATACTAAATATAATGATAAAAAAATTCTTAATAATTATAAGAAATAAATTTGTAATACCTTAAATTTATAATATAATATTTTTTAAAATACAGTATATTAAATTATAATATTTTTAGATAATTTAAATATTTTTATTTTTTATAAATAATAAAAGATCTATTTTATCAAATTTTAATTTAGTATTTTTAATTAAAATAATTAGATAAGTGACAAAGGAATAAAAAAGGAAAATCAAAGTACTAAGACAAAAAAAATGAAAAGAGAGAAACATTTAAAAAGAAAATAACTGTGTTATATAAAAGAAATTTATTTATTTTCATTATTAAATTTTGTGTATAAATAATAAACTGTTAGATAAATAAATTTATAAATATTTTATTTAAGTACATTTTTGTTTTAAATATATTATTTAAGAAATTATTTCTTTTTATGAAAGGATTATTTAAGTATAATTTATCAAAAATGAATAATGAGTCATACCAAAAAAATTAGTTACGAAACTAGCTAGGAGGATTTATTTTCTTAGCTACTTTGTTAGGACAACAATAAAAGAAAATTTCCTTTTCCTTCCAAGCATTTACATTTTTATTGAACATTCTTTTATATTAATGAATTGAAATATCGTTTGTAATATAAGGTTGAAATTTTTTTTGTTCTTACACGTTTTATAAATGTTGTCTGCTTATAAATATCAAAAACGATTTGTCCAACCGATTCAATTAAATTCGATACGAAATCAGGTGATCATGATATTACAATGTTATAACATCTTTAACGAAAATTATTATTATTATATTTAAATGAAATATTAATTATTTTAAATAATTTTTTATTTCAATTTTTAATAATATCTTAATGGTAAAAGGTGCTTATAAATAAAAATATTATTTTGTTATAAATCCCATATATTCGAACTATTTTAAATTGGTTCATAATATTTATATATACAACATTTTTCTAATTTTTTTTTCAATTTTAAACTATTAATACATGAGATTTATAATAAAATAATTGATTAAACAATCACAATTAAAAACTTCTTTCGGAAATATATATTTTAAAAAATTAAATCATTTGAATTATTTAACATCTTAAAAATCATAATATATAATTTTATAGTATTACATCGCATTTAATAAAAAAATTTCTAAAAACTTAAAAAGAAAAAAACTCATTTTCTTTTCTTATCTAAATATTTTAATCAATTATTTATAATTATTTAGTAAAAAAACTAATAATAAAATTTAAACAATTTATTATGTTATTTAAGGTTTTTCTAAAAAAATAGTATTTCAAACAATTTATATTTTTCTTAAACATTTTAATAAACAATTTATACCGGAGATGTTCCTTTTACCTTAATTTCAAAATTTAAATTAAATAATATATAAATATCGAAAATATAAAAATGTTTTTTTTTAAAACAAATTATATTAATTGTGAATTATTCAAATATGATATGATATAATGAATTTATATTTTGATATTTTAAAGTAAAAAATATCTCATATAAAGGATCTGTTTGAGACACGTGATCATATCTATATACCTAATTATATCTATTGAGTTCTCGTACCATTTATGAATTCTGTTTTGCATGGATCTCACGAATACAGTAACATTGGAATCAGAAATTTGAATCCAAAAATTAAGATTAAGTTAGCTAATGAAAAGTATTAATATTTTTAAGTTAATTTGAATGTCACCGACAGAGTAGTACAAATTTTAAAACTTCACCGACAGAGTAGTACAAATTTTAAAACTTCACCTCAGACGTGGCCTACAAATTAAACCAGTATTGAATTTGGCATTTATTGTGGAGTTATGTGTTGAGAAGTAATTGGCTAGTTGCATAAAATCAATTCACAATCCTATTTTATTTAATAATAATGAAAAATATTATTTAAAATATTTTATTATTATAGATTAAATAAAAAATTAAATTGATTTATATTTTAAAATAAGTTATAATTTTTAATCTAAAATGATATTGACTATATACTTAACTAATTTATTTTTAATTTAATTAAAAAAATTTAAGTCCTACCATTTATAATAATAAAATATCTAAAATGTAAATAATAATAATATTTGTTGATTAATGGGTACTATGAGAAATAAATTAATAAATGTTAAAATCATATTCAATGATACGAGGTACACAGTACAAGACTTTTAACAAGTATCTTCCAACCACAAAAGATAATGTGAGACTTAAGCCAAAATATAATTTACAATAAAAAATACATGCATAAAATATAATTATTACAAAATGATGTTATATCTAACACTATTTAATAATATCTAATCATATTAAATTTTATTTTACTTATGATAATTATATATATATATATATATATTAATAAAAATAATATTTATTTTTGTTTTTATTTAAAATTTTAATTATAATTTATAAAACAAATAAACTTATAAATTTATGGAAATGATAGTCAGAGGTTTTAAATGTGAGGAGATAAATATTTATCATCTTCCAAATACAATATATTAAATTAAATTATTAAATAATTTAAATATATTTTATAATAATATAAGTATTTATTAAAATAAAATTATTATTATTGTTAAATTATTATAATATATATATATATATATATATTTATAAATTATTATTATTATTTAATTTATAAAAGTAAAATAAGAAAAATATTAATTATTAATTTTTTTCTAAAAAAGGATAAAGTTAACTTATTTCAAAAAATAAGTTTTATTATTAATGCATTTAATGACTAAATTGAATAAATTAAAAAGAAAATAAATTGGTTATAAAAGAGATGAGTAGGAGATGAATTCATACAGGGAGAAGAAAAGAGAAAAGTTATTTTTTAAAATTTTGGCACATCATTTATAATTTTTAAGTTAGGGAACTGCAATATTTATCATTATTTTATGAATTGTTCTTCTTTGAGAGATCCATTAATACCCAGATATAATAACGCTAATCATTTATAACATTAATAATAATAATTAAAATATGCATCAACTAGAATCACCTAATACTTTAGATATATAAATAAAACTAACGCAATTAAAATTATTTATTTTTATGTTCATTAATTATAATAACAATTAATCAATCTTTTAGTGATTTTGAAATACTTTATAATAATGAACTTCAATTAACCCATAAATCAATAATTTGAAATCAAATAACCTTAAAATTTTTATTATTTTGATGACTAACAAAATTTATCATACTTAATTTCAAATAAATAACATATTTAATTGTTATTAACCATTCATAGCAATTTTTATTAATTTTAATAAATATGTACATTATTCACATGATAAAATATTATGTATCACAAATAAAATTAAAACTCATAATTCAATTTCTATTATAGGATTGATTTTCAATATAAGAACTTTATTTTATAAACTTTTATGCGCAACTTGTAGCGGAAATAATTTAATTCAATTTGCAAAACAAAATTTACAATTAAGACATTTATACACCGGTACATCTCATAATAGTGACAACCATTCATTTATCAATGTACCACTACATACAATAAAACTAGACACATATTGTGACAATGCATTATTAGCACTCACCAAACATTTACTACATGTAACATGTATAAAACATGGACAAAATAATAGGTAGATTTAACGTAACTACTAATTATTTACTACCAAAAAATCATAGAAGTTGATATAATGTAACTGCTAATTATTCAAGTACAAAAAAATAAAACATATAATAATAATAATAATAATAATAATAATGCATTAATCGAAAAAAGAACATCTGTTTGGCACGTGTGTTCTGCGATCACGTGCATGATACATGCCGACATAATAACATTCAAACATCAACTCTACCGTTTATATTTCTTTTATCATAATTATAACATGTATTCCATCATCATAATTATGGAGTGAAACCAATTTCATACATAAATTAGGGTTTATTCCTTTATTCAATTTTGGGAAAAACAATTTGAGGAATAAACCAGGGTTCATGTTAACTTGATAGAAAAATACCTAAATTCATAATTAAAGTTTATCTTAATTTGAGAATAACTATCACAGTGGAATCATAAATCTAATAACATGCTCTGATACACATGTATCTTAATTATATAGTTTTCTTATGTTTCTCATTCATTCAAGAAAACTATATCTTAGATTCATGATTCTCAGATAATAACATAAATCATAATAAGGAGACTAATCTTGTTCTATGAGAGATATATAATGAAGAATGTGTTATTCAATGTCTTTGTCTTTCTTTCTCTTGTCACACTTTTCTAATGGTTTATTGTGAGAATAACATTATGACTAGACATAAAACCTTAATAATCTTTCATTAACTATGTTCATTGGTTACCGTAAGTTTTTATTTTATTTTATTCTGACTTTCCATAATAACCAATAGGTCTTTATATTTTATTAAATCTTTTTTTATCTTTAATTAGGTATTCGTCCTGTTTGTTTTTTTAATTTATCATCAATTATGTACTAATCTCTGTTTTATATTAATTTATTTGTATTCAGTTATGTACTAATCATATTTTATTTATCTCTATTACTTGGTCTTATTTATTTTATCTGATCCTATTTATTAATTTATATTTATATTATTTAATTATTTTTAAATTATAATATATATTTATGAAAATTTGATGATATTATAGATGAAAATTAGACCATGGAGATTAAAATTAATAAATATAATTGAGAGAGTGATTAAAACTAAACTCATTTATCTTGATTAGTCACTACAAATTTATTTCAAATTTTTATAATATTATGTTGAGGAAGGTGAAAAATATAGTTTATATATCATTATAAGATTATATTATTTTAAATGATAATTGTTTTCACCTCCTTATTGTTATTTCTTGTGTATGTTATAACTAAAATATCAACATAAATAAATGGAAACATTAAAAATCAAAGACACATATTATTGATAAATCAACCATTGTTAGAATAATTTTTTTATCAAATTTAACTATTATTTCTGATATAAAAACAATGTAAACTTGTAAAATTCATATCTTGTACATATAAATATATAAACATTTATCTCATATCTTATTTTTGTCACAATTTAATAAAAAGTAATAATATCTTAAAATATGGTTAACAAATGTTTCATATATATATTCTAAATCTTTGAAATTTACATGCATATTTACATTTATATTTTATTATAGGTATTAAAATAAATATTTAAATATATTAATTATATTTTATTGGATATGATCAGATTAGCACAGACATGTAGACCTATTTAAACTACATATTAAAAATGATTTCATTCGATTCAATAAGAAAAATCTGATTTTTTTTTGTTGAGTTATAAAAATTCATTAAATTAAGATATTGGATGAAAAATAATTGCAGTTGCTAATATAACATCCAAAAATTTCAACGCTTATTCTCACCATTTAAACATCCAAAAATTTCAACGCTTATCTGACCATTTAAACATCCAATAATTTCAAATTATACAAATTTAAGATTCGTTAATATAACATTATTTAATAATTTTTAACTATTTTTTTTATAAACATTCACTATTAGAGCGTTTTTTAATGTCAACTATCTCTTCTAAATTTCATATTAATGTATATAATGTCTATTTTTAATATATTAAAATATAACTAACTCAGTTTTCTTCTGTTTGATTTTAATAAATTATATAGTTAAGATAATATAAATTTATAAATCAAATGTTGAATGAAAAATGTACATTTTTTTATCGTAATGGTATATTTTTTATTTATAAATATGAATAAATTTTAAAAAATTTATTCTGTTTGATTTTAATAAATTATATAGTTAAGATAATATAAATTTTCAAATCAAATGGTGAATGAAAAATGTACATTTTTATCGAAATGGTATTTTTTTTATTTATAAATATGAATAAATTCTTAAAAAGTACGGATTTAGATAAATATGAATCAAAAGAAATCATATTTTATAATATGATTTTAATTTCAAGAGAAGTTATATATATATATATATATATATACTTGGACTTTGGTTATTATAGTATAATAATTATTATAATCAATAATAATTTTTATATTATTAATAAAATAAATAATAATAATTAAATTTATACTATTATTATTAAAACAAATATTATTAATATTAATAATAAAATAATATGATTATAATTATTAATATTATTATTGTATTATTAAATTTATATTTTTTATTATTAACTATAACTAAATTATATAATAAAAACTACGATAATTTAATTATTATTATATAATTATATTATAAAAATAATTTAATATTATTATAACTTATAATTACAATATTTAATTATTCTCTATTTTATTTATATATTTTATTGTTATCATTAAAATTATATGTGATCTCTTAATTGAGTGACAAAATAAGTTAGATTTAACCCATTAATCTACAGTCTGTTTAAAAAATATGGATGAGTTAATTCACTAACCATTTTTAGCTCATTTCATCCAATGTGTCAACATGACCAAATAAGGACGAGCTAGATAAGTTAACTCGTTGACCTACTTTTAAAAATAATATTTATATTCAAATATAAACATAAATAAGTATAATTAAAAATATTATATTTTTTATATTATTAAAATATAAAAATATATTATAATATTGTAATTTAAATTATAAAAATTAATTAATTATATTATTTTAATACACAAATATAATATTTTATAAATTTATTTAATAAAAATATTAATTAATAAATAAAAACTTAAATATTATTCATTTAATTAAAGATATATTTTTAAATATATATATATATATATATATATATATATATATATAAACATTGCAAAACTTGTATACTAATTCATCAATCTATCTTTTGATGAAACAAAATAAAAACAAAATAAAATATGTAATTTGTTATAATAATAACGAGTTGTTACATTTTTTGTATGAATTAATGATGGATACACTACCTCATTTTATTTTATCATTTAGATAAGTAATACCTAAATAATACCCCAAAAAAAAACTAAAGAAGTAAAAATACGCGAGAATAAATTTACAAATTAATTTGTTATGATAAACTTATTACAAGCTAATTTTAGTTTGTAAAAAAAAAAATTAATATGTTTGACAAGAAAATTGCCCTCTCAATTACGGCAAGTGAGAACATCATTTCGTATATCATAAGGTAAGTGAACCATCTTAATAGTTTTCACTCATTAAATTTATTTTATTTCATAAATAATGCTTTACATACTCCACACCTAAATTCATACCATGGCTAAGTTAAAGTACAATAATTAAAAAAAAAAAAAACAGAGGATAGACAATAATAATAATAATAATAATAATAATAATAATAATAATAATAATAATAATAATAATAGTAATAATAATAATAATTAGTATTATTATTATTAATTTTACTGTTATTACTATTATTATTATTTCCATGCAACCATTTCACATTTGCCATAGATTCCAAATACACTCACTTCATATAAACTTGTCCCATTCAAACAAAGTAATAATAATATTTACACCTTAACTTCTTCAATGAAAAATCCTTCCCCAAAAACCAAGATTAATCAAGCGGGCGAACGGCCTCCACCACAGCTCCTCCATCCCCACGGTGGCTGCCCACCGTCGGCACCACCACTGCAACATTCACCCCAAGTGGAAGTGTAAGCCAATAATTTTTTTCCTATTTTCTCTACTTAATAGATACTTACTAACTGTACTATAATAATAATAATAATAATAATAATTATTATTGTATAAGCATAAGTCATGACCACATGGAACCATCATAGCTGCCCTGGTCCACCACCATATCCATGTCAAAAATAGGCTTGGAATGTGAGTCCAAGGTCTTGGATGATGGAAACCCACTATTGGTTGGGCTGGTGGGCGTAGGCCCATGATTGAAAAAACACCTATTTTGTCTCACCCTAAGGTGGGCTACCTCAGCCTGGGCCAGGGCCAATTGGGTCTGTAGCACATCAATTTGTTGCTGAAGAGAAGAGATTGCCCCAACACACCCATAAACAGGGTCTCTCACTCTGGCATTCGCTTCATACACCATGCTACTCACTGCATCCCCTCGTTGATGCATTGGTAGATCCTGAGAAAAATTCACACTTGTTATGTTTTCACCAAAACCTAAACCTAAACATGTGGTTGCTTATGCATAACAACGCCACAATTCGTGCTTAACCTTGACTTTGGGTGCCAAAATCACGTTTGAAATCTCCCATTGGTTCCCCCATATAGCCAAATGACAATGAAAGAAAATAAAAGGTTAAATTTTTTAAATAATTAAACAAGTTAATCTGCTTTTTTTTTTTTTAATTTAAACAACTATTCAGTCACCATAGTACACCTTTACGCGTATCACTCTGTTTCAGTCGTTAGAAATAAAGAAAAATTAAAGAAGCCTACTCAAGCATATAACAACGTTAATCATTCACATAAATCAATCTTAATATGTAATTATATTTTACATTAGAGAGAGAGAGAGAGAAGAATTCGTTATCAATATTAGAAAAAAAGAACGCTTATTTGGTGGGGCTTTTAGGTGTAGAAATTTTTGCTAAAGATGTGGTGGGGGTTTAACTTTAAACTTTAAAGCACTTATGATGCTTTTATTTTTTTTATATTTTTAATTAAAACCTACAATTTACACACATGTGAACTTTGAGTGGCAAGGCATTGATTGTAATATTTATTGAAATACAAAAAGATTAATTAAAATAAAAGACAAGACAAAGAGATGATGATGATGAAAAACAATGCATCCAATCTTCTTGGTCTTCTCTTTTGAAAGAAAATGTCACGCTGCTGTGAATGTATAATTCATTTGAAATATTTTTTATTATTTCTTATAAAATATATAAACCCATCCATATTTCATTTTTTGATAAATTACTTTTTGGTTTTGTTTAAAAAAATATAATAATTCTCTTTGAAGAATTAAATATGTGATACACTTTTATTTTATTATAAACAAAACTTTTGATGATAAATCATAATTATGAAAAGGTCATTTAATGATATTTCTCTCTCTATTTTTTTTTTCAAAATTAACTGTTGTCTATACTTAAGCTCGTGCAAATAAAAAAATAAAAATTCCTTTTTATGTGTACAAAAATGACCTTTTATCGTATAAACCATTAGTTAAAAGACACATAAAAGAAATAGCACAATATGGTTCAAAAATATTAGCAGAAATTTCCATTTTTTAATTGATGATCTTGAACTTTTTGGATTAAATAAATAGTTAAAAAACCCTAAATAATTATGTTTGGATAGTGTTTACATCCGAATAATTTGAAGATCTCCTTCATGTGGCGTGTCCCCAAGATTTTAGTAGAGGTGCCTTTTCGTGATGCTCGGAAAAGTGAAAATTTTTCAACAACCTATCATTAAGTAGAAGGGGCGAAATATTCAAAATAACTTATAAAAATTTTCGTATAAATTAAATTATAAGTATTAAAAAATAATTTGGGAATTTATTTTATCTAGAATTTTTTAGTTTTGACAAATGTAAAAAATCTTACAAAATAAGATAAATTATGTTCATAGAAAAAGTTAGAACTCAGAAGCCTATAGACACAAGGTACATTGCATTAATTTAAGAACGCAATTTAATTGTTGAATTTAATATGTTTGAAATTTTTTGTTAAAAGTATATTTTTTAAAAAGTTATTAGTATTGATATAATTAGTAAATTGGAAGACTTAATTTTGACTGCTTTTAGCGATTGTCAAGTGTTTTTTTTTTTAATTTAGTTATTTTTATTTTCGACATTTATATAAAATAAATATAACTAAATCAAAATTTTGTCTTGAATTTCTTACTTTTTAACATGCTAGAATCACGAGTCTGATTAAATTAATTAGGTAGGTTTTTGACCGTTAGTTTAAATCTTATAGAGCAAAAAGAAATATGTTTCTGTCACCAGATCGTGACATATATATATGCCTTCATATTAAAATCTAATAATTTAAAACCTAAAAATCCAAAATAAAGAAGCTCCAAAGTTCATTCTAACAAAATTCTATGCAACAAAAAAGGACAACATAGCATATTTCATGTACACATGATGCTTTTAAAAACATAAACCATCTGAGATTTTTTTTCCGAAAGATAATGTGTGTGTATGCATTGTGAGGGAATGAGGAGCAAAGTGCAATGAAAAAAACATTGATGAATATTGACAATTTGGGAAAGCAAGACATGTGGGGTAGTGAGGAAGATGTAGAGAAAATTGGGAAGAAAAAAACAAGAGATAGGGAATAAAAAAGAGAGTGAACCTGAAGCATCTTGTTGACATTGCTAGCACCAAAGACCTTGTGAACATTTGCAAACTTTTGGGGTTCATCTGCTGGAAAATATGGAGCAAAAACACAATCCTGAGCACACCTTCTTCTTAGAAGCTTGCATGCAGCACAGGGTGAGGCTGCACCCTGCTTTCTACCACCTCCTTCCTTCATCAATTCTCTACCTGCAAACACTAATCTTTTCTTCTTTTTCAACCTTCTCTTTCAAACAACTTATAAAGAGAGGGAAAAAAGAGTGTCGGTACAAAAAAATGGCTAATAAGACAGAACAAAGATTCCCAGTTAGTGTGGCAGTGGGAAATGCTGAATGGAAGAAAAACACTTGGAAAGTGAACAAAAGTGAGAGAGACTAAAAAAGAGTGAGGCATGTGGGAGAGAAGACCGGGAAGCATTATATAATAATATAATAATATTAATTATTATTATTATTATTAACTTCATATTAAAAAAAAAATTTCAACTGTTTAATAAAAAAATTAAATATTTTATTATAAATTTTATGCTTAAAATATAATTAAAATTGTTTATTTAAATTATTTTTTTTAATTTTAAAACAACTTTCTCTATCTTTAAGTAATTCAAATATAAAACTCACAATAAAATATTTATTAAAATATTTACTTTTTATTAACTCTTACTAACAATTCTCATTAGAGATGCTGAGTTAGGCTTAATAAACAAGTCTACAATCTCATTTAATATCTAATTGAGTCATTTGGTGGGTAAGGATAATATGAGATAAAGTATTTAAAAAAATATTTATACATTAAAATTTAAATAAAAAAATATTATAATTAAATACATTATATTTTGTAGTAAGTTAATATATTATAATATTATAAATTAAATAATAAATAATTAATTATAAATTATAAGTAAATATTTTATTATATAAAATGTAATATTTTTTTTAAATTTATTAGATAAAAGTATTTATATAATTAAATATATATTTTTCAAAAATATATAAAAAAATATTATATAAAAATATTAACAAATTGACCATTAATAACCAACCGATAGTGTAAATTGGGTTTATAATCGTGTTAATTAACATATTTTATCATATTAATAATAATAATAATAATATTATTATTATTATTAAGAATAAGGTAAGGCCAAAACATCAGGAAAAAAAGTATACATTTTTACCTCATGGTTAATCAATTATCAATTATTACATGTACGTGAGAGATTTATAATCATATGGCGTCGCTTAAAAACGCCGTTAGGAAAAATTAGATTGAGGAAGTTCCTCTATTCACACCTTTCTCATCATGTCGAATTAAAATAAGATACAAATAACATAAAATATAATTAATTTTAGATGGTTCCTATCTAAATATTATTCGGATTAATTATTATATTTAAAATATTATTTATTTTAGAATTATAATTTGATTTTAGTTTTGATCTCGAAAAGCAATTTAGTGAAGTAAAAAAAAAATGTATATAAATTGTCATTCACTTAATTTCTTAAATAAGAAACAAATTTTAGTTGTATCAAAACAATAATTTGTTTAAAGAAAAAGTTAAAAAATTAACATGAAATTAATGATGGTTAGTACGACAGTGAAAGACTTCATTAACGTATAGAATATGTTTGTTTTGCCAAAAAGTATGGCAGTCGTCAATAAACTTACAATCTTCTATATTTGCTTAAAACACAAATTAAATGATAATGGATAACATTAAAAAAAATATAAATTATATATATATATATATATATATATATATATAACTTTTTATTTTATATTAAAATTAATCATATTAAAAAAATAAATTCTAATTTTATAGGATTAAGTTAGATATCTTATAATTTATAAGATGATATCAAGTACTAGGGCAAAATAGGTTTTTCACGTCATCCAATTCTGGTCAGACCCAAAAATAATTGACTTAAAAAAATGCGATACATTTTTTAAAAGTTGTGTTTTAATTGCCCTAAAGTTTTTTTTCTCTCGTATGCGAGGATTTTTGAGTGATGATGGCGACAACGATTAAACCAACTTCTCTCAAGATACATTTGAACCACAATGAGTGATGAAAACACTTTCATTATGTCCCATTTGTGGTGATTGACGTTTTTCTCCTATTACGTTTTTTGTATGTTTGATGTTAGTGTTCTATGTGTTTTGTCTCTTCTTTTATGGTGAAATTGAATATCTCCATTAGATTGCTATTGAAATTAAACTGTTGTTATTATGCATGGAAGTGGCAGAGAAAAGAATACAGATGAACGAGAATGAATTTCTCATTTTTTTAACTATGTACGCGTAGATGACACTATTTATACAAGAAGAAAGATCAAAGGATCAACAGAACGAGCTAGCAAACTCTAACTGAAATAACAAGCTGTAACAGTGTAATACTCCCCCTCAAGATGGAGTGAATATGTTAAGAACACCCATCTTGCCAATTAGAGAATGAAATTGCTACTGAGGAAGAGGCTTGGTGAAGACATTAGCCAATTGGTGTTTGGAAGGAACATGAACGAGTTTCAATGCACCAAAATTGACTTTCTTTCTAACAAAATGACAATATATTTCTATATGTTTTGTGCGCTCATGGAATGTGGGATTGGTAGCAATGTGAATTGCAGCTATTGTCACAAAACAATAAAGATGGCTTAGGAGTAATGCCAAAATCCATTAATAAATTTTGCAGCCAGGTTAATTCACTTGCCAAAGCATCTTGGACTAACAATTGTTTGTTTCTTGGACTTCCAAGAGAGGAGGGAATCACCAAGAAAAACACAGAAACCAAAAATAGATTTTCTAGTATCAATGCAGGCAGCCCAATCAGCATCTGCATAGGCTTGTAAGTTTAACCTTGAATTGGCAGAAAAAATCAAACCCTGTCCAGGAGTGCCTTTTAGATAGCGAAGTAAGTAATGAGCAGCATGGAGGTGGGACTCTCTTGGCTGAGTGATGTATATTTTGGTAAGCAGACCAATTGTTACAAAAGTAGTCATTTTATCGTCCTCAGGGATTGAATATTTGTTGAATACCATATCATTAATTTTTCCTAAGTTTGAGTAATCAAAGTTTAAATAATCAAGGATCAAAAGAATGACAACAAAAAAGTTAATTCTTTTTGCAGTAAAATATATGCCAGAGGATTGATTTCATATTCCTTCTTACAAATTCCTAGCCTATTTAATTGATGCAATAATTAAATTTACCCACTAGCCTTAAAAGTGTTATGCACTTCCTAATCCCTTAGGTAAGCAAAATTATTCACCGAACTTTTAATTTTCCAATTCCTTGGAAAAAGAAAAATTCACTGAAACTTGGATGATTAATATTTTCCTCCACAGAAACTAGTTAAGTTTGTATAAATTTCCAATTAAACGAAAACCTAACTTATCTTATCTATCAACATAAACAATGTCAATTTTTCTAAATATAACTGCTTAAAATTAAACATAAAAAACCATAGATAAGATACTGGAGTAAATGAAATTATACTGCATCAAGATAAATAGGTTCAGAATTTGTCTTACAGAATATTACATCAATCCTTTAACATAGGGACAAATTTAACTTTCCATAAAAGCTTAAAAAAAAAAACTAAAAACCTAAAACTCTGTATGCTGCCTTGTACGCCCTCCCCCGTCTCAGCTCTCTCTCCAGCTTTTAACTCCTTCCTAAAACTTTCCATGTCAGCCCTTCTTTCAGCTACTCCTGACTTTTCCTTTTCCTTTTCCAGCTCAAGCCCAATAGCAAAGAAAAGAAAAGATTCCACTGCCAGCCTACGTAAGCCCCACAAAATTTGTTCTAATTGCACCTGTTTTTTCAACAAAACAAAGAAACTACACTACAAGTTAAATGCAACGATAATGCATGAAAACATTGTTTAAATGTTACAAGAATGCATGCAATTGACCTAATTTAATCTATAAATGTGAGGTAAAATAAACATGCATTAGAATCTCCTAGGCTTAAGTCTTTGCTTGTCCTCAAGCAAGGAAATTTCAATGAACACAAATGATGCGAGTATGCGGACACAGATTATCATAACTCAAGTTCCAGTTCCCAAAGAAATAATTTCCGAGCACACCTCTCATCCTTTTTCCCGCTTGATTTTTACTCACTTGAAATGCCCACATACTCAACCACGTGTAACCAAAGAATTGTAAGACATATCATCACTTGAGCACTATGGATCAATGCTTGAAATTAATCCTCACAATGTTTCTCTCTAGGTGAGTGTTTCTCTCAATCACACATTATTTCTATGAACATAAGTATTGACATCTTGTTTCCATTGTCACTTTTGAAAGAAAAAAATAGAGGGTCACAAGGTCTTGAAAAGGTTATAATGGAGTTTGACTAAAGAAGAAATACATGATTTTTCTGGATGCACAAAGTTCTAAACTCCAAAGAGAAAATTGACAATGAAAACAAAAATAATGGAATAGTTGAACCATAACTCCTTTCTTTCTTTTGATAGCTCCACCCACATCTATTATTCCCAATTTCTTCCTTTCAGACTTGGCTTTTCCCTGTAATTCGTATTGATGAACCCCTCTCTTTCGAAAATTTTTATGCGATCTGCTTGGTTCTCTCTTTTTTTTTAGTGTGGTATAAGAGAACCTATTTGAGTAGTTTCTCAAGTACTTGAGAGAGGTGACTCTTGTGTTTTGTTGCACCGAATTTTTTCTTTCCCCTTTCCTAAATGAGTTTCACTTCACTGGTTCTCACTACTACAAATAAAGCTTTCAACGTCGGTTCTAAAAAACCGACGTTAAAGTTTTTACTTTAGATAGCAGTTATAAGGGAACCGCTATCTAATATACAAGTTATAAGTCGACTTTCAACGTCGGTTTATTAGAACCGACGTTGAAAGTATGATTTTTTAAATTAATAATTTTTATTTATTTACAACCCCTTTACCCCCTTTTATTTATCTAGAAGTCTCCCCTCTCTTCATATTATATTTTTATTAGGTCCTCCATCTCTTTATATTATATTTTTTAGAAGTTTTTTAATTTTTAAGAGAATTGTCATTGGCAGGATTCGAACCCAAGTACTTTAGAGTTGGAGGCTGATACTCCAACCACTAAACTACTTGAATTTTTTGATAATAACTTACAAATAAATTATATTTATATACAAATAAATATATATCCGTGTAAATTTCACTACTAGAAAAATGTCAAATAGTAACTTCGAATCTCAACCCTGACCTCAACCTCGACGAACTCGAGGCCGAACCCCAACTCGGCGACATCGAACCCCAATGTCAAGCCAAACCCAATTGTCATGCTCTGTGAAACCCAACGCAAACCCAGCGGAGCTCGAACCCTAACGCATACCCTAGTGACGTCGAACTCTAACCTCGAGCCAACCCCCACTTTAATTCGGTCACAATTAGCGATTGATTGCTCAAGGATGTGTAAAAGATGATATATTCAATGTATGTTAAAAAAGTTCAAGCCAAACTGTTTTTATAGAAGATTTTCAAAACTGCTGGTTTAATTAATCTGTTAAAAGATTCTTTTAATGTGTTAAAAGTGCAGTTTTAATCTGTTAAAACTTCTTTTAATCCATTAATACGTTCTTGATTCTTTAACAGATTTGTTTTAACTGATACGACAACGTTTATATCAATTAAAACACTTTACAAAAAATCTTCTAAGTTGATTTAATCGATTGTTTCGCGATTCAATCGATTGAAATACTCGCAAAACTTTCTCGTGACACTTTTCAAGTAATTTTAATCGATAAAAATAAGTTTTAATCGATTAAAGCAGTCGTGCAGAAATTGTTTTAATCGATTGAAACGAGATTTAATCGATTAAAATAGTTCTGATCGGTCATAACTACATTCTGATCGATCATAATTGAAACAATATAATAGCGGTTCCAGGTTAACCACTATCTAAAATGTATCTCGCTTGAGCGACACCCTTCTCGCTCGAGCGAAACGCCCCCTGCACAAAATTAGCATTCTCGGGTTGTATTTCGCTTGAGCGACACTACCCTCGCTCGAGCGAAATTAGATTCTGATCGATCATAACTTGAAATGATCGATCATAATTGAGAGGATATAATAGCGGTTCCCTTATAACCGCTATCTAATATACACTTTAGATAGCGGTTCCCTTATAACCGCTATCAGTAAGTAAAAAATAAAATAAAAAAAGACTTTCAACGTCGGTTCATATGGGAACCGACGTAGAAAGTACTTTCTACGTCGGTTGACTAAGAACCGACGTAGAATGTGTTTAATATTCAATTTCAACGTCGGTTCATCTGAGAATCGACGTGGAAAGTACTTTCTACGTCGTCTCAGCTATAACCGACGTTAAATAACGACGTAGAAAGTATATTTTGTAGTAGTGTCTTAACCCACTTCATTTTTAACGTGCTCTTTTAGTTTGGTTCAGGTGGGGATTTGGCAATTGTAAGGGTTTCAGGGTCAGGAACAATGTATATCAAGCTCAAAAGGGTTTATCAAGGGAGAATTTTGAAACCTGGTTACTAATCTGGCTCTAGGCTCACAGGGCTCTTTAATATATACAAAATTTGCCTTGACCTTTCCAAATTTTTCATGCAAGAGCAACTGTTTCAAGAATTAATCAATGCAAACACATATGTTATGATAGTGTCACTCAATAGTGTGGATATAAGTGGATATAAGCATTTGGTGCTCTCACTCACTAGTCTGGTTGAAAGCTTTCAATCACTGATCTTTTCGTGTCACATTGAAACAATGTTTAACAATTCTAGGATCATATATAATTGGTAGAGTGCAACCACACAATGAGTTCATCAGTTTATTGGCTCTGAAGTGTGCGGTTTAGAACTTGAGGTTAAGGCAAACTGAGGTAAAAACGATCATGCAATGCTACATGCTATATGCTATGCTAAAACAAAATTAAAACTAAAGAAAAAACTACTTAAACAGTTAAATTAAAAAAACTGTAAAGACAGTAAATCTCTCAGGCTTAAATGTTTCCATGGTCCCCACTAGAAACGTTAGAGACATGTAAGATTGGGAACATTTACAGATTATTGTGGACGCGTGCAAAGCACGGTCAAATTTTCTTCCAACAATTGTTTGACTTTGAATTGATGTTTTCTTTGTTCTTCTCTAAATTGCTGGAACTCTTCATAATGCTTGTTCTGTTGGGCTTGGAGGCGGTTAATGGACTCCTCAAGCTGGGCTAGCTCGTTTGCTCTAGGCTGATTATGAGAGTTGGTGAATGGTGGAAAGGTGGGATTGACATTGGGATCGCAGTCCTCTACCGAAAAAGTCCAATTATTGAGCCCTCAGACAGTGGTGAATTTGGGATTAGGAAGAGGTTGCACTGGCATGTTCAGCTCGTCACTCATAACCAGACAATATTGACGTTCCCATTTTATGATTACCCCATTGGTAAGTAGCAATTCCAAGTCAATGCGCGAATTTCCTAAAATTGGATTGTCTCCTTCCACTAGAATGTTAAAGTGTAACGTAATTGCGATGATCAGGCCCCCGATGGTGATATTCCCAGAAGAAGTCTTTCCTACTCGAAGAAGTTGCCTGACGAGCCATGATCCCGTGTTTAGGTTGGCAACATGAACCATTCCCCACTGAAGTGTCCTCCATAGTCTGATCCATGACAGTGCTAGAGAATTCTTCCAATTTCTTCCTCAGGAACACATCTCCTAATTATGCCATCACTGTATCTCTTAAATAGTAGTGGTTCATCCCAGAAATAGAATTTCACATCATGTAAAATTTTTTTTCTTTGTTGAAAATTGAGATCATGAGGAATTATCCCTGCTACCTTAAAATTAGCGAAATCAGCAAACCATGACAGTGAAGCTACTGCTAAGAGTTTCTCATCTGGAAACTGTTCTGAAATAGGTGTAACTTCTGGGTTAGCCTTTTCGCTTTTTATTCTTGAAAGGTGGTCAACTACCACATTTTGTTTTCCTTATTTATCTCTAATTTCCAAATCAAACTCTTGTAGTAGGAGAATCCAACGAATCAATCTTGGCTTAACATCGTGTTTAGAAAACAAATACCTCAAAGTAACATGATTAGTGTAAACAATAACCTTAGACCCAACAAGATAGGATCTAAATTTATCAAATGAAAATACCACAACAAGTAATTCTTTTTCAGTTGTGGCATAATTCTTTTGGGCTTCATTCAACACACGACTAGCATAATATATCACATGAAACATTTTCTCTTTTCTTTGTCCTAATACAGCACCCACAACCACATCACTAGCGTCACCCATTATTTCAAATGGTAGTAACCAGTCAGGTGCCGTAATTATAGGAGCAGAGACGAGTTGTGTTTTTATGGTATTGAATGCTTGCAAACATGTATCATCAAATACAAAGGGGGTTTCTTTTTCAAGCAAGTTTATTATAAGCTTAACTATTTTTGAAAAATCCTTGATAAACCACCTATAAAAACCTGCATAACCAAGAAAACTTCTTACCCCTTTTACATTCATTGTGGAAGGTAGTTTTTCAATCACTTCCACTTTTGCTCTATCCACCTCAATCCCTTTAGCAGATATTTTATGCCCTAAGACTATATCTTCCCTTACCATAAAGTGACATTTCTCCCAGTTTAAGACCATATTAGTTTCCTGACATCTTTTCAGCACTAGGGTCAGGTTAGTGAGACATGAATCAAATGAAGATCCAAATATAGAAAAATCGTCCATGAAAATTTCAGTGCACTTTTTAATTAGATAAGAAAAGATAGAAAACATACACCTTTGAAATGTGACAGGTGCATTGCAGAGTCCAAATGACATCCTTGTGTAAGCGAAAACTCCATAAGGGCATGAGAATGTTGTTTTTTCTTGATCTATCAGGGCCAATGCTATCTGGTTGTAACTAGAATAACCATCTAGAAAATAGTAGTACTTATGCTCAGCCAACTTTTCTAGCATTTGGTCCATAAAGGGTAGTGGAAAATGGTCCTTCCAGGTAGCTTGATTCAGTATTCTGTAGTCAATGCATACACGCCACGTTGTGACCTTTCTAGTAGGAATGAGTTCATTGTTTTCATTCGGCATAACTGTCAGCCCTCCTTTCTTAGGTACCACTTGTACAAGACTGACCCACTCACTGTCAGAAATCGAGTAGATAATCTCAACATCTAGTAACTTAATTATCTCCTTTCTTACCACCTCTTTCATAGTGGTATTGAGTATTCTTTGTGGTTGGCGCACAGTCTTGAAGTTCTCCTCCAAACAAATCTTATGCATGCATATAGTGGGACTAATACCTTTTAGATAATCTATAATCCACCCTATAGCATATTTGTGCTCTCTCAGCACTCTCAATAATTTTTCTTCCTCGACATCAGATAACTCACTATTCATTATCACTGGTTTAAGCTTCTGTTCATCTAAAAATCTGTATTTAAGGTGGGATGGTAGTTGTTTTAGTTCTATTCTTGAGGTGTCTTCCTCTACATCTTCACCTTTGTGTAAATCTTCCACTCCTCTAGTTGAACCGAATAAGGGTTTCAGTGCTTCTAATTGCTGGACACATTATACCACTTCTTCACTTAGCTCTTCACTCAACTGCTTTGTATCTAGTCCCTTTATTAAAGCTACTTCCAATGAATTTCTCTTCAATTGATCTGTCATCTTTTCTAGTACCAGCATATCAATTATATCAGTTCTGAAACAATCTTCCTTATCTGTCATCTGCTTCATAACCTCATTTATGAAAACAATTATTTTTTCATCACCCACTATCAACATCAACTCATCTTGTTACACTTCTATTAATGCTAACTTGTAGCTAAGAATGGTCTTCCCAATATAATTGGAATTTTTGTGTCTTCCTCCATATCCAACACCACAAAATCAGCTAGAAAAATGAACTTATTTACTTTCACTAAGACATCCTCTACCACTCCATAAGGATAGATCACTGAACGATAAGCCAATTGTAGAGTAATCCTTGTCGATTTCACTTCTCCAATCTCCAGCCTCTTGAAAGTGGTTAGTGACATTAAATTGGTGCTTGCTCCAAGGTCACATAATGCTTTGCTTACCATTAAATTTCTAATTTCACAAGGAATAACAAAGCTTCCTGGGTCTTTCAACGTTGGGGATAAATTTTGCTGGATTATGGCACTGCACTCCTCCATCAACATTATAGTTTCATTTTCTTGTAGTTTCTGTTTTCTAGACAGCAAATCCTTCATGAATTTTGCATAGCCCGACATCTGTTCCAGTGCTTCAGCAAATGGAATATTGATCTGGAGCTTTTTAAAAACATCTATAAATCGTACAAATTGCTTTTCTTGTTATTTCTTCTTTAACCTTTGAGGGAATGGTACAATGAGTACAAATTCTTTTATCTTGTCACTCTCACCCCCTTGTTTTTCTCTCCCTCTTTTTCTTGCTCACAATTCCACTTGGTTTTCTCTTTTTCACTCTCACTCTCTTTCTGCTCTACAATCTCTGTTTTCTCTTGCTTTTTCTCTTCTGCCACCATACTTTTTTTCTCATTAGCTATTACCTTTCCACTCCTCAGTTGTATGGCTTTACAATGTTCTTTTGGGTTCACTACAATATCACACTGGGAAATGTACCAAATATTCTTTCTAATAGTTGTCTTGAAAGATAATGAATGAGGAGTCACTCTTGTGTTAAGAGTTGGACTGGGAACTGGATGTAGGGTTGGCTATACCCGAACCAGTATAAATCTCTGTGCGCTCTTCTCTTTCCCTTATCTTTTTCTCTTTTCCTTCCGTTTTATCTGTGTTCAAACAAATTATTGACTCACAAATAAATTTTTAATTTGACATCTATTTTTATTTGTGCATCTATTCACCCCCTTCTAGATGTCATTTGTCTAACATGTTATACCCATGGACTGACGTAAATTTACCCCAGGTCCAACGTAAATCTATGTCGGATATGCCCTTGATCCGATGTAAATTTACGTCTTCCGTATTAATGTTGGACTTATTAATGACGTAAAAAGGTCACACTAACATACGTAAAAGTCTCATTTTGTACTAGTGCACAACAAACTTTAGACATGTTGAAACATTAACTGTTAATAATGATAAACTTAACCCCTTGTCATTTGACTAATAATGAATCACTCATCCTCTATACGAGGGGAGTGTGATGAAAAGAAAAAAAAAACTTTCACTATTATATATGAATAGAATTTTTATCATATCGACTAAAGATATGATAACATTATAATATATAGATGAATACAATTATGAATCCTAATTTTAAACTTGTCATAATTTTTAAGATATCAATAGAAAAGTCCTTGTGATAAAAAATCATCTTTAATATGAGGAGTATATTAAAAAATCTCATGTCAAATATAAATATAATAATATTATAATCTTCACCTTATTGTAAGTAATAAATTATAATACCATAATATTATTATATGTTAAAATATATAATATATTATTTTAAGAAGGAGATATTAAAAAAAATGTAAAAGAGTTATATTTTATTAGATTTAATCTTATTGTTTATATTTTAAAAGTAGTTTTAGATTTTGAAAAAGTACTTTTAAAAATAAATTTAAAAAACTTATTTAATAATTATAATTTTGAAAATAAAATACTAGTTTTGATTTTTTAGTTTTTAAAATTTAAAAAATAATTTTAACGAAACAAAAATTTTTATTTTTAAAAATATCAAATTGAAAACTAATTTTAAAAATATTATACAAATAAATTTTTATTTTCATCTTTATCGTTAAGTAAGATGAATTAGATTAGCATGGTAAATTAGTAGGTTAAAAAAAAGATAAATGACAAATCTTTATAATTATTGTTAAAATAAAATGAATATTTATTTATTAATTTATATTATTAATATATGATAATAATAATAATAATAATAATAATAATATAATTTATATGGAATAAAATATCTAAAATTTATATTTATTTAAATTATAATTTGTATTAAATAAAATATCTAAATTTTATATCTATTTAATATTTTTTATTATTTATATTTTGATAATATAAGAATATAAATAATATTTATTTTCCTTGTATACTTATGAAGTCCTATATCCTTTAGAGTCAAAATCAAGAATAATTTAAATACATTTTTTTTTATTTTTACTCACATTGATAAAAAAAAATGATCTTGAATAAATAATAAAGATAGAGAAAAATAAAATTTATGTCTTGCTTTTAGATTTTTTTATATATTAAAAATATATTTAATTCTAAATATACTGTACCATTCTTATTCTCTCTCGTACTCTAGATAAATGTAATATCATTTTAATGGTTAAAAAAATTAAAAATAGAATAAATGTTTTGCTCAACTATTCTTTCAAAACTTCAAACTTTCTTGGAATAAGAATAACACTAGTCAACAATGAGGTCATTCACGAATAGTCTTCAAAATTCTCTATGAACTTTTTCTCCCGATAATGGATACCTCGCCTTTAAAAATCAATAATTTGCACCATTTCAATGGGATTCATTTCTTCACTGTATAAATAAGATTAAGTGTATGCTATGTTTTTAAACATTTGTTAATAAATAATTGCTAGTTATCGTTATTTTAATAATTCTTTTAGAAACTATTATTTATATAGAACAAAGTTTCAATTACTCATTAATGGATTGTCCACTTGATAAAAAAAAATACACAAATCGGTTGCGACAAAGGTAACATGTTACCATGTGTTTCATTGTCCCAAAATTATATAACAAATGCATATTTTCTTAATTGAATTGAAGGAGTAGTTATATATTTAATTAGTAATGAAAAAATATTTTAAATTATTATTTTTTAATCTCAAATTTGAAGTGTAACGTGAAATTTATAAATATATATTGGTTAAATAGGTAATTTAGTCCCTTTATATATTAAAATATTTTAATGTGATCCCAAAATTTTTAAAATTTTCAATTTAGACATGAATATTAAAATTGATGTCAATTTTGGACTACCATTATGTATGTTTTGACTCCCTTATATTAGATGCCTAGTTGGAGTATAGTTATGATGTATTTAGATGATTGGTTATAATTATGTGACAGATTTGTCATGTCACATTAAAATTGCAAGAGGAAGAAAGGAATATGGTCGCAGATGTGTTTAGGGTTTGAACAATTGAGAGTTTGTGCAAATGAGTGAAGGAAAGTGAGAGGATCTACAATGACAGAAGATGTGAGAGTTTCATTTGTGATGACAATGAGGGTTAAAATAGGACATCATACCTTAAAATTAGGACAACCCCAAAATTTCTTCCCAGCATTTCTAGAGGTCATAACAGTTTGAATCACCACGAGCTCACCACAATGACAACTTGGAAAATGACTTTTGCTTCCAAACGATGTCTTGCTTGAAATGGTGGCTGACAAAATCAATTACACAACCTACAACATAAATATCAACTACAACAAATCAAAGATAAATATAGAAAAACGCATAAAGGGACAAAATGGAACCAACTCGTCGTCGGCAGTAACTCACACCCTCGTTGTCATAGTGGCAAACCCAATATGGAACCACCTTTCTCCTCTTTCGTCACAAATGGAACTCATACCTCCACGACAACATTGAAGATCCTCACGTTTTCCTTAACCTATTTGCACAAACTCTCAATTGTTCATACCCTAAACACATCCGCGACCCTTATTCCTTTCTTCATGCAATTTTAATATGACCGACAAATCTGCCACGTAACTATAACCAATTAACTAACCACATTAGAACTGATACTTCAACTAGACATCTAATATAATGGAGTCAAAACATAAATAACGATAGTCCAAAATTGGCATTAATTTTAATATTCATGTCTAAATTAAAAATTTTAGGATCACGTTAAAATATTAAAAAAAATAAAAGGATTAAATTACCTATTTAACCATATATATATATTTTGTTTTTTTTTCTTTTATAGGAGTTCCCTTTGAAAGAAGAGTACCTGGGCAAGTAAATTGAAGACATGAATCAACTCCACGGTGAATTTTATACACATAAATATTGAATGCAGAACATTTAAACTCCTACACCTACCTACATAGAGGAAAAACATGATAACGAGAGTGACAAACTTTTTCATAATGAGATGCTCATTGTCAAGATCTTTGAGTTTATGAACCCCAATAATTATTTTCAGTCAACTCTGGGGTCTACTAGTAGTTAGTCACTGACCAAGGTTTCCACTGTTTTAAAGGGACATAAACCCTAAAAGGAGACAACAATTCAAAATAATATATAATGTTTGCAAAAAACATATAAAATGGTCTCTAGTGACATCAAGAAATGATAAACAGTAGACAAAACATCCTCTTAATTTTACTTTGAGAATGCAGTTTGTCACAAAAGCTATCACCAACAAGCCCTTTCAACCTATATATCATGTTGTCCTTTTAGCATTTTATCCAGAAATCTACATTTATTTTTGTTGACCAGGTTATATGAGAAGGTAGTAATGCTAGTCCTGAATAAAAATGTGAAGGTTGAAATTGAAGTTATCAGTGTGCCTGTATGAATAATATTCAAAGAGCAGTATTTTATTGCAAAATAACAAGAGAATGATGAAATGCTTTTGTTGAAAGCTTTTGTTCAAAGGAGGAGGTTGGGCTACTTTTTGAAGCAACCTACCATCAATTTTTGAAGAATGGTATGATTGCAGGACTTTGAGCTTTAGAGGGAGCAAAAGAAATTCATAGGCAGGTGAGTTAGGTGAAGCAATGATGTCACATTTTCCTTTCTCAAGGATCAAACTATGGACAAACAAACCCCATTGTTGTGTACAGGACAATGGGAACAATATCAAATGCATCATGCAGCAACTCTTCATGATCCTCTATGCTCAGAAACTAGAAAGTGTGTGTCCTATTTGATGGTCAAAATGAAGAGAATTGTGCTTCGACCGTTGGAGAAAAAACAGCTTTCTCTTTCGGTTATTTTGACTTGAAACTTGAAAAAATGTGTAAGTTTGAAAACAGAGAAGCATGCACATACCAAATTCAAAGATAGGGGCCCCAGTTTAGATGATTTTTGAACCTTTTGTCCCCATCATATTATATACCTTGATTACCTTCCACTATACCAAATGCTTGATTTGGTTTCTCCCACTTTAGTTCCATATTTGTGAAAATGAGGGATGCATTCATTATACTAGCATGTAAGTAAGAGAGAAATTGCATAAATGTTATGTCTTGTTCCTTTTCACCATTCATGATTTCTTTCAAGTGTTGTCACATTTGTTCCATATAACCCAAATTAATCGTAATGGCGCCAAACCATTTTCTTTTCCTCTTTTTCCCTCTCTTCTTGTCATTATGACTGCTTTGAAAGCCATCAAACCTTTATTTTAAGCAAAGGATCTAAATCCTAGTTTTGAGATAAGAATGCTCAGAATCAGTGGTAGAGACAGAGTTTTTAGTAATAAGGGGATCAAAACATTTTATTTATTTATTTTTCTTTTGGATCATTGCAGCAATAACAATGACAATAACTTTATTTTACTTTTCTTAATCAAATATAAGGTTAGTATCTTGATGCTTATGGAAATTTTTATATGGGTCTCCAGATTCCATGATTCTATACTATATGTAAAAGCCGTTAGGGAGTTTTTTAATAATCTACTTTAACATTACCAACTGATATAATCTTTAGCATTTTTATATAGTATCTACAAATTTCTTGAGGCGTAATTTGGAGTATTTTAAGTCATCCTAATCATAATTTTTAAGCACACTTTACTATTATATTTCCTTGCAGATATGTTGATAATGGGAACATGAATTTGACTTTAGGAAATCACTGACTTAGTGGTCCCTTTAAAAAGCATAAAATCTAGCTACAACTAAAATAAGAGATGCCCCTCTTACTTTCTTCTAGCATCTTTTTGAAGCTAAGTGCATTAAATCGTTTTGGAAATATTCTCCATTGCAGAAATTTAGTTTAGGGGGGGAATGATAAATTGGAATTCTCAAGTGCTCAAAAGTATACAATGTGATATTTTGACTGTCTTTTTCTTGTATTGAACTAGCTAGTGTGCTATTGCTATAGCCCCTTTTGCTGAAGGGGGAGAAATTATATCTTGACTAAAACATGAGGGTCCTTATCATGCCCTTTTGCCATGCCCTTGACAGAGCAAACAAAGCATGGTTAACAAGGAAATCATGTTTTTTGTCTCAGGGAAGAAAAGTTGCAGATATGATTGAACATATCTTCCAACAAAGACAAACCATGCAATCGGTTTTATCCACCTTGTCTCCCAAGGATCCCATGAGATCCAAGTTGCAAAATGGATAATGCAGGACAATATCATGGGAGCACATTTTGATTACACAACATTCATAAGTGCTTCTTTCTCTGGCAAAGGTTCCCTTTTCCTCTTATTCAAGCTTTTATTGATGAGTGCGCAAATAGTTTTATCATTTGCACAGCAACTTCAGTACTTAAAGAGTGTGAAGACTGGTGAATGAAAGATCAAGTAACAAAAAAAGGATACATTGTTAAGTGTAATGGCAGCAACTCTCTTTTCTACTCTCCTTTATTATATCTTCTTTACTCTCCCATTGCATCAATTCTCTGTTACAATTTTGATTGTTGACTAAGGTGTTACAAGTACTTCGAATAAAGAAAAACACAAACTTTAGTTTGATTGATCAAAGCATAACTACAATCATATCTTTTGGTTTTTACATTTATAAAATGTGTATTTAGAAGAATAAGAGATGTATCGTACGGAAAAGTTTCAACACAATTTTATTCGAGGACTAGCAAAGACTTTTTCTAAGAAAAATGGCTACAGAAGTACTCAATTTCTGTGCTTTTGCTAAAATTAAGCAATTCTCTTTAGATAATCTGTCCAAAGATAATTATGATGTTGTGAAGTTCCATGACCACTACAAAGATAATTATTCCTGTTGCCATTAATTGTTAAACATCGTATGAAGCACAAAAGGACAATACAGATTAAATTTAGTTAAAAACTCATCTTTTATCTTGAATGTTTGAAACAAAAGCCCATTAAAATGAATGACCTAAACTATCAAAGAAAAACTGCTCCACTTTTGGCCCAATCCTCTTAATAACCAGTATGATCCCCTCGCCCTTTTCCATCATTTTTGGCAGTGAGGACTATTCAACTTTGAAGAGATTTCATTACTTTCAACATGGACTTGGCAGCACCAAAATAAACTTAATGATTTTGATGGGTTTTTGGTTGATTATGTTAGAATTGTGAGATTCTCCTTTACATGATTTGTTTCAGTCAATTGGTTTAAATTTTATGTTTATATAATGATCAGTTAAATATTTTAGAGGTTTCAAATTGATTGCAAGCTTGGCATTCTTATTAAATCTGAATAATTATTTACTTCTATTTTTAATCTCTCCATTTTCTCTGCCTGTTCTACTATTTCTATGTTTTCATTTCACTAAATATTTGCAAGAGAATCCACTACAGCTATTAAAATTGTGCTTTTAACAGTTTCACCATTTCTAAGCAAGTCCATTAACTAGTGGACTTCTATGCTCTATCAGAAAACATAAGGTCCATTGGGTCCATAAAACATCCTAAAAGGGCATAACAAAAATTAAAATAAATTGGCATCCTGATAAAATAAAAATAATAAATAATAATAAAGCATCCCCATGCATATATGCAAATTTTAACGACAACATTAACGTAAAAAAAAAAAATAATAGTAATAAAAAAACAGAGGTTCAGGAACACTTTAGAAAATTACTAAGAACAACATTCAAATATATTATAACAATGGAAAATAATCTATGTTTCTGTGTCGTACATTTGTTCGTTGAAGATATCATACATACTTGGCTGAGTTGGGATTAGAAACCAGTCCACTCCAGTGACCAATATAGCAAAAGTACCAAATCGCCATGGCAGTACCACGAACACTCGCATCTTCCATTCTTCATTCCCACACACTGCCACGCGCGCCATGCCGCTTCCGCTTTCGTTTTCGCTTTCCCTCAACTTTCTGCACTCTCACGTTTTCCCCTTCCAATTTTCCCGCTAAATCTTCTTCGCGCCTCACCGTCTTCTCCGCCTCATCCACCGAGCACCACCACGGCACATCTCAAGACCTCGCCATCCTTCTCGAAGTCGACGGGTGATTCCATTCCTCACTCCATCAACCTTGTCTCGCTACGCTCCACGATTCACTTATCGTATTCTGCTTCTCACACTCTTAAACTCTTATTCTGTTGTTTTAGGGTTCTTTTGGACTCGCACCGCGTCGGAAATCGCATTGCCTTCAACAAAGGTATGACCGATTCTGCATCCGCCGTTTACGTTGCTGTGGTTCTGTGTAATGCGGTGTAACATTTCTTGCTGTGCCCGCAGCGTTCGAGAGGCTTGGACTCGATTGCGCCAACTGGACTGAACCTGTCTATTCGGATCTTGCGAAGTGTGTTTGCTTCTGTTTATTTGTTATATTAGATTTTCTGTTGTTTATGCTTGCGTGTGTAAGTGTTTGGTTGAATTAAATTTGACTCTACCACACTTTGGTTTGGGGTCGAGTATATTGATGCTTGAATTTCTTTTTTAAAGACTCTTTCTATCGGTAAATATTGGAGTGTTTTCACAATTGAGTGCTGCAAGTTATGTCAGCGAATGTCTCCATTGCTTATAGGCCGTTTTCTAATGACTTTCTAGGAGAAGTGCTGGAGATGAAGAAAGGATGGTGTTTCTGTATTTTAATCGTGTAAGTTGTTCGTCTTTTGTCTGCGTTAGGAATGAAAAAACACGCAAGTTTATTCGTAACATCAGTAGTTTTCTTAATTGCCGACATTAGGTAAACCATATTCTGTTGTTGTATGTAATAAGCAGATTGGGTGGCCTGCTTCGTTACCCACCAATGAGCAGGGACTGTTTGCGAAAAGAGTTTTGCAGCAAAAGGTTTTGTCCATACACTTGATCTTGATGAATGGTACTGGTAATTAGTGTGCTTTTCACTTTGGTTTGTGAGCACTGAGGTATATTAAATGTGTTTAGTTAATTAGGACTGTGTTCTTGATCAATACATAGAATTATGCTGAAAGTCTCCTTAATTTCATGGAAATGAAATATCTGTTCCTCTTTGGTTTAATATGTCCGAACCGAGAAGCCTTTTTCTCTTTCCATTTCAAGCATTTATTGGACTAGTAACTTAACCATGGTATTAATATAGAAAATTTACCGCCACAACCAATATGATAATAAATATATAATATTATTAATTGTTTAACAATATAAACAATTATTAACTGCTAAGTGATTAGTAAATATCAGATATGTGGATATGGTTTAAAGCTTTTATCTACTAAAGAAGCAACATATGGCGATGCTAATGTCGGGAAGACTTAGAAATAAAAAAAAGCAACACCAACGGAAACCTAATCCTGACTTCTGCTATATTCTTCTCAACTCAAGCAAGCTTTCCATGGAGAAAGGTGTTTTCTTATGTCAAACTGGTACAGTGGTCAAAGAAAGAAAGAAGCAAACAAAAGCAGTCTTGGCCAGAAGGGAGATTGGCTCAAGAGTTGGGACCATTAGTTTGGCTACTAGAGCCAACATTAATGGCATAAACTACACTTGTTCCATTTCACATTTCAGTTTAACTTCTTAATTTGAAAAGTAAACAGCTCCATGGGTGAGGAGGCTTTTGATTATTCATCTACCTCGATTTTCCTGATTAGTCCAGATTTCTTAGGAGAGAATGGCAGATTGAAGGTCTAAATTTGGAATTCTTGTGGGTCCATATACTTGTATTGAAATTTACATTGTATTCAATGAGTAACTCGTTTCAAGTAACATTGGAATCTTAGGGCTCTAAGAAATGTTTTACTCTTGTAAGTATCTTATTGTAATTAATTCTTTCTTGTACCTATAGCCCTAAGTATGCTTTTGTAATTTTCCCATACAATTTGACAAATCTTATAAGCCTCTTAAATTTAATAACTGTAAGAATTTGTAAGTTTTCCTTTTGGCTCCTTATTCAATCTCTTTTATCTAAGACATGTTTGATGTCAGCATTCAGAAAGCTGAAGCTCCTGTCTACTAGCCAATTTTGGTAGCTTATTTTGGGACCAAAAAAAACTTTGTTCAAAAGATTATTGATAAACATTCTATATATTGTTCTCTGAATAAGATTGCTTTATCTAGTGATGTGGTTTTGAGTCCATGGATGCTTTAAATGGCAGTTATCAGACCTGAAGGATTATATGCTTTTCTTTGTTTTTAGATATATTAGAATAACTTGTACTCAGTTCTTCTACTCCAAATGTAAATGTAAAAGTATAGATGGGAAAAGAATTCCAATTTTAAGTTCTAATGAACTTGATTCTACACCCTACTAAGATAAAAAAAACCTTGCCCGAGTGACTTTTCAGTTTACTCGCATTTAGAAGATTATGAGAATTTGTAGAGAATCCTATTCAACTCTTTATCATATATTGGCAGGAAAAGGCATTAGAAGAGTTTGTGATATCAAAGAGTCTACCTTTACGACCTGGTCTTGAACAGTGAGTTATCTCATTCTTTGAATACGATTCTCTGTCTCATTGTGTATTTTATTTATGGGAAGCTATCTTTAAAAGAGAGCTATAGTCTTGGTATTTAGAGAACAAGATGTACATTAGTTAAGGATAGCAGACTCTTTAAACTGTTTCTATTAAGTTATCATACCTAGTAATTCTTTCACTGAGTAGGTCTGAGCCACTTATTCAAGTGGATTTTTACTTTACATGTAATTTGACACTATTGATTTTTCACTATTCTCTTTTTTGTGGATAGGATTTTTTTCTGCATGATTTAAACATTAACAGGGATATAATATTTAATTGAAAGATTTGTTCAAGTCCCAAAAATAACTAAGGATAATTTTGGTCTAGACGTTTTCCCCTAGAAGTTAATTTGATTTCCAATAAAATTGATTACTGCCACAATGACTTAATGCTATTTGTGCGAGTCCCTAAATGTGTACATTTCATGTTTACAGTCCTCTCCTTTTTTTATTTTCTTGATAGTAGTTGGTCTTCTATTCATTTTTGGAAGGATTTCAGTTTACAAAAGTCCCAAATTAAAAAAAATTCCTTTGTTCTCGTTGCCTCTTAATATTGAGCTTTACTTTGATTGCTTATTAATTCTCTTAAAAGGTTTAAAAATTGTCAGGATATTTCATAAATTTAGAAAGTTGGATGATTATGGAACTTTAATCTGTTTATATTTCTTAACATATAGTAATGTCTCCATTGACAGGTTTATTGATGATGCATATAATGAAGGAATTCCAGTGGTAATATTAACGGCCTACAGTAAAAGTGGTGATAGTATTGCTGGGTAATTTTATTTAGCTCCGAATTTTGCATGTTATTTAGTTACTAAGCAGGATAATGTTATGATTATTGATGGAATTTGATTTTGTGGTTTTGAGATGTTGATAACTGACAAGCTCAGCTTGCTGATTTGCTTACAAAATTTCTTTAGGGCTGTAAGGGGTGGGGTAGGGTGTGCTTTTATTTTGTTTATTTGGTACTAATTTACATTTCAGGTTTACACTCGAGCTTTAACATTAACAGAACTATTAGGTCTTCCTGGATAATGTGAGGGTACTAATATTTTCCTTTTGCCTTGTGCTTATTGAACTTTTAGGTCCATTATGGAAAAGCTTGGTGATCGAAGCATAAAGGTCATCGTTGTAGGGAATGAGGAGGTTGATCAAAGTTTATATGGACAACTAGTCTCGGGAAAGGTAATTGCTTCTGATTTGGATGAAGAGATTGCCAAGGAAGCCAAGAGAGCTGGTATATACTTGAGTCGTTGATTATCTATGTGCCCCCCTGCAAGCATTTTCAGTGCACAATGTTCTTTGCTGAGGGGCTTTCCATTTCTGCCATTTTTGCTAGTTTTTGCTGAAAGACAAAGACTAGCTAAGGAGGTAGCGTCTATGCTAAAATTGAGCGTTGAGATTGATACCAACTCATCTGAAAGGTTAGTTCATTTGTCTCCAGTAATTATCATAAAAAATAAATAAAATATATTGGTCCTTTTGTATCACTTTTTGTTTACGCTGTAGGGATCCAAATCATAGGATAAAGAAACATGAAAATGTGTATAATTCAGCTTTAGTTATTAAGGAAAGAACGCTTGACGTATGTAAAGCAAGAAAGCAAAAGAGTTTGAGAAGGGACGGGAGAAGAGAACTGGGTGTTAAGTAGTGTTTTTTGTTTGTAATCGTTAAAAGTCGGGGGAACTACTTAACACGAAGGAGATTTGCTCAAAACCTGGCCTTCCCCTGCTTTTTTTTCCATCTTAATATTTCATAAGGTGCCTAGTCTCCTAAAACCTTGACTTGTAGAGAATGGAAAAGTGCATGTTTATGTTATGCTAAACTACAAATGAATTTAAACTCTTTCCAGTCACCTGTACAAATCTTCCACCAAAAGACAACTTTTTTCTATTAGCAAAAATTGAAGTCAAAATAATGTTTTTATCTAAATTGTAGACATCTAGGCTAATTTTTCTACAAAAGTTGGATAAAAGTAGGATAGGAGAAGACTATGCCAATAAGCCCTTATATTATCCCATTTTAGGTTTGTAGGATAGGAGAAGAATATGACAATAAGCCCTTATGTTATCCTATTTTAGGTGTATTGGATAGACCCTAAACCTTTACCCTTATACTAATGCTATATGTCTATATGTATATATGTATATATATACATTACGATTTTATTAAAATTACATAATTTTAAAATCATTTTTTGATATGTTTCCCTTTTGGACTTCTATACATTATTTAATTTTTAAATTGTTAAGTTATATAAAAATTAACTGACAAATCAATTTTACTTGTTGTTGCATTTTATTATTACATAATTTTATAATATTAATATTACCAAACAACTTTAACTTTAAATGTATACTCGTATTTTTTAATTTTCCTTCAAAATAGCTTTTCAAAATCTAAGAAAAAGGTCAGGCCAAATACCGACATAACTTGCATAAAAACTCTAGATTTTGGGCTTTTGTTAATTTAAAAATGATTTTCATTTTAAAGAGCTTCCCTCTACTTATATTTGGCATGGTTTCTCCTTTTAAAGCAGAAGAGTAAAACTAAGCTGCGGGAAATGCTCTACCTAAATTCCTTGAAACTGAAAATCTGAAGGAATGCTGTAGATGCAATGTATAGAAATTGTTCTTTCAGATTTTTTGTGTTTGATTTCCCCCTCCATATATGATTTTTTATGCAATCAACAATTTGAATGTTGGTTAGATATATTGTTCTGCCTTAAAGTATGATATATTTGTGTGTATATTGAGTTATCTTTTTTTGTGAACTCAATGCGATTCTTATATTTTTACCATTGCTGGAACTGTGGAACGTGACTTGATTGATGAACACAAATTATTATTTGGAACCTTAATCTATCAATTGTCCAATTAATGACTGATTTGGATTTTAATTGCATAGTTAAATAATATGTCAATTTTCATTAATTTGTTGATTGTCTGTCCAGTCTAGCTAAGATTGTGGCTGCACTACGTGCGGGAGCAGAGTATGCAGGGTTACCCGTCTGCGACTGTGTCCTTGTTGCTGGAAGCCAATCTGGTGTATCTGGAGCTACACAGGTGGGAATGCCCTGTGTTGTTTTACGAAGCAGGTGACTTGCTTTGCTCTTGGAAGTTCAACAAACATGTAATGGATGACTATACACAATTGCACTATTGCATGTTTTCATCGGAAGTTCCTTTTTATCAATAGAATTGTGATTGTTTTTAAGTTGGTGTATTCAGGAACTGTTCCTTATATTTTATTGTTTCCTGCAGTTTGACATCTAGAGCCGAGTTTCCATTGGCAAACGCTACAGTGGATGGATTTGGAGGTGCAGATCTAACAATTTCAAAATTACGTAATCTACGCCCAAAGAAAGTACAAGGAAAGGACTGAATGGTAATTTTCTCAGCACTAAATCCATATTTTTTAAAGAGAAAATGTTGTAATACATAATCGAAGTGATGACCCTAGAAAGTGTTCCATCTTATTTTCCTGTGCAGAGTTCTATATCAATTTACCTTTCCTAAGAATTAGCAATAAACACAACATGGTCACACTTGCTCTGGATTTTGAAGCCTTTTTTGCGTGCAAGCAGCGGGAGTTTAAAATAGGGTAACTTGAGATTAATGTTCGCTGGTATGATAATTCCATCATGTCATGTTACAATTCGGCAAATGTACGAATAGAGAAAATACACTGAAATGTGTGGTTTTTGCTTTCTTAATTGCATGATCTATCTGTGATCGCTTTTCCAGCAACCTGAAAAGAAAAATTTCTTCTTGTTTAAGATTGGCTGGGGAGAAGAAGCTCCTACTACTGCAGTTGCTGGGTAAATATAATTGTAATACGTCTAATGTAAGATTTTATATGAATGGAACTGAGATCTTTCTTGCCATGTACAAGATGATAGTCTTTCTTTTCATTTCTTACACATGAAAAGACACCTTGATGACTTCGAAATATCCCATGGGTTCGGAGCTCTTTTGAGTTGGATTGGGTTTTCTATTTGTTTTTGTCAAACCCAATTCAAGTCAAACATTCCTTAATTGGATTATTTAATATTATTTGAATAGTTTTATATTTAAAAGTAATATTTAGTGTATAAATAATTGAATAAATTAAATAATAATTGTATTTTTTTTATCAATTTTAAATTTCAATTCGTAATTTTATTCACCATAAAACTAATTAATTATCAAAATTATGTTGATATAATAACTTAAAATTTTAGTTTCACTTCATATTTTAAATTTTTAACGATTTTTTTATTGAGATTTATTGTGTTATCTAAACTATCAATGTTTGACTCGATTATTTGGAGATTGGATCATAACAATTAATTATCATAAAAGCATATTATAAATACGATTATTTCGAATTTTAAAAGTTCTTATTTTCTTCAAATTTGGAATTTTTAAGTTTTAAGTCAAAATTTTACATGATGATAGTAATTACTACATACTGTGAAGTTAATTAGTATGTTATTTTTTCTATTCTAAGTACATAAATTAAAATAAAAAACGAATTTTTTGCCTAAGGAGCGTAACATTAATTATATAAATTTAAATATTAAAATTACGATATTATGAACAATATACTTAAACTTTAGTATACTTAATCTTTTCATTATACTTAATATTAACTAAACCCATTAAATTAACTAGTTATACATTACACTTTTAATTTTAAAAATATTAATAGTCAACAATAATAAATAACGAACTTCATGTGGATGAAGACATGATTGAGATTATCAGAAACATTATAAAGTTGGTAAAATTTAAAAGGAAAACTAGTTTATAGTTATTCCGTCACTATTGGACTGAAGATGATGTCCTGTAGTTGCAGAACCCGAATAGGGGTCCTTCATATAATCAGATAATTTACACGTTACAGTAAAAAAGAGTAAAATATAGATGTAAAATATAGAGATAGGGAGTAGTAATACAAAACTGATGTGGGAAGTCAACCTAACAGGCGCATTTCTATTCTGATGCCAACCCTCTCCCGATCAAATTGTAATGAATTTTGTCATGAAAACTCGGCTTCTGGAACGTTTGTTCTTCTCCTCTGAGACAAGTTTGTAGTTGAGTATTCATTATCATCAACAGATGAGCCAACACTAGATACATTGGAAATTGAGCTTGATACTGAATCAGGTTTTTGCACTTGATTTCTGAATATCTGTGTCTGAGAAGCTGATCCTTGAGATTGTTCAGGGGTTTGATTCCCCTGAGCTTCTTCAGCAAGACGTTTCATAAGGTTCATAACTGTGGGAAGAAACCTTGATGAAATGGATAGTAGTCCAGGCAGCTGCAAAATTCAGACAACGCTAGTCACCTTTTATTTATCATTGTATCTTTTAGGATAACATTCAAGAGAACAAAGCCAACCTAGACAAAAATATATGAACATTAAATTTATATTTAGTGAATATCATAACTTTTGCATTATGTGATTTTTCTTTTTAAAAAAGTCAATGGACCTAATTAATGATGTATGTATATGTGTGCTAGCATAATTAGAAGAGTCTTTCACTATGGCAGAAAAACCATCACAGAATCTTGACAAAATCTAACTGCTGGAGAAGTAAAAAGTCCACTCATACTCACAGTGCCATGTCGAAACTCTCCCGCTATATCCATTTGTACCCAGATGGCCTTACCAAGTAGATAGGCAACAAATATAAACAACAGGTAGAGAGGATTTCTGTTTCACATAAAAGTCAACAAATGTAATCATTAAACTGCAGGAAAAAGGGTCCAATGAAACAGAATAATAAAAATAACCAATAATTCAAAGTTAAAAATTTCAAAAAGTGATATTTACTTTAGTAGCAACATAAATTCATTAAAACCAAGTATGACCATAGCCATTATTGCCCACGGAGGAGGTAACCAATTGTTACTCCGCTTGAAGGCCTCCTGAATACACACCAAAAAAAAGGAAATAATACCTTTGTTAGTATGTCTGGTGATAAGTGTTAAGGCAAAGATAAAGGACAAGAATGACATTTGCATATAATCTGCCGCTAGGTAAATCAAAAGGACCAAAAAATGTAGAAAACAAATACAACAGAGAAAATCTTGTATCAAACACCATTCTTACAAACCCTAGCGAAGAACTCTCACCAAGTTGAACCATGGATACGGGACAACTGAAGCATGACAAAACCTAAATGGATGCAGATTAATTGAGATTCGAGATTAACGTTCTAAAAGCAAGACGATTAATCAAATGTGCTGACTGTACTTTTAGTTGGAACATTATTTTGTTCAATCACAGTTCATCTTCAGATTTAACTGGCAATGGTTAACCAATTAAACACGACCTAGAGCCTAAGGTCTTGCCTGTTGAATCTCAGTTTGGTTTTCATACATCACACAAACAGACATGATGATTAACATGACTGACTGCTAGTCATTCATATAAAATTTCACGAAAAAATGTATATAACTGCAATGCCTTCAAAATAAGTTTCCGTGATAGCTTTTCACTCAATCCAGTAAGCAAGGCTACAAATTACAATACAGAAAGCCAACAGTCAAGGAGTATGCACAGTTATTGCCTTGTCGGAGCAGCATCCACAATAAAAGTGTTAATCTTATTTTTGCGACTGAACTTTCATATATAATGACAAGGTTGTACTGTTTCCAGTCTGCCAGTGTAAGAATAATGTAAATTTAAGTCCTACACTTGCTGTAAATACATGAAGCATTGAAATATTCCAAGTCCTCTTGGATTCTAAAAGCATCAGGTGAGTAGAGCATTGGAATAAAAAACAAACAATCATTCTAACACTCAATGATGGATGTAACTCCAAAAACTAAAGCCAACTATTTGGCTTTGTACATAATTAGATATAATCTGCATTGCACAATTGTTTATTGAGAGTATATGACAGATGCAATCCATGATCAAGTAAAACAATTCTAAAAGATTCAAGCATATTAAAATCAAAATCATAAATAAACAATTTTTGAAGAAAAAAATGGTAAATGTGACTAGAGGAGCTCAGTCAAAAAGCTGACGGCAGAAAATAATGTTGATGGGATGAACAGTGCACCATTGCTATAATTCAATACTTGTATTAGATTTTAATAATTTGATGTCACAAGAGAACAGTTTTGTCTTCTGATGCCACCCTTTTAAATGCCAAATGTTGGTAATTACTAATTTGATATGGCCATTTTAATAAATTAAATTCTACGGTTTTTAAAATATATTATTATTTGCTTAGTTTGTTTTGTTTTTACAATTAATAATATGTTTATAGGCTTGAAAATGAAATACAATTATAATAAATGTAGAATGAGGGAGAATTAGTATGTTTTATTTGAATTTAAAAAAAAAAAAAAAAAACTCTCTTGGTCTCTATGAAACCCAAATTAGAAGTGGTCTTTTTCCCTTTCTGTTAGATTCAGACCATAATGTCTCTTGCATTAATTATATTTGAACTAAAATAATCTTACTTAAAAGAGATGTTATGCTGGCAAAACAATTAGGGGTGTGAGAGAGTGATATGAGTGTAAATGACAAGGGTAGTTTTGAAAGAGAAAAATTAGAAAAAGTTTACTGTTACTAACTAAATTAAACACTTTTTTAATCCTGATAAATTAAGTGATAGTCTTATATTAAGAACAGTAAAATATATATCTTTTATAGTATTTGGCTCAAGTAATAAAAGCATGACACCTGAACAAATATATCAACATGGCAAAAACAAGTAAACTACAACATGGCAGCAATTTAGATCATATTTCAAAAAACCATGTTATACAAGGTTGTGAATTGCATATTCATTGACATCCATCCCCATTTATCAATGCGCGCGCGCAAAAATATACATTAAGGTCAATTAGGTGGTAAATATTTGATAACCTGCTAACTTTTTGGAACTACCCAAGGATTTTGTTAATATTGTAAGGAACCAACAACCCAAAAAGCTTAAGGTTTTAAGTTAAAGCACATGAACATTTTTTTCATCTACGACACCCTTTCATGCAATGCAAGAGCCTTCAGGACTAGAATGGAGAATGCATATTCCACTCTACTTTGCCTTGAAGCTTGACTTTATTTTAGAAAAATAGAAATGGTATGTTTTAAACTTCTAAGTTCAAACCACTTAATAGTACAAGCTCTGATACTAATATCATGTCAATGATCAATTATCCCAAAAGGTTAAAACATCAGAAGGGATTTTTATCTCACAATTAGCCTATAATGCTGAAATATTCGATTAATAACATGAAAACAGTAGACAGGAATATATTAAATATGATTTTACCTGAGCTGAAATAGCTTGAGTAACTGTGTACTCCGTTTCTGCCTGAAATTGTCTCCACAAAGCCTTGCACTGCACTGGAGTGATAAGCACATCTTCTGGGGAAACCTACATTTTATATAGATTCTCAAATATAATATTTTTAATATAACGTTAACAGAGGAACTCAGAAACTACTAGATATATACTACCTCCTCCCATGTGCTTGAAGCCAATGGATCCAGAGAAGCTTCCCTGGTTATTAATTGTGAAGATGCTGCAGCACTAGTTTTATCTATGAGAGATGATTGAAGTATGTTTCCAATGCGTTCTTGCTTTTCATCCAGGCGTATAGCAGCCATATCTGATAGAAGCTTTAGTGACTGACACATGGCAGCATAAGTTATTTTACATGGTGCTAAGGAGCAATTTCCAACATAATATAAGCTACAATTTTATCATTAATCTTGCTATCAATTACCGCAGAGCGAGCATCCTTTGTAATAGCTCTAATATCTTCCTTCCCAGTCCAAACTCTAGGTAGTGAATCATTATCATGATTGAACACTGTAGAGAACCTGAAAATTATTACAGCAAGTCAGAAAATAAGCCAACAAACTAATCCAAAAACTGAATATCAAGGGAATAGTTCACGCTTTTCATCTTAAAAGAATAAAAATGTACAAATAAGATAGAATGCATCCACTAATACAAAAATAATAGACAACAACCAAGCCTTTTCCCACTAGATAGTGCTCTATTGCAAATCATGTATACAATAAAATATTGACCATTAGATCTTTCTTAATGGTTTGACCTATAGTTTGTGAAAGTCTAGGTCTCTTTATACCTCAAGCAATTGAGCTACATTCCATCTGATTTACTCTCCTCATTGGGGCTTCTTCAAGTCTTCTTCACATATGTCTAAATCACCAACAGTTAGTTTCTACCATTTTTTCCACCATAGGAGCTACCCCAACTTTTTCTATAATATATTCATTATTAATCCTGTCGGGCTTAATATGTCCACTTATCCAGCATAACACTCTCACCTCTACTACATTCAGTACCATAGAGCACCGCAGGTCTTACAGCTGCGCAATAAAATTTTCCTTAAGCTTGAGTTATAGCTTTTTGTCACAACATCAAAAATAATAACCCTTGAAGAACATGAAGACCATAGAGCACCCACAGGTCTTACCGTTTCATCCATCTCACTAGAAACCCAAGGAAACAACTAACAACAACAATAATAATTTTTTATCATGTCCGGTGGGATAAATTACATGAATCAAACCATTCCATTGGGCTCTATCAAAAACCAAAATTTCAGTAACGCCCTTGAAAGCAAGATGTATTTCAATAACTTCTCCTAAAACTTTCTCATTTCTTTTGCTACTTTTGATCAGATAAATGTAAAATGTCTGTTTTCAAGCATGTCTGATAAAATAGTGCTTGCTAACTATATAATCATATCAGAACATAATAACATACTGAACCAACGATGTCATGACAGTAACAGACAAACTTATGTGTTAAACTCTGGTATTCATTCTATCCTAACCAAGACACCAATGAAATACAAAAGAAGCAGTGTGCCATGTCGTATTTCAATCCTTACAACTCCCAAGCTCCAAAGCATCAATTTTCAATAGTCATCAACTTTGATACACATTTTACAATTACCAAATAAATGACGTGATATTGAGATATCTTTAAATGCAGTTACCTGTCTTTCATGCGCATCAATATCTTTCCAGCTTCTTCTCTTGCTTTATTTTCCACCACTTTTCTTGCATAGTCTCTTAAACTTTGTTCCATTCTTTCAACGGTTGCTTCATCCAGCTCAAAACCAGCAATGCTAGCAGAAAATTCGGTTACAGCAACCTCCGTCTCTCGCTTAAGTAGTTCTCTAATTGAAAGCCAGGTGTCATTTCCACCTGCTTCAAAGAGAGACTCCACAGGCTTAGTCAATCCCTTGGCCAATTTTTTCTGCATAAGATAATTTAACTTTAGTTTCTGATAGAAATAACAAGCATTAAGAAACATAACCCAGTTCAACCAATTAACCACTGTTACAGCAACCACAATATTTTACCTCAAAGTTAGTTGTTATCTCCGTTAATTTTGCAGTGCGCACAGATGAAGCATGTGAATCAATATCACGACAAAGCTTGTCTCGAACTTTTGAAGCACCCCAATTAGCATGTCTTACAGCAGCATCTGGGAGGTTCAAATATTATTAAACAATCAACAGATACTAGTGAAAAGTTTTAGTGATTATAAAATAAACATTTACATGGTGATAAAAAAGATATAGTGATTCCACTTCAAGTATATCTAAGGTAAGTCAATAGAAACTGCTGAGTTTAGAGGAAGAGAAAAGGAGAAAAAAGAGAGAAAGGGAGATAGGATAGAATTGCTAGACTGAAATTGATTGAGTATACTTAGGTTGTGCAAAATATATATCTATATGTCTCTCTCTATATATAGACTCTTCATAGACTAAACGGAGAATATATCTCATGCAAAGAGTGAATGGTTCCTGTGAAAACTAAGTGCATTTAACATGTGATGCATAAAGTCATTTAACATGTCACAAACTGCACATTGTTCACTTTCCCACAAATTAAAGCTTATCAAACTTTATGCTAGTTAAAAAATAAACATTTTTTTAAATATTATGGGATTCACCAAACTTGGTTGAAAAGGCAATATAGGACTTTGTTAGACTAAAACAAGGACTACTAAAAGATGTGGTTGGAGGTGATGAAGCTAAAAGTTGACATAGGTGCAGATTTTGCCACTGGCTGGATATTTGACATTTATTGGAAATTCACGAGGTGACAACTCACTGGAAGATTTAGCTAGAAAGATTATCAGAAAGTTGTACAAGGCCTTCAAAAAGTTATCTGTAAAGGTCATTGGAAATGTACGGTTGGCCAAAGTTTGCCAGAAAGCTGCTGGAAATTCATCAGAAAGTTTGCTGGTGGATGTGATACTACTTTGATACATGTTGAGTTTAGACTACAAGACACTGAATTAATATTAGTTGAGCTATATTGCAAAGTAATCAATGTTACATTCTTAAAATCTAGAACCATTACTTATACTAATCATAACCCTGACTAAAAGAGGATAAAGGCAATGAGATATTAGGAATTATGAAAATAAAGAAAAATAGGGAAAATAATGCGAAGAGATAATCTCTAACATACAGATACTTAGGTTACACAGGTTATGCCTCATCCACACATAGCAGTGATTCTCATCAATCTTCTTCACTTTAAATATCCCCATCCATGCATGTCTCAAGTGGGAACGTAAAACAATTAAGGCAGAAATGACACATAATATAAATTCAGGGTAACTGGAAACTCAAGCTAGCATTGGCACCCCAATTGTGGTAATTCTGAAACATGCATATAAAGTTACAA